>CM057005.1:45785126-45962626 GCA_029891345.1 Dryococelus australis
CTTGATGAGAACACATACATTTCCACCCAGTAGAGTCGATAACATGGACGAAACTGGGATTCAGACGGCGCCAGGAAAATTATGCAGAATTATAAGTACCAAAGGGACGCGGAATGTAAACAAAGCAGTTGCCGCAGATAACGGTCAAACAATTTCTATTACTTGTGTAATGAGTGTAACTGGTTACTATATCCCACCAGCTCTTATTTTTGCAAGGAAGCACCGGAATCCTGCCTTGATGCATGGAGCACCACCTGGATCTGTTAGCTTCGCTTCAGACCGTGGTTACATGACAGTTTCAATATTCATTGAGTTGCTTCGTCATTTTAAGACGAACGCTATCCCGACAGAAGAAACCTACATTCTATTAATTTTGGACAACCATGTGGCTCACATATCTTTAGAGCCAATAACTTCTGCCAAGGAAAATAACATTAATTTGCTAAGTCTGCCACCTCACAGTAGCCAAAAGACATAGTCTCTAGAAAGGTGATTTTTTTTAACTGCTAAAAGCTAGATATGATGAACTTTACGACCAATGGTCAGGGAATCATGCTGGTGTATCTGTAAGCCAGTACGAAACTGCAGATATTTTTGGGCAAGCATTTATGAGAGTGGTTACTCTTGATAATGCAGCTAATGCATTCCATGCATGTGGTATTGTTCCACTTAACAGATAGATTTTCACAGATGAAGACTCCTTACCTTCGGAAGCTACAGACCATAATTCATAATTGTGGGATTACTTTTGACGAAATTGATACAGAGGACATGTTAGTCATTCATTTCAGCAGTGGCACTGCAGTAGATCATCCTGCACAAGCACCATCTGCCAATCCATTTACAATCTGATGTTCCCTTGGCTAGTGCCCTTCCTGCAATTAGCATCGTGGATTATTCTTCTGATCACTCTCCCACAAACAGCTCAGCTTCAAATAACATCCCTGTGTTGCTAGAGCCATCAATTGCAGTTACACCTAAAGAGTCTGCCACTGACCCTTCTACCTCAAAGCACCCAGCTCCTGTGCGTATAATTTCGATGACACCTGCTGATTCTTCATATAGGTCTACAGTATCTGCGAACACAGAGGCAGAACAACAGCCTAATGAACTGACTCATGTTTCACCTGCAGAAATAATCCCACTACCAAAAATAAAAGTTCTCCGGAAAAGAAGAAAACATGGACTGGAATCTCAAGTTCTAGCGGGAACTACTCACAAGACGTTCTTGGAAGAACAAAGAACGAGGCAAGAACAGGAAGAGAGAAACAAACAATTACGAAGATCTATGTTCCAATCCAAAAGGAAGGCATCTTCCATCTAAACTTACAGGAAGCAAAGACAAAGAAGTAAGATGCCCTTCTTGTGATGATGTATTCGTAGAACCCCCATCAGAAGAATGGATACACTGCAGCGTTTGTGAGGAATGGTGGCATGAAGACTGTAGTCTATGGAGTGGGGGCATTTGTATGTGATATGTGCTGATTTGCTTCAGGCAATTACAGTTTATTTGATTATGTGTTTCAGTTATAGCAAATCATTTTGAAATTTTTTAATACAATAATATTGGTCCACTTTTTTGCAGTTTTTTGTATACTATGATTATAAAATATGACTAAATAACTATATTACTTACTTTCAGTTTCGTAAAATAATGTTAAGTTAGGTTTTTATACTTTAAATAAAGTTGTTCAATGAAAAATAACAAATTGGATTTTCGCCCCAATGAAAGACGATCTTTACCCCACCCTTGGGGGAAAAATTCCATTTTGCATAGGCTTAAAGAAACTTTTTTATCTGTTTAACAGTAAATAGTAAAAAATTGTAATTTTTGTATGTACTGGGAAATGTAACTAGTAATAATATAGGATTTTTTTCCAAATCAATATTCATGTTATTTTGAGATCTAAAATTCATGAGCTCTTAGGTGTGCAACTTTACCCCACCCTACTCTATATTTATAAATTGTTTTGATTATTTAGGTAAATATTATGTAGAATAACAATCGATTGCAGACCGTATCAATTAATTTGAAGAGTGCGAGTGACGATAGTTCCATAAGGAGGGAGTGCGAGAGCGAGAGCAAGAGCGGGCGCGAGTGCGAGTGCTGGCTATTTGGAACACAGCCAAAGTTGAAGTCAGGCTCTCGTAACTCGAATAGGGAAAACGAATCCTTAACCGAACATACCCGAAGTCAGCTTCTACGGCCTTTACAAATTCGACACTTAAAAAATTCGTGTATTTAAACAAAGTACGTACTATGTTCACATTGCATAAATATATAATAAACGATCAGGTAGTTTCTCTCCTCAGATATTCTATAAAAACATGTTAGGTTATGTTATGTTAGGTTAAGTTAGGTTACCTTAGGTTACGTTAGGTTAGGTCAGTTTGGTTAATTAACCTTAAACAGTGTAGGTGGGCTTAGGTAACTTCAATCACCAAGTGAACAATATAAATTATGCAAATGTTTGCTCCTTGGTTGAGGTAAACTGACAGTCGTTTCACCCTCATGTCTTTAACAATAGTTCAAAAACAGCCCAAATAAACTGCCAGATTCACACGCTGTAGCATTTCTTAAAGCCTAATTTAGTACTTCTTAATATCAACTTTTGTAAAATGTCACTGTCCCTATCTGCAAGTATTTTATACGCATAGTAATGTTGGTAGCAACGGAGAGAAGACAGTTCAATGTCTGAACGCTGATTTTTTTTTTGCTTTGTGCTTTTTAATGCATTTAAGTGCCAGAATTAGCGACATTGTAGGGTATTTACTTTTCTAACAATTCCACAGTTTCGCTTGACCGAAGTATGAATAAAGCGATCAGGCCTGTGGTAATATGAATTTTACATATGGCGGAAAAATACGCATTGTGAATACAAGTCGATCTTAACAGAACTTCTAAAAGTGTTCAGTTTACAGTAAGCAGCCCAGTAGTAAGATTTGGGGAAGTTGAACTCATCGGCGTCTGGCGTCAGAGCTCGAAACTGTTAATGCTCCGTCATTCCGATCACCCATCCACCATTTTTTCCTATTTTCCCCCTTTTCCTTCAAAAATTCCCCTTTTTCTCTTAAAATCGACTAAATTTCCCTGAAATTTTCGCTTTTCAGTGCAAATATCCCCTTTTGCACTAAAAATTTCCATTTTTCAGTAAAAATTTCGCATTGATGTGAAGAATGCAGAAGACGCCAAGAATACTGATTATATGTTTACCGAAGACGCGAATGAACTTGTAGACAGACTCAGATATTTGCTTGAACTTCAAAAACGCGGGAATTACTCAATCATGGAAGAGTTGGTTTCGATCATTAGAGAACTTAAGGATAGGAGTTATGTCAGAAGATGTGATGAACTGCTTTCTTCTGAAATTGTAATTGCAATATAATAATAAATTATTTGTAAAAATAATGTTTTTCTTTATGTCGGGGTGTAATATATTTATATCGGCCTTAAAGTTTTTAATAAAAAATACATATATTTAATAAAGTATACATGTACGTAAACTTTTGATTAGAAGAAATTTTTTTTTTAAATAGGATGAAACTTACATATTCTTCCTATGTCTATAGATATGAGTGTCGACAGCTCGCCTGGTGGCTGAATCGAGAAATTAACGTCATATGTGTGTTAAAAATGGAATCCAACATGAATGGTGCCAACAGCGCAACCTATATTTAATAAAATTATAAATAAATACGACTGTCGCCTGGTGAGTGAATTAATATAATACACTAGCGACATATAGGTATTGAAAACATATTAAATCCAATATGTTAGTCGAACCAAGGTGAGAGACAACCTCCAGTAATGTATAAACAAATGACAAACGAAAAAACAACATTGCTGAATACAAGAGAATGAGTATATGGGAAGAGCGGGGAGGAGGTGGGTGGGAATAAGTCATCTGTTGGGCTTCGTGCTGGGGGAACCTCAGGAAGCGTAAGTTTTTAAAATAAATTTTAAATCATAAATTTTTAGCAATTTTTATTAATAATTTTTTTTGTATATTTTGGGAATTTTTTAGATTTTTTTTAGAATTTTTATGGATTTTTTTCGGATGTTTTAGGTTTAAATTAATTCAAGGTCATGGGTTCAAGGTTGAGGTCATCTGCATCCAATATGGCGGCAGTAATCAGTAATGCCATATGCTTGCTGAATTTTTATGTATTTTTTCTCGAGTTTTTGTTTTCAAGGCCACTGAAGGTTATGGAGTCAAGGTCAAGGTCACCTTAAATCATTTTGCTGGTGGAAGTCAGTAATGTCTATTCTTGGTGACTTTTTTTTTACATTTATTGCAATTTTTGGGATTTTTTAAAGGGGAAAAGGAAATTTTTAAGGAAAAAGGGAAATTCTCAGGGAAAAATGGAAAATTTTAAGGGGAAAAGGGAACTTGAAATGAAAGTTGGTGGACTAGAATTTTTTTTTCAAGTTTTGAAATAATTTTTTAATAATTTTAATATTTTTATTTTTCCTAACTTTTTACTAATACATTTTTTTAGATTCTTTGCGATTTTTAAATATTTTTTTGTTGCGATTTTTGGGGTTATACGTGAATAGTCAAATGTCATGGGTCCTGAATCCAGCTCTTGTGACCCCGAGGTCGCTAATCCTGGTCACCTGGCTCGTTAATCCTGGTCACCTGCTCTGAGAAAAATGGTAATTTCCTGGGGGTCTTTTTTACAAAAGGGAAAAAGGGGACTTTTTAGGGAAATTTAGTTGATTTTAAAGGAGAAAGGGAGATGTTTAGAAAAAAAAGGAAAAAAGAAGGCGGACGAGTGGCGTTACAAAATTGCGGACCCCTGGCGCCTGGTTCCTGTGATAGATGCCGTTGTGCCAGAATCGGCCAAACCCATCTACCGACATTAAAAAAAAATCCCTTCCGATGAGCATGTGTATTTTAACGCAGACACAGACATTGTTTACTAATGTTGGCAACCATGAAGCTACTTTAATTGTATGCTTATTTCAAACATATGCTAAAGATGAGACATGCCGTTTTTCATTCCTGCACAGATCCCCGCATTTGCGTGTGGTAAAGTGTTGCAAAGTAAGCGGCGTGTTTGCTCTGTGCTGTACCCAATCGTTTGCTAGTTTACACATCGTAATGTGATGAGTGTCTCGCCGCTCTCTCGTGAGTGGCCGTAGTACGTTCAGGTTCTCCCGGCTCCACTCTGGTTACTGGATCCTTCTGCGAGCGTGTAGTGTATTGAGCAAGCACCAGCTTACCTTGCAACGCTTCACCACACGCCACTGATTGATTCACCCGTCAGCAATAGAACTGTTAAAATCACTTGGCCAACACTGATGAACGTTTCGAAGCACTAAAGTTTGCAAACGGTTTACTAACTTCAAGTGCAGTTATTTTGATTCTGCTATGGCAAAAAAAAAAAAAAAATTATAATGTTAGAACATGGTGAGTTATTACGGCACAGATGGCATAGGAACTCTACTCGCTTCAGGGCGCGCTAGTGTTCCGAAGAACCCGCCTTAAAGTTAACGGTAAACGCATAAATTATATTTAATTTTTGGATATAATATCGTGTTTGGTTCGAATTGTGATATATACTTGTCCTGTGCCAAAACATTAAGTGTTAACTTTATTTTGTAACTATAATGCACGCCATAAAATTGTGTCCACAAGGGCAAATAATAAAAATAAATTGAATTTTTAATCATAATGGGTTGTGTTTCTACTGTTTCGTAATGGGGTTTCGTAAACATACTTATTTTAGTTTTTAGAAATTTGAATTTAAATATTGAATGGAGATAGCTGTCCAAAATGGAATTTTCCAACTCTGTTGTCACGTTTATAGCAACATTTAGCTAAAACAAGTTTACGATAGAATATTAAGCAACACACATATTTAATAAAATTTCTGTTCTATTGCAAATAACTGAATTTACTCTTTACGTAGATCTTAAGCCCCTGTCACGGCGTCAACTATATTTGACAAAAAAAAAAAATTTGAAGACAAAATACGGCCATCAAATTTTTCCTTCCAAAAAATCTTATCAAATAATCTTGAATGTGTTTCAAAATGTGTCACAGTGTCAAATTTTTCACTGGGAGAATCTAATTTGAATTATTATTTTAAAACTGGCCGTGACCGCAACTTCGTTCGCATGCACTCCAGGATTTGTTTAAATATTTTAAAAATAGAAATAGGAAATTGAAATAAGGCGTGAATAGTGTCAATCAAAATTTATTTATAATAAATATATATTTTATGTTCAAATGGAAATTAATGCAGTGCCTGCGATTTTGTCTGCGTGGACTTTAGTATTTATTTACATACTAGCTGACACAGCCCGTTACCTTTTTTTTTTGTACTGTCACGGGGCTAGAACAGTTATCGTGTAAAAAAATTTCGTTATCATACAAAGGCTTAAAAAAATATTGCATTGTAATAATGAAATGATGTGAAATTAACTCAACATTGAAGTGACTGCGGTCCCATTTAATATTTATCTAACCACTTTGCCACTGCGGTCCCTCGTGACATAGCTCTATCCACTGAGCCACGGTGGCCCCCCTTGGAATATCTCTATCCACTGAGATACTAAGGCCCCGTTTGATATATATATATATATATATATATATATATTATATATATATATATATATATATATATATATATATACACACACTTAGCCACTGCGGCCCCACAATAGTTCTCTACACTGAGCCACTGCGGCCCCACTTGGAATCTCTCTATCCACTGAGCCACTGTTTTGAATCTCTCTATCCACTGAGCTACTAAGGCCCCATTTTATATATATATCTATCCACTTTGACACTGCGGTCCCACTTGATATAGTTCTATCCACTTGGCCATTGCGGCCCCACTTAACATATTTCTATCAACTGAGCCACTAAGGCCCCACTCGTAATCGCTCTATCCATTGAACTACTGTGGCCCCACTTAATTAACTCAACATTGAAGCGAGACATTTAAAGTAAACAAAAATTATATTCCATTACCTTCGTATCTCTATACAATATTCTCTATGCATTAATACAAAACCCTCATAGAAAAAAGTAATTAAAAATGAGTTTTTTTTTTTTTGGTAAAAGGTAATGATTGCGTAATCTGATCTTGCTGAAATTATAACGACCTGTATTTTACCCTGAGGATTCGCTCTGCAAAATTTGAAGAATTTCTGTTGAGTTTCAACGGACTTAAAGATATTAAAGACGGACGGACAGACAGACAGGGATCGTCTACTTACTGTACAGAATTTTTTAAATAGAAATTTCGCTTCGCTTAGGTTTTGTGGAGTTATTAAAATACAACCCACCACCGCTCGCTCAGGTTTTATGTTTAAAACAGAAATATCGCATTGTTCAGATTTTATGGAGTTAATTAAAATAAGTTGTATACTGTCAGATTAACAATATCATAAATAAATATACGGGAACTACATAAACCTATAGAACGCAAATGTAAACAAACCACTTGCATAAGAAAGTGAACGAAAAATAAACCAGTGTCTAAATGATTCTAGCTAGCACGCAAGCCCTTGCATGCAAGCCACTTTCAAACAAGTTAGTACAAGAAAGTGAACCGTGTGTAACAGGCTTAATACCACACTATAGTTGATTCACGATAACTTCGGCCTTTTCTGAGGCCCTGCTAAATTTCTGCTTTTGGAGTCTGATTACGTATCCTTCCGTTACATGTAAATATAAACACTGCCCACGCGACTTTTACTTTTATAACTGTCAAATACGTTGGTTGCTGTTTACAGCTGTTCAAATAATTATGTCATGTTGGAGAAAGAGTTTCCTACAAATGTTCAGAATTTAGGCCTATAACAATATTTAGCTCAGCTTTATAACTGTTTGTTACACACGATATAGCACGTTACACATAATACACATTAATATTTTGCCACGACGATGTTTGTTACAACTGTGGCGGAAATAGCAGAAGTTGTTATTAATACGTGTTTGGAATAAAAATTAAAACGAAGGGACAACCAGTCCAATGAAACGACACAGTATGTTCGAAGTACGCAACTCGTGTAGCGTATTTATAGTACGCAGCATCGACAAACGTAAACGATAGTGGTGAACATGCAAACACATAGGCCTACCGTAACATTTATTCCGCCAATATTTACATGCATTGGTACTTACTGGTTTGTAGGTTTATTTTATTAATTACTTAAATTTATCTGGTTGGGCTTAGTATTTTTTTTTTGGGATTGTTGCAGACATTCAAATCATAGAAACGTAAGCTCGTTACACAACTGTTTTTCAAACACCTTGTGCAAATGTACAACGTTGTGATAAACAGACGTGAATGTAAGTAATTAACTTCGTCATAACATCAGTTCATGGTTAAAACTTAAAAATGTTGCACATATTTGAAATTCACTCACACCTGGCCTACCTAACGTTTACAACGCAGTCTCCACGCCCTTTCACACGCAACGATCACAACACATTTCACCCTGCCGTGGAAAAACATATTTATCACAACATTGTAACTTGCCTAGGATGTTTTTTAAAACACGAGTACGAACTTGACGTTTCGTTAAGAAACACGCCGTGTCATTAAAATGTCGCTACATCACTTTCAGTCGTAAGGCCATATAAAAACTGGGTATAATCGCCTGCCATTTTGGGACAAGCACGTGGAAGGTGATCAAATTCTAGCTTCTCCTTCCACACCACGTCTGCCAACCTGCTGGATTTATAAGCGTCGCGTCATCGCATCGCATCTAAATAACATATAATAGGTATTTAAACAATAAAATCTAGTTTCAGTTGTAAATTACAATTTCAAACATCATCATTGTTACTGTAATTAGGATGAAATGTGCTGAAATTAGAAATAACCAAATTTATACCTTTCTGCTACACAGGTGGTACGAACTTCCGAGAGAGAGAGAGAGAGAGAGAGAGAGAGAGAGAGAGAGAGAGAGAGAGAGAGAGCGACACGCTCCGCTTCGCTTATTGAACGGAACCTTTTTTCCGGACGAAAAAAAAAATACCCTGTCACTAGAGTATAGGCACGGTAATATGCGCAGATATTTTTAACTGCAGCAATGAAATGTGTTTCCGTTTGTGCTGCCCAACAATACAAATGTATCAATTGGCAACGTTTAATTTACAAATAGTATGCATAAAAACTATTATAAAAATATTTTAACTGTGAACTATTTCTTACCGGCCGAGGCCAACACGTCGCTGATCTCGTTGTTGTTAATTTGTATTTAATACGAAATGAATATTACAAGTTATAGAAGATATTAAGTAGATTATTAATCTATTCAAGAACACGGTACTTAACGTCAATCACAGGCTTATATAATTCTGGAATACAAGTGATACAACACAACAGGTTGATATGTTACGCCTAGGGTCATTTTTCGAAGGTTCGATTCTAAAAGGCCGAAGAAAGGGTGAATGGACTATAGTCATCAAGTTCGTGGGCTGGCGCCTTGAATGTAGGCAACCACGTAAAACGGCTTCCACAATCTTATTGACTGTAATAGGTATTACGCAGATAGCAAAAGGCTGTAAGATACGTAATGGATCAACCAAGCAGAGCTCTCGAAAATGCCGAGTTATTCATGAACAAGCTATGTCGCACATGTCTCGTTTACGCCGTACGTGGTTCTCCAAAAGCCTTAAGTTTTGACTGAGCAGCCGTGTTTCACCCGAATTCGTAGGTAATTTTGGTTAAACTTATTTCGGTTGGTAACCCTGAACGCATACATTTGTTTCTTGGCATTCGGTCCCTGCACACTGTGAGCTCAGTCGGGCTAACTTCGGGCAAAATTCCCACACACGGACGCAGTATCCCGGTTCACAAGTTTACTGCAGCTTACCTCGAGTGTCTAACAGGGTGGGTGTGACGCAATGGCGGATGGAAGGAAGCGGATGAACCCAGAGAAACACTCACGCCGAGATAGTTCCTTGAGGACTGACATCAAACCGGGGACTTTGTCAGTGCGTGGTTGGTATGGTCTTTTCAAGGTTACTGTTGACTTTTCGGGAGCCCTGCTGAAGGTCTACTTTCGGACTACTCGTTAAGTAACCTTCCGCCACGTGTAAAAGAAACGTAAACAATCCCGGGAGGAAAACGCCAAGGAAAAGCCAACGCGCAGTATTCATACGCTGGAGAGACAACCAGAAACTAATTTTTTTAATATAATATATAACAATTAAATGTATTAACAATGTTTCATTCCTTAAAACTTAAATGTCACAACAAAATACGTTTACTTTTAAAATTATGTAAACAGTTTATTTAAATTATGCCGTACATAATAAATATTTTCCACTAGCTATTGCCAACATACAAAATTTCTGTTTTTATTCATATAGATAATTAAGCAAGTATTATAATTTACAGACGAGATGTAAGTGAAGATTTAATTGAACCTCGAAAGAGCGTATGTTAAATTATACAAAATTATAAAACTCTCTTTATAACGAGTTTTAATTTTTAGGAAACAGCCAACATTCATTGTGTGATTTTTCAGAGGATTCATTCAGAATGTGTGATTGTGAAGATGTCTTGGACAGACCATAACTATCTAATAAACCGACGAGGAATAGCAGTAATGTTGTAATAATAATCTCAGTTTACTTACACGCAAATATCCTATTGAGGATCGTAAACTAATGTGTAATTAATTGTAAGTGTTCATACTAGAGGAATCCATCAACAGCTTCCTTAAACTCAAGAAGTAGAATCACATGGGAGAAGCCATCCCAGTTCAGACGGCCGAGTTAGAACTCAAGACCTCTAGAATGCGAGTCTAATACCCGGTCGCACCATCGTGGTTCGAAACTCAATCCGAGATCGCATCTAAGATCGACAAAGAAAACTTTTGCAACATTCTAGTTCAGAGCTGGACTGGAGATTGAGATGAAGTTAATTTCGAACCGCCAAAATTGGAGGTTCGAAATCTCGATCCGAGATCAGCAGTCATCGTCAACAAATGTAGTTTGAAAATATAACAGATAGAACCACATTCGATTGTTTTCTTGGGGAATTAAAACAACATTATACGCCCTTGAATATTATTCAGTAAAATTAGTACAACAATAATTTACTTAAAACAGATAAAACATCGCACATCTAGTTCTATCTATAGTGAAAAATACGCCTACTTCAATGACGTCTTATATTACGAACCGATAGCACAAGTTGTCTCATACTTAATCCCGATCTCTCACTTTGGAACCAAGATCGACGAATCGGAGATCCAGAATCATGAAATTTCGTTGGTGCAACACTTTTACAGTGGAATCAAGATCAAAGTGGATCCTGGTTTGGAACTAGGATCATTCGATCTCGAATCGGGGAAGATGTTAGTGCAACCGGGCATTAGACATTAACTCAGGAACGAACGCGTTCGGTAGTAATAATATGAGAAATATTTGGTCGTAATCTCATCAGCAAGCAGAGAAGTTTTTATGACATTTCAATTGCTCTCTGTAGCCTTTATCTCGTTTTACAAATTAGATGATGTAAATGGGCGTCGAGATATGAAAGATTTTAAAAAGGTTGTATAACGAAGTACGGACGGGATAGTGCGAGAAAACTAGGCAGCACGGTTATAATATCGCTGATGCATTACCCACCGCTATTCTGGTCGACCGAAGCCACTATTAGGAAATATTTCCGACGCAGGTAATTACGCGAAGTGATTACATGATACCGCCCCGCTATCAGAGTGCTATCTCTTCCTGCGATTAAGACAGTGAACTTCTTTATTGTTTAAAGACAATCAACACCCGGTAGTGCAGCACTTAAATACGCGATCCCCCCCCCCCCCCGTCATTAACTAATTGCGATGTTTCTATAGCGAACGATGTGGGATTGCACTAAAAAAAAAAAGTCAGAGCGATTAATCCATAGACGGGATTTTCAATAGCTCGTTTCTGATTATTTACACGGAGGATAAGGCATATTTCTGCATACGGATCTCGTTTTACTCCTGCACTCGTTCTTTATAACTGATTGAGTGGAGCAAAACTTCGAAATGAAGAACTATATTTACATGCTCAACTCCAGGAATCCCCGAGAAGCGTTTCAGGAGTCGTTTTGGCCAACAGTGGATAGGTCGAGGTGGCCCGATTTCTTGGCCTGCACGTTCACCCGACTTGACTCCTGTAGACTACGTCTTGTGGGGCCACATGAAGGGTGTGATTTACCAGACCTCTGTGGAATCAGAGGAGGGCCTGCTGGCACGGACTATGGCTGCGGCGGATCTTGGACGTCCAGGTATTGGTGATCGTGTGTGCCAGAATATGGCACGTAGGTGCCGTGTTTGTGTAAGACGTCGCTGGTCGTCACATCGAGCCCTTCTTGTAAGTGGACTCAGAAGAAAAACAACGTACAGTATGTTGCAGACATGGGAGAGGTCAACATGTGATGTGGTGGTGTTTTGTTTGTCGCGGGGAAACGGTTCGTTTCCGCACATAAGTTCCTGTACAAAACGTAATCGTCTTGGTCCCCACTACAAGCCCTCACAATGTGTAATGGGAATTTAGACACAACCTGTATAATGATATCTGCTCTTCCGCACTTCAACACACAACAAGAGGGCATCTAGACGCTTCTCCCGTGGAATTGCGACCTTAATTTTTTCAGCATAGTGTTAGATGGTCAACCAGGTAGGCATGTCTTGTGTTCTGTCATACAGCACTTAAAGCGGACATAAACGAAACAAGACCGTCTAGCGCAAGCTCCAACAGCATACACAAGCCAAAATTGCATTCATTTTCGCCGGCATTATTGCCCCACACCGCTCGCTAGAAGGTGGCCCAACCAATAGGGAATATTCCGCAGCATGCAATAGCCAATCAGACGAAAGGTCCACTTCCAGAGACTCGCGCAGCCAATCAGCGAGTAAGTACGCCCACATCTAAGGAACCACAACGGCATTGTAATTGTGTGTTCTTATTTTTGCTGTGGTTATGTTGTGTGTGTGCGTCAGCAAGTCTGCCCAGTCGCTGCTCCAGGTATTGACCATATACGTTGGGATCCAGAAGGGCACTAAGGGGATGCAGACATTATTACATAAAATATGCAACTATCCGTTAATCTGAAATTTTCATCCTGCAGGAAATATTGACTGATATAATGTACTTCTATAAAGCACGAGAAGATCAGGGGAGAAATAATACAACTGAAATACCAATTATGAAATCAATAGTAATCGTGATATAAAAAAAAACGCTTTTAACGTTGGAAATATTTCAAGCGCAGATATCCGCAAGTTAGTTGCGAGTCTTATTGCAACTCAACGTAAGCTGAAGAAGTTTTTTATATTGAAGAGGTTACGAATCCAGTAACCTGCCACGTCTTTCTCATTGGTCGAGGTTGTTTCGGTGGCTTCTGACCAGAATTTTAGGGTTTCCCCATGTATGTGAGTCCAATTTTTTCACGTAACGTTAAATCATATTCTTAACACTCCGATGCGGCAACTTTTATCACTCCACCTGTCCACGCACTTGCAAAATATTGGCTGTATTGCCAGCCACCAACATGTGCGTCATGAACAACCAGCTGTTTAATCACATACACTTTAATTTCACATGATGAAAGCAATATTCAACTAACTTTCCCACTTCTAATTTGCTAGTTTTAACTTAGCATAAAATATATTAATCATCGTTTATTTTCTCTCTGCTTCGTAAGGGGTTTAATCTGTAATTGTTTGTACACATCACCCGACCCACCGCGTCCGCCATTTTGCACAACACTGGCTATTTTGTTATTTTACACCAGCAACAAAACAAAATTAGAATATTTCCAAACTGTATATATTTGAATGAGCACAGGTTATTGTGATATTATAGAGCACTAAAGGACTTAACTAATAATTTTAATTTATGAGTTTTACCTTAAAAATGAGAAAATATGATAGGAACTATTTTCTGCCGCAAGTCAGTGACTGGTTTTGTTATTTGTCATTATAGGTTTTTCACGGTAAAATGAGGACTTTTGAAAGCCCTGCTTATGATATACTTGTATGCACGTTGTGTATTCTTCCGCCTTATGTAAAATTAACATTGGCGTCATCACTTTATTCATGCGTCGGTCAAGTGAAACTGTGAAATTATTAAGACAGGAAATACTTTACAAATCTATTTAGTTTTATACTTCGATGCAGTAAAAAAAAAACAGAAAGTGAAATAAATCATTTAAGTTATCACAAATGGTTACCTAGCACTTTTTATTCGACGTTAATGTATCGAACTACTTTCCAGCCATCGTTACGAACTTTACTGGATGAATGTCACTCAGTGCACCCGTTAAAATATATGCAGGCAGAGGCAGCGACTTTTTTTAAAAGGTTCATTTCCAAAGTGCTCACTTTATCGTGAACAGTCTATAGCAGCTTTTATCTCTGCTGGTACCCTGGAATGGGTAAAGTATAGTTTAGTTTGTAAGCTGCCGTTCCAATTAGACTTCCGGCATAAAAGAATAATTCGAAATATTCTTCCAAGTAAAATAAGGCGCAGCTAACGCGCTCGCACATTCGCGGTGGAGTGGGGGAGGTGTTGAAACTTCGCCATTACTTCCGACGCGGCGGGGCAACGACTCTTCCGAACAGCTGTGCGCTGTGACCGTTGACAAAATGTTTGTCGCCCGGGGTCGAGCGGCACAATGGGTGCAATCTCGGCGCTGATCTCTTCGGTTTGACGCAACGACGGGATGGCGCGCGCTGCAAGGGTTCCGTGTGGCCAGCGGGAGTGCAGTGGTTCCGCCGATCGCCGCGAATGGCGCTGCTGATAACACTCTTTCCCCCCCCCCCCCCCCACCACCCGCCTTTCATAAACGTTTCTACCTATTCATTTTTCCGAACGAACGCCCGGTCGACTGCGCAAACGGGCCGCAACAGTGTCTCATATGTTTACGAGCGTTTGATTGTCCGAGGTCCCACCCCTTTGCCTGGTTGGGTAACGGTTCACTCTGGCGCGTGTCTAAATAATACCAGAAACGTACCGAGGAAACTCACAGTCCCCATACTTACAGTTCTCACGCGAATTCGTCTTTAAATTTGCAATCTTATTGGGAGGCAATCCAGAAAATCAGTTGATAACAAAATCGCGAGATTCAGTTTGGCATTGCAGCTCCGAATCTATCGTATACATTCAAAATTCAATTACATCACTCGATTGCCAAAGGATCAAAGAATGTGTTACGTTGATTAAGGACTGCGAAGCATCAGGCGTGATTTGGGAAGGGGGGAAAAAAAGGGGGGGCGCAATTTTGAGTTCGTTTCGCCGCGTCTCATAACTTCCGCGTAGTATAACTTTTGACTAGGAGATACTACGACGCTCCTTTAAGCTTCGATTGACAGCTCTCATCAAGATCAATCGATCGCGTGTATAAAAACATTTGTGTGGCGTTGTTATGAGTTTAATGTAAAAAAATGAAGAAAATTTAAACACAACGTCAGCCTATACTCGTCAAAAAGCCAAGTCGAAATACAGAAATCGTATACGGTTGGAAAGAGCATCTCGAAAGCAATCCAGTGATGCCCAGAAAACCCCATATGATCGAGTGAAGCTGTGCCGGGAATGTAAAATAAACATCAATGCGTTCGAGCGCGTCAACGTATACATATTCACGCAAAACAAACGACCGTGTCCCCGACACAGCCACCCCCCCCTTTTTTTTTTGTCCGTTCACGGTTACGTCCAACGTTTCTGAAGTCCTGCTTGTGTTCTAATTCCAGGATATTCCTCTGCCTCACGCAGACTAGGCTTAACTGATTCCAGAAAATTACACCAAAGGGACAGCACACCGCATTCGTGCCCATTCACTTTCAATATCTTGCATGAGCATGATCTCTTAAGCCCCTGTCACACTATCAAATCATAGCCTTCAACTTTATTTGACAATAATATTTGAGAACACAATATTGCCATAAAATTTTTCCTTCCAACAAATTTTATCAAATAATCTTGAATGTGTTTGAAAATGTGCCACACTGTCAATTTAATTTTTTTATTGGGAGAATCTAATTTGAAATATCATTCAAAAATTATTTTCAAAGTGAGATATTGCTTTTGTTTCTTTACTTAATTGGAATTTTATTTATAAGGTATGTTTCCTGCACAAAGAAATAAATGCCTCTGAGTTCGCAATATTATGTACAATATTCACTTAAAACAGCATTCATGCCCAGATAGCTTCTACGTAAATTAATTATCTTCATAACTTACTTCGTTTCCAGCAATTGTTCGTTATTTTACGGTTCTTGACGTCCAATTTTGTCGTGCACGATACTGATTGGATGAGACCATCAAACAATCAAATGAATTTTATAACCGGTCCAATGTTCAAATATTTGATGGAAACTGAAGCCATCCAACTTTCTCAGAAAAAAAAATGGCGGCGTTTATGACGTTTCGATGACGTCATAACTTTCCAACTTTATTTGACCAAACTTATTGGAAGCAGTTTGACGTAAAAATTTGACAGTATGACAGAGGCTTGGAATTATCAACAAGCCTATTTTCTCCCTGTTTTTATAAATATTAATTATATATACATGAAATATTATGATATAAAATTTAGTAGAAGAACAATTCAACCAAAAATTAATTACTCTTATGTTACCAGAAGTATAAAATGCTTGTGATACGTGAAATATTTAGGAAAGAAGCAAATACATCACACATAAAGTGATTTTTTTCAAAGGCTTTATTTAAAAATTATGAAGTTACCGCAAATAGTGAATAACTAGTGATGCACGAGTAGCAGATCAGGAACACATCTCCAATCGAGATGTTCCCTATAACAGGAAACTAATTCATGGAGAAAGGGCGGCGAGGAAAATTATCCAAGTACGACCACGCCTCAACTCCGAAGGTCGTCATCTTAGCCCATGATGTTGAACTGCTTTCGCGGTAAACGAGTTGTTTTCATATCAGGCTGGAGACATTACAAAATGCAGAAGAGAAAGCAAGATGTCAGAGTTCGTTCATGTTTATGAAGAAGGAGGAAGTGACGTACCGGAAATCGTCAGAGAATAAGATCGATTCGAGAGGACGAGTACCAACATTGATCGAGTTACATTTCTCGACTTCTCGCACAAAAACAACAGATGAGCAAATTAGGAGTCATGGGCCACCAAGACGGCACACTACAACTTGCGAGCCAGGGTTGTTTAAAATATTAACACGATCATAATAAAGCAATTATCCTGGCATCATCTGGTCGCCACCATGTTCGTCAAAGTTTAGGGATTGTACTCCCAAATTGAATT
The DNA here is from genome assembly GCA_029891345.1 of Dryococelus australis. Lineage (NCBI taxonomy): Eukaryota > Metazoa > Arthropoda > Insecta > Phasmatodea > Phasmatidae > Dryococelus > Dryococelus australis. Next base: position 45,802,378 of record CM057005.1, read on the forward strand.
TATTCTTAAAGAAATAAACATATCGTACAGCGATGGCAGCGACGGTTGACAAAACCCTATCATAGTCTGACATGGGGTCTACTCGCCGATATATTTGAGTGCTATGGCGTCGTTTTCCCAGTTCTCGAAGCCGTCCTGCATTCAGTTTGTCGCCAACTGTTGACTTGCCAAGATTCAAGGTGTCTGATTCACCCTGCAAATCACATCAGCCCTGAGTCCAGCTTAAGTAGGGGCATCTAAGTATACCGGTCCGTAGGCTTGCTACGAAACTAGCGTGAAGTTCAGTTTTATACGTTGTACACTCACAGACCAATTCTTTGCAAACCCAGTCGTCAGATAGTGAACTGTACTTGTTATGGACAGTGCTGCATTTAGGTCTACTACATGCGAGCAGAAACGAAGATGCCGTTTTCTCCTGAAGGGGTTATCGCGTTCGCCAAAAATCAAGATGGCAATAAAATATTACTGCAAGCACCAGATTGTGCGTCTATGTACACGCCGTCTTGAGTAGAGATCCAGTCACCTCCTGCCGTAACGGGTGTGAAACCCTCTTCAGCGTGTAAACGATAGTACAGTACCTGCAAGCTCAAGCAAGAAGAAAGCCTGCAAACTGTTATCTTCCATGCAGTTTCTCGGTGATGATGATGACGAGACGCAGATGAAACCTAGTTAATAATGATGCTGGTAATTTGGAAACTACTAGAACCGAATAATTTCCATTTAGAATGGTCTTGAAAAAAGTTACGAAGAGAACATGGCATTGTTGATTGGAGGCGGCAAATAAGACTGGAGCGGGAAAAAATGAGCATGAGGGATGTTATAGTTACGGACACCCAAATTTCGCGAAAATATTCATGATCAGTTGTACTTCATAACACTTTAGTTCAGATCCACTCCCGAGATTGGATGGTTTCCGTATTATTCGTCTTTAGCTGTCTGCACGCGAATAAAAGACGCACAGTATTGAAGTAACCTAATTCCGATTTGTCGGTTAAGTAGGAAAAGATTTTCTCACAAAGAGACACCACCAATAAGAAAATGAAAACAGGTGGTATGCCCGTAGGATATTGAGATCTAGCATGTGAGAAAATCTTTTGGCGAAAATTCGGGCGTCCCTAGTTATAGTACCTCGCCACATTTTAAACAAGGCGAGCGTGCAGGCATGGATCAGATCAGTCTGGATGCGGCAGTTGGCACCACGGCACGGTTTCATCCTTCAAGCATCTACTCAGAGGTTCGACGTGAAGATGGCTCCATAACATATACTTTCCCACGATGGTGAACGAATGGCTACTTTCACGGAAACTTGTGGCAGTGCATGTGTCACTATCTCCCACCTCACTGCCCACAAATGTCGGAACATGAACAAGAAATAGTGTTAGGAACTATGTAAGGAACTGCACGAGAAAAGAAACTTCGTTGCCTTGCACTGCCTACGAACCCGTGTATTTCTCCAGGAAACAACGGGATATCGAAGAGGAAGAGATGGCCTGATCTTCATCGCCTGACGCAGCCACAGCATTGGGAGATATACTCGATACGGCATCTCCGTCGTCAACTGGAGACCTGCGGACGTAAAAAGAAAGCAAGATATGCCATAGACGTTCCTGTCGACGAAGGCTCACTTGGCATTCTAAACAGATTAAGAGTACTTAGTACTGAGTCAGTCGCCCGTTTTAATAAATTCCATTAATTATATTTTGATGCGAGTTTTTATTTATTTACTATGTTCGCTGTAATTATTTTGTGAAACTTTATGCAAAATGTTTTACATAATATTTTTTTTTGAAAAGTGTTTTTTGGCTAAGTAATATTTTAAAATGATCAGTGAAACTCAAAGTAAATTGTTTGTCATGATAATTTTTTTACAGTGTTTTTATCTCTGCAATTTTTTGCAGTTGATAGAACTACGTTTGTGTGGGGAGGCTATCAATTATATACTTGTATGTGTTAATAACAAGTAAAGTTTTTGCTAGTGTAAAATAAAAATAAATGTATCGTATTAACACTGATTGCAGATAACTATGTTAAAGCTACAAAAATGCTTTTTGTAAAGAACAATGCAATTCTTTTTGTAAGAACTGTAATTAATATTATAATATATATAATACCTATATATAATATAAGTGTGCATGTTTTCATTACAAAAACTATTCACAATAAAAAATTTACAATAGTAAATAAAAAATATTTCATGTAAAATTTAAAAGGAAAATGTGTAACTTAAGTGTATGTTATTGAGTACGGTATATGAAAATATCCGTTTTTCTATAAATATTTGAAGCCACATAAAAAATACAGATATGAACGAAAGTATATTTTGTTCCCCATACTTTTCTCGAGATTTTTTTTTTTTTGAAAAGCATTGATATGCAGGCAGAGAAGAAAATTGCAAGTATCTAAGCATCGAGCGAGTACAGGTAGTGTCTCAAGGCAACCAACATTCCTTCGCTTGCGTGGTTGAAGTGCCGGTATATTTTCACCTGTCAGCTTAGCAGAAGTGAGATTTATCCTCTATCAGCACGTAGTGTGGAAATCCTCGCGGGATACAAGCTGTTTTTGAATGAATTCCACGGTTTTTTCCTCTAGGAATAACTAGTTTTGGTAGGGGAGTCACAAACTTGGCCAATAAAAGTGCTCGGCAAAAAATATTACCATCTATGGCACATCAACCCCGGGCACAAAGTTTATGAGAAAATAATTAGGGAAGGAAGGGAAGTTTGCCAATGAAAATGCTAGAATAAAATGTTACTGTATATATGGCAAATGCTTCTCTAGTTCATATAGGTACTACTTTCCTTATATCAATCCACACCTCCCCACCGTTCGGCTATGCTATATATATATATATAAATGCTGGAGCGGGCTGAAATCTCTCACTCTGATACCTGCGCTTGTCGTCTGACTATATGATTACTTTGATCCGTCGCCATTTTGTGTTTAGAGAGTGATTTTATCGATGTTTCACGACTGTTATCTTGAATTAGAGTTATTAATCGTGAATTTATGTTATTTATGAAGATAATTACTTCCGAAAACTTTTTCCTGCCATCAATTGAATGATTTTTCAGTAATAACATTTGTCAATGAGTTCTCTATTTTTTGGTCATAGAGTTTCATGCTAATTTTTTTTTTTTTTATAATTAACTGGTTACTTTCTTAGAAATAATTTTTGCCAACGAGCTCAATAGTATTTCTTTGCAATAAATTTTATGCCGATCGCAAATGACTGATTTTTTTAAATCATTTGTCATATGTGCATGCTAAATATTGCAACGCAAAGTTATTAATTATCCACGTTTTTTTTTTTATTTCTCTGATAGCCAGTTCATCAAGCCCTTCTTGTCAACATGTGTGTGTGGCCTGTCAACAGTGTGTATGCCACGCCTGCGGAAGACGAACGAACAGAGACTGTGAGTGCCAGATTCTTTTGAAAACATATATTACCACCGACGAGATAAAAAGCACAGTTCTCGTATATGTTTTTGACATACATTAGTCATTTTGTAGGTTACCCCTGGAGACAGTCGCAGGTCCTCCCAATTCCTGGATTTATGCCTTCAGTCGGCTTGCGGTCCGGTCTGTACGACCGTACACGTCTGCACACAAATACAAGAAGTGAGTATTTCGATTGCGAGACGAATATTTGCGTAGTCATTTTATTAGTTTTTTTTTTTTTTTTTTACATTACGAGTTGAACTTATGTCCATATGATGTGACTTCCCATGATGGGGTTTAAGCGACTCCCTTTTGACCAAGTTTGTTCGTCCAATTCACAGGAATCCCTATTAACGCAGCCATTCTTTTGCTCTGGTGCATAGTATATTTAAACTCGTTTTGTTGTGCACTACGATGTACAAAAAATAGCATTGAAACTGTTTATGAAGATTTTATGAAAAGTAGTAAATACAATTGCTGACAAAATTTTTTTACTGGGCAGATTACTTGAAAAAAATAATTAAGTTTTCAACTTTTTTTCTTTGTTAGAAAGTTTTGATGAAACCATTATTCACATTCGCATATAAATAGTTTGCAAATATATTTAAATATGAAATGTAAATGTGATAATGACTTACTGCAACATATGTACATTGTGTTGTACAAAATGTCATGTAACTGTTAACAGCTGAGAAGTGCAAGTGTAGTATTTCATATTTTGATTACATTTTTTGGTTGTGGTATCTACAGTCTATAAAAGAATGATTTTTTTTTGCACGGAAGTTCTTTCTGTTACATAATGTCATGGTTCAGTGTAAAATTATTACTACAGAGAACGTGTGAATGAACTGGCTTGGGGCAGAGTATAAAAACAATTTATAATTGTACATGCAGGCTTTGGTGATTATTTTTGTTGACATGTTCTGTAATATTACACATATTTTTTGCCTATCCTAAATTCACCCCACTACCAAATGTTGCACATTTGTTTCTTTCTCTTTGCATAACCTGGCGTGACCACATTATTTATATATTATTTTTCGTTCCTGTATGTTGCTGTTTTTTTTTGCTGAAGTCTTCAAGCATGTAGGACGGTCATGCTAATGTGGGCACTTCGGGGTTTAGATAATCTTTTGCCTCCTACTGTCACCAGGGTAAGTGGATACCACCGCCATGGTTTCACTGGGGCTTTTGCGGCAAATTTTTTCTGCCTACAACAGTTGTATGAGGCATGAGTGGGCCTGTATCCATAATTTCTAGAGAGATGGATAGGTCTGTTGTGATAATTGTGGAACACAGGGAGGACAAAAGGACGGCTTGAAATTACATGTAAAGAGCTTCAATGGCATTGTGTGGCAAAAAAAAAACAGCAGGCAACTGTAAGTTTTGTAATGCACAATTTGTTAATTGAGGAGATGCAAGAAGGCATGGGAAGAGCTCCAAGTTCAATCCAGCAAAGAAGATGTTTGCACGTGAGGACTGCAGCAAGGATTATTCGAGGGCAGACAAGCTAAAGGAGCATGGTAAGAAATTCACACAGCCCAACCTCGCCACCAGCGAAGAAGGCCAGTAGAAATGGCATCTCCAGCCAATAGCTGCAGTCGGATCCAGCACCAGACCCAGCACCGCGGCCGACAATTGTTGTGGGTGCTGGACAGCCGATGGCTAATGGATTTATGCTGGCCGAAATTACCTTCCGAGCAAATCTGAAAACATAAGTTGCAGAGAATACTAGTTACCAGACCAAGGACGTGTAGAAGTACATTGATAAGACGAAGAATACTTTTATTGATCAGATGCAAGACGTCAGTGGAAACAGGCCTATTGAATTTAATTTGTTCCTGGAATGGGATTATGGCAAACCCGAGCCCAACGAAGATGAGATCGACCAACATACATTCAAGGGGAAAAAAATGCCTATTTGTAACAAATACAGTATTGAAGATGCTGGGGCGGCCAGTTTGATCTGGATATGCTAGGAAGTGGAGGAGTACATGTCGAAGATGTCTGGATGGGCACATACAGCGGCGAAAAGAATGCAGCTACGAATCCACAAATTGTACCCCTGCACGCATCCAGTTACAGCAATTTGCCAGACCGACAAAAGACAAGAATGCAGCGATATAAACCTGGAAAACGAGGATCACGAATGTTTCAAGTGGGCCGTTTTCGTCTTGTATAGCATGTAGAAGGCGAGAATCTGCAGCGTGTAGGCAGACGCTACTCAAAACAAGTTTGATTTTAGCAGAATCGAGTTTCCTACATACACCTCTGCACCAGATATACAAATTTACTAAACCAAATCCTGGCGTGACTGTGAATATATTTATAATTAATTATGAAATGAAGATGACACCAAGCAAGTTTGTGATGAAGAGAAGCGTGTGCATTTTGGCTTCATCCTTTTCCTTGCCCCTGAAAGCAATACCAGCTAAATAAATAATTTTTCTCGCATGATGAAGTCTCATGTGACAGCCCGCAGGAAATTTACAAAAGGTGCATCGCGTGCTACAGTAACCATTTCCTAGTGATAGATAAGACAAGCGAACAAATGCTGGCGGGGCCCAATAACTGTTGCAGTCATCATTTCCCTGCAAGAATTGAAATATCGAGACACGACAGGCAGGTAAGAGTCCATCCCTGAAATTCACGAACCACTAAAGTGCAAACGAGATGTACATCCTCGTCTACGACGATTTGCAGGCCATGCTCCTGCCTGGCCAAACCTGCCAGGCTGGCATGCAGACACATAGCACACGCTCGTATCAGAAGTACAATGCATACATTTTTTTTGTTACCATGTACAAGTGGACCACATCATCGTACCTGCTGCCAAAACAATACGTCTGCGAACTGAGCCAAAGAAAAGATGATGACAAAAATTTATTTTAAAGATCATCGACATTTTAAACAAGGCAGAGGAAATTTATGATGGAGGATACACGAAGCCGCTCGCCAGTCTCAATTACTTAACCATGTGAGATGGCTGATAGCAGCTGTTACTGCGAAGAGAAGTTTGTTCAAGAAAAATGGAGAGTGATAAATCACGAACACCTGAAACAGCTGGGTGTCGACGTAGATTGGAGGAGGGAAACATGAGACCGGCTGAGATGGAGGCAGCTTGACAAGGCGGCGTGTGGTCTTCAGCGCCTGTGATCGCTGTATCAAATAAATAAACATAAAAAAAAAAAAAAAAAAAAAAAAAGAGTATGAATTTACATATCAATAACACATCTAGGTTCCTAAGAGTGTCAAGTTTTTTACGTGAGTGACGCGTGAATCAAGTTACTAAATCTGTTGCAACGTAAATTTTACTTACGGCAGAAGGGTAGGTACAACACGTGGAGCAAATTAAAACCTAAGCGGGGGTTACAAAAGTGCTCGCAATGCCGTGAACAGCCTTCACATTGTTTTCACTTGCTGTTCATACAAATAACTATTTATTTTTAAGTGTTAAATGTTACAATCGTAGCATGATTTTTATATAGATAACTGTCTTTTTAGGATCTCAGTAACATATATATTAAAAAATTAATTCGATTTAAAATGAACTTTTCATTAATTTAGCCCGATAAAAATTTGTTGGTAAAACATGAGATGATAGTTAAAAATTTTTATTAAACATGAAAAAATTAATAAATTCTTATTTTTCTCATTCATGAATTTTCTGCATTTGTTTCACTTTATTTGCAGTGTTTGTGCTCGGTGATGCAAGTACACTAAAAACGCAGTACGTAAAACACACAAGTGGAGTGGTCTTGAGAGCCGATGAGGGCGAAGCGAGGTGGATATTGAGTAGCGTTGGAATGCAAGGGCGGGGAAAACAGGAGATCCCCGAGCAAAAAAAAACCCGCTGACCAGCGGCATCGTCCGTCGCGATTCCCACATGCGAAAATCCGGAGAACGATCCGGCTGGAAATTGAGCCCGATTATTCTCTTTGATGGGAGGCGAGCACTCTATCCACTTGGCCAACCACGGCCCCACTTACATAAGTTCACGATAAAATGAGCACTTTCGAACCTTAGAAAAAAGTTACTGCTCCTACCTACATATATTTTAACGGGCGCACTGAGTGACGTACGCCCTGTTAAGTTGGTAACGATGAATGGGAAAGTAGATCCGTATCTTAACGTCGAATAAAATTGATAGGTAACTATTTCTGTTAAATTGAATTATTTCTTTCGCTTTCTTTTTTTTAATGCATCAAAGCGAAAAAATTAGCAGATTTGTAAAATATTTAGTTTTCTGGTAATTTCACAGTTTCACTTGACCGACATATGAATAAAGTGATGATGCTCATGACAATGTTAATCTTACATAAGGCGGAAGATTACACAACGTTCATACAAGTAGATCTTAAGCAGGGCTTTCAAAAGTGCTCATTTTATCGTGAATAGCATATAAATATGTATTATGTAAATTGGAGATCATTATTGTTAACATTTTTGAAGTACGAAATGTTGTACACACATTTTATAAAATTTATTTTCACATATTTGTTAACTTTTTTTTTTTTAACACTTATATTAATCAATTCTTAATACAGTTTGTAATTGAACTTATTTAGGAGGGGATGGCAAGAGTTTGGGTGTTAATAAAATTATATGATTCCAAAAGTAACCGAGAATACACTGTAAAAGTTTTCTGGATTTTTACAAATAATTTCTAGAAACTTAGTTGCCAAGATTATTTCCGTATTACTGCGAGTAAATTAATGTGGAATCTGAACAACTAATGTTGAATTTTAACAATCAAGTACTGCCAAATTCAATTTTAGTATAAATATGAAGCTACATAAACAACATTGTATGTTTCATAAAACGATGTCTTGTGAAATTGCAATATTTCAGATGAAGTAAAACAAGGAAATATTTCTCAACTCCTGTAGTTTCCAAAGAATTGTTTGTAAAGTATACAAACATTATTTACTGTGTATGTGATATGTCCCAAAAGGCTACAAGGATTGTTAGGGATAAAAAATTCCTACAAAATATCAAGATATGGGGGCGCTAATTTTTCATCGAGTATTAATTTCTTTCGGCAACAGTTATTACCGACTTTGTTAGTGTGCAATTCAGGCATTATTTATAACTTTTGTTTTTAAAAATCGCTTTAAAAACACGACATTCTGTTAGCGATTTTCAGCACCAAAATTTGGAACACGTCCAATCACGGGCACATGAAACAAATATTTGATTAATTTAATACGCGACAAGTTTAAGTAATTTTATTTTACACTTCATGTCATGTAGTTTTATTTATTTCTGTTCAAACGCATTGTTACATGCTGACGCCTGCGGGGCGTATCTGAGTTCGTGAGGGATGGGGGTGGTAATAAAAAAATAAAATAAATTTGATTCAGTCCGATATTATTTAAAGCCTTAAATTATCTGTATCCACGTTTACTCTTTTTATTTAGCAGTGAGCGTAAATTTGAATGACTATTTCAACTCTAATTAACATCCTTCTTAATTGACTCTGTCGGTTACAGTCAATTAACTCATATACTGATTATTAACACGTGTTCAGTTTATCTGTTGCCATCATTTTATATGTATTTCTCTCACGCAGCTAGTATAATAGTCTAGTCTGCCAGCTGTGTCTTTCACTGCTTGATACTCGCAGTCGCAGACTTCCCTTCCGCTGGTTCTTCTCCCGCTGATCGTCTTCTATCGCTCGGAACTCAACCAATCATTTATTCATCAACTCCAACTCCACTCCCGGCCTGGAGGCCTGTCACAATATTTATAGCTTGACCATGACCATCTCGAAGGTTTAACGCACCCCGAGCCGCGCTGAGAAACGGAGGTCAGTAATCCAGAGCATTCTTCAGATCAACACAGAAAATAATACTACCAGGGTCCCCGGTGCACCTGTGATTCGAAATGCTTCATTATCTTGCTGTCACTGCCGCTAACATATAACGACTCTCTGTCCTTCTATTTGCTCGTGCGAGGCGGCGAAGCAGCGAGCACATAACACTGCCCCCTCCTAAAGTCTGTACGTCCCAAACAGACACTGCAACATCCGGACCATAGAAGAGTGCAAGACCGTCGATGTGGACAACCATCGGTTTTTGGTTAATTATATATTTACATGTTGTGCTTAATTAATTTAATTTCTATTTTTCATATGTGCCATGTTGGGAAGTGTTCCGTGTGTGTGCAGTGGTTGCACTAATGCAGTAAGCAAAGGCTGCAATATTTTGTGTGATGTATTTACATGTTTTTTTTGCAGGGTCTTGTGTGAATATTAAAAATAAGGGGTGTGTGTTTATTTTGTATGTACACAGGAGCTGACAAGGCACTGGCATGTAATGTGTTTTTATTTCCCAAATGTTTCCATACAAACCACGTAAGTAATTTGAAAGTGCTAACAGTCTAGTAAAACGTGTTATGTTTGCTTTAATTTAGGGGGGGTCTTGTTATATAAATAATAAGAGAGCTATGTTCCTGGCATGCGCAGACACCTAAGTACAGCACCAGAACGCACGCTAACAACCAGAGTGCAGCGCAGTAGTTAAAATATTTGATTATGTTAAATTCATAAGCCTAGACATATGTGCACTGACGCTATTGCATTTTCGATCATCATGCCAGTATTTCCAATAGTAATACAGGACATGGTCTAGTATTTCTGGCCGAGTGCAGGTTATTTACATGCCGTGTGACGTCCATGGAAGCCACGTGTCAGGATGATCCTACTTTTTCGAATTTAGTATTTAGTCAGTGTTTCAAGGGTAAATTGTTTATGTAAAAATAGTAGATCTTAATTTGTGATGCATTGAGGTAATAAACATTGTAAGGGATCATTTAGGCGCAGCTACAGCTCCCCTTGATAACAGGTGTATTTTGAGATTAAGTCTTACACACACGACATGTCAGACACAAGTTTTTAAATTTTTTAATTTTGTTAATGTAAATTTATATTATATATATTAAATGAAAGTGTTCTTTTGTTCTATCATCTCATCCGCTCTGATTTGTCCACGTCATTTCATTATCATTTGCATTTCATTTAATTACCATGGGCCTTATTCATAGTCAGAGCTTCGTCCAAGGATGATCCAGAGATGATCTTCCTCGGAGTTGGTCTGGGGTTAGGCCGGACTAAAAGGTGGACTAACTATATAATATTCATAAACCCCGATTAGAGCGAGACTAACTTAAGTCGAAGGATCATCAAAGTATACTGTTGCCATGTTTAACGGGCATGCGTATTACCAAAAATCTGTCTAAAATAAAACGTTAATTTCCACTCATGATGAAACAGTAACTAGATAGCACTAACCTTAATTTAACTTTTTCAAAATAAAAATATTTCTCTTTTTCAAATTTAATAGAAATTTACAACAAGCGTTAATTTGCGTAAGAAGAAATAAAATATAATTAGTTATGGTGTATGCTGAATAGAAAAAAAAGTAGAAGTTTTGTAAATTTACATATATCCCACAAAGTAATTTTGGAAGCAAAAGGTTATATGGAAGGTCTCGACACTATTACAATTAATACAATTTTGATTATTTCCTTTCATAAGGGGTGCTATATATAGTATGCCGATTATTTCCTGCCCAGATTTGTGTAAACAAATCAGAAGCATCACACTATTCATACAGTTAAATTTGCTACCTCCTTTTACATTCGTCCACAATAGTTAGGTACGTGAAAATAACAATTTTGGTTATTTTTTACATTAACGTCACTTTATTCATTTTAACGTTGTTTTTATGACTATTATATATATTGTAATATGGGCTGATTTTATTTTATTACGCCAATATTGTCTTTATAATGATATGAAATAAGTATTGTAATGCTAGATACATTACAAAAATACATTTAATAATGGTTAAAATTCTATAACCCAAACAAAATTCGTCGTCGCAACCTCCTCCATATGAACCCACGAGCGTACTATTATGCTACCACTATACTTGATTAAAATGTAAATATTTTCCTGGATATATTCACAAAAATAGATTTGTATTAAAATTCTCTTTGAATGTATTAACATCGCGTCTCCTAAGAATCTGTTTTCAGAGGAGGCATTTTACTAACACAAGAATAGAAAGCCAGTACTATAGCTACAAACTCATATTTTATTAAGCTTATAAGGTATATTTCATTTGATTATTATTCACAAAACATTTCGTTAATCCTACCCTCAGTCCGGACTAAAAGTTAGGCCATACTAAAGAAAGGTGATCCTCGGACAAGCAATAAAAATGCTCTCTGAATACAAAAAATATTGGTTGGAGGATGATCTTTCCTTAGTCCGGACTGAAAACAACTATGAATAAGGCCCCATGTTTTTCCATGTGTATGCGGGAAGGTTCGGCCAAACAGCGAGCCGCGGGCCGAGTCAGAAATTAGCGTCACGTCTTCACGTTGGGTGGCTGCCGTGATGTGCCGCTGCGGGCCTACACACTTTTCATTAATCATGTTAGTTCTGTAAAGTGATTTATTTGTACTGGATCATTTTAATCATTTTGTTGCCCGGAGTGTCTGCCACCCCACAACCCCGGCTTGTTTTGTACACGCCCGGGGCGTAATTTTACCTTAAATTATATAGGCCTTTGTCCATTGTACAGTATAAAAGTTCGCTTTGCTATGGTGGCGACCGTTCATGTTAGTTGAAAGTGAGTATGCAGCCATGAAGTGGCTGTTGCAAATAAATAATCACAGGTTTAACCGTCACGTGATTTATTCACAATTCCTCCCCAATGGAGCACTTACATGAACGGTCGCCACAATAGCAAGGCAAACTCTTATGCTGCACAATGGCCAAAGGCGTACATAATTTAAGGCAAAATTACGCCCCGGCCGTTTACAAAACGAGATGGGGCTGTAGGGGATTACATGCTCTGGGCAATAAAACTATTTAAATTATCCACAACAAATAAATTACTTTACAGAACCAACATGATTGTTGAAAAGAGTTGGTATATGTCATGTGGTCAGACGAGGATTGAGGTTAGGTTAAAGGAGCAGTAAACAGAAAATGTTTAAAATGGAAGTTTAAGAATTTTGTTACCCGGGGCGCCAGATATTATTCTCCAGAATAATGCCAGTGATGTTGGTAGAGTTGACTTGTTCTCCTCAGGGTCGTTCAGCTGAAGACCACGGCGTAATCCCTCCAGGGATTGGAATTACTCCTCTGAAAATTATTGTATATTCTTGCTTGTGGCACTGTGGGATATCAGGACTTCCCACGCGCCCGTACGACACATTACTTATGTTGCTGTTACGTGTGACCATTAAAAACACTCATTGCACTGTCTGTATGCTTACAGAAATTTTGACAGGAGAAGGCCCGTACCTTGCACGCCTTGCGGCTACCTGAAATAAATACCAGCAGTATTTTGCGTCATTGTGTAATTTATACGGTATCACTCTACACATCTCGGTTGAGGTAACATACACTTGCCTGCTGAGCTAAACCTGCCGGTGTGAGTTAAACAGAATAAAATACATGTGGTCACAATGCTTTAAGTTGAACAAATAAAACCCGCCCAGGCGATGCAAGCACTGAGTGGTACGGGGGTGGAGTCTCTACGGCAAGTTAAACATCAGTTCCAGTTAATTACAAAGTTTATTGCTGAAGAAATGAGTATACAAAAAGTTGATGGCCGCCGCGCAGGTGAAACACGTGTCACGACGTAATGCCCTGCACCCCTCGCAAGATGGACTATAACTAACTTGGAAAATGCTGCATGCTGGACAGTTTGGTGGGCTAGCACCCCGTGTGGAACTACTTTATAAACATCACCCTTGCATGAAAACACATTGCACTTGCTTTTGGAGATTCCCACATGTTTCTAAAATGAACTCTTGCAAAAAAAATAACATACATGCATAATAAGACTATGATATTAGGCGAGCATGGTTACACGTGAGAATGAAAAATATAATACATAAAGAAAAACACTTCAAAAGAATATATTATAGCATTGAAGCATTTAATTGGGGTGTTTATGTGTACACATTACTTGGTGTCTCACTTGCGTTGTCGTTAAGTCTTTAGAAACATAAAACAAGAAATGTGCAATTTCCTTTTTGTATCACTGCGCTCTGGGCTCACTGCAGTTGCGTTGCTTGTGTGTCACTACCACTGCACTACACCTGCACCGCCTGCGGCGTAGAGTGCATATACTTCCTTGCGCTGCTTGGTGTCTTTGCTGATCTGGTGCGGCGGGCAAACACACTTCTGGGAGGGGGTACACAGCATGGATCAACACCCCCCCCCCCCCCTTGCGAGACCATTTGCAGTTGCATGCATCACTTGCAGCATATGCATATACCTGGCGTCTGCTCGGCCTTGATGTAACGCCTTATTCTCCGAAACCACCAGCTGCTGCAGATGTCCCCTGCAGTCTTGTACTCGACATGGCGTTGGAACGCCAACATATGTCGTACATCCTGTCGGCAGCTGTCTCTTCCACCGTGACTATCAAAGTTGCTACGAGGAAACTGACCGGCGTCTCCCATGTCGCTGCTGCTGTCTTCGTGCACATCCTGTTGTCACTGCTGGTAGCTACCCGGACAGCCGACTACTGGGATTGATCGGCCATCCTCGGGAAACTCCCTAGCTGTTGTTGGCACTGCTCCTCTGCTTGATGATTGCTTTACCCATCTACTATTGGGCCGTGACAATGGGCATTCTAGAGCCGGATGGGGGAACCTTCCCCAGAAGTGCTGAACTTTGTATGAGTCTCTGGTCTTTGACGGGGGGGCGCATAGCCGCTGCGCTGTCAGACAGCTCGGTTTCGGAATCCTGATAATAGCCCACTGGCGCCATGTTGCATGGACGACGTCGTGCTTCCTGCACCTACTGTTGCTGTTCCTCGGGGAGGTGCTGACGCACCCTCCTCACTCATGCTCTCCTCCAGGAGCTCCTCCCCGACATTGCCGTCGTGGGGTTCTGGTCCACTTGCAAACTCCTTATGTGCTTACTGCTCCTCCCTTGCAACTTGCTCTCTGCTTGCTAGAAGTGTTGGTAACACGGTTTCCACTGTTTTTCCGTAGTTCCCGTCACCTGTGCCTGTCACCGCCTAACACCTGGTGGACATGGCCTTGTCTGGTGTCGACTGTGTTTCGGCATTTGATGGGGGCACTGCTGCGGGAGGTGCCATATCACCTTCCTCCTCTCTCATGAGCGTTCCTTGCTCGGCTTGTGATGTGCTGTCATGGGGTGTTTGGGCCCCGGGTGCATCTTCGCTGCGGATGTCCCCTAGTGATAGACAGATTGCATCCCGATGTGCCCTTATGCATTTCCTTCCCACTAGGATCAGGTAGGTGCTGGATTCGATGCTTTTGATGACCTGGTGTGGTCCCCTCCAGCATACGGCGAGTGTGGGTGTGCTTTCAAGTACACCTGTTGAACTGGTCGCAGTGCTGGTGGCGGTCTGGTACTCGTGGGGACCCACCCCACGATGTAACACTTCTGCCGTTCCACCTGTTCTTTGTGGTTTTGCAATGTTTCTCGCCTCATGCTGTGTTGCCTCCATTTCTCTCGTCGCTTGTGTTTTACGGGCAATTTCTTACACCGGTTACTGTTAGATTGTGGCCAAACAGTAGGTCGGCTGGTGTGTGTTCTGTTGTAGCATTCACACACCAGAGGAGGGTGAGCAGGGTGGCGGACAGGTGTTCTGCCCAGTTTATGTGTAACTCACCCACACGGAGCCACAATTGCACCTTTAGATAATGATTGCTGCACTCTGTGGGGTTAGCTCTGGGTTGGTACACCACAGTATTCAAATGGTATACTCTCTGCAAGGTACACATTTCCTGCCACTTGCATCCGGAGAATTGACTTCTGTTGTCAGTGAGCACGTGTTTAGGGTACCCCCAGTGTCCGCAAAACTCTCGTTCTAGCATCTTCACAATACTTGCCAATCATGCACTGCTCATTGTGTAAGCTTCAGTCCACCGGTAAAAATTATCAGTTACCACCAGGATCAATCTTTTCCCCCCAGATGTTCGTGAGTACGGCTCCATTAAGTCGCTACTGACTGTCTGGAAGGGCTGTCGGAACATACATGGCTGTTGCTGTTGAATCCCATCATTCCTGCGCGATTTAAAAGTTTAAAACTTCACACAGTTTTGCACGTATCTCCTCACATCACGTGACAGGATGGACCAGAAAAAGTGCTGTTTCACATTCCTGAGTGTTTGTTCTGTTCCCGGGTGATCCACTACATGACTGGCATGGGCACGTGGTCTAAAACTTTCCCCTGCAGTTTGGTGGCTTATACAGTCTCCATTTCGTTGCGTACTTTGCTGATCAAGTTTCCAGTCGATTGTCAACTACACACCATTGATCTACTGCTTGTGTCTCACGGAGAGCCTTTTTCTCCCTCGCCAGTGCACAGCTGTCTTGCATGCTTACTATTTCGCTGAACAATACATCGACTAACACTTCCTTGTTTTCAACCTGTTGTTTGTTTACGTTTATCTTGTGGACTATTTCTTGTTAATCTGGCGGTAACACCTCGTCCCATTCCGCCTCATCCATAATGAACGTGCTCGTCTCTGGCACACATGCTAAAACATCTGCTAACTGATTTTATTTCCTGGGGACATGCTCCATAGTGAAGTCGTACGACTAAAGGAGCGACACCCATTGGGTCAGCTTTCTTCTTGCCTCTTTCATCGCATGCAACCATACTAGACATCTATTGTCTGTCCTGAGAGTAAAACACTGGTATTCCAGGTAGGGTATGTATTTCTTGACGGCCCATATGACTGCTATCATTTCTCTCTCGTTAACATCGTAGCATCTTTCTACCTGGCCTAATTTCGCACTTGCAAAGTCAATTATGCTCCTCATGCCATCTTCTGCGCATTGGTACATAATGGTGCCCAGCACCTCCTGGACGGTGTCTGTCTGTAAATACAAATGCCCCCATGGATCATATCTTGGGAGTTTAGGGCAGGAGCGAAAACATACTTTGATCTCGTTGAACACCTTTTCTTCTATGCCACCCCACACGAACCATTTCTGAGGCGAAAGTAGGTCCGTGAGAGGCACGGTGACGACTAAAAATCTTTGATAAACTCCTGTAGCCAATTAACTTGTCTGAAAAATCGGCGCAGTTGTTTGCGAGTACGTAGTGCTGCATAATTATTAATTAGCTGTAATTGTTCAGGGTTTGGCTTATTTCCATCCTCTTCTACAACATGTCCTAGGAACTTGAGCTTGCTCTTTCCTTCATGACATCTATTCACTGCACAGGTTAGGACATTTATTGTGAGTTCTAGCATCATTGACACATGATGGACGTGGTCTTCCCAGTTACTGGACCATATGATTACATTGCTCAAGTAGACTAACGAAAAATTGTCAATGAGCCTGTCCAGGACATGGATCATCATTGATTGAAATGTTGCTGGTGCTTCCTTTAAACCAAATAGCATTGCACAAAAATGATACCTACACCCGTATGGCATGGTGAATACTGTCTTTTTGCAGTCTTCTGGCTTTACCAGGATCTGCCAATACCCACTATGGAGATCGAGTGATATCACCATTGTAGCTTTTCCTAACGAAGCAAGGGCATCTTTGATACTTATGTAAGGTGGTAAGTCATTACAGATCACTTTGTTGATATGGTGAAAGTCGATCCAAAAATGCCAACTGCCATCCTTCTTTGGTGCCAATGTTGTCGCTGAGTTGAATTTTCTATGTGTGGTCTCAATTACTCTGTCTGTTAACATATCCCTCGCCTGCTCGTGTATAATCTTAGTCTGGTGTGGCATATAATTCTGTGGCCACCATAAATTTCTCCCTTCTGTGTGAGTTTTATTTCGTGCTCAGACACAGTCGTTCTTTGCAGTGTATCTACCTTAGCGAAAACTTTCCTATGCTCATCCAGTATTCTTTGAAATGCTGCCTGATGCTGTGGCAGGATGTCATGATCGAACTCTGAGAGTGAAACTGGGGCTAGGTCGTCTGCAAAAGTCTTATCAATGTTGTACAATGTGCACCTCTCCTTTGCGCCAAAAGTATGCATCTGGCAGCCGATTCTTCTACTGTGTTCTTAACCTGTAGCCAAGATACGCCTAATATCGCACCCTCTCTGATTTGTGGTGATATTATCGTGCTTGTTATTGTTTCAAGTTCCCTCACTTTGACAGTAACTGTAGATTGTCCCAACACACCACTACTCAGCTGACCTGTTGCGAGTTTGAATACTTGATTCGCGGGTGTTACGTTCTTAGAATTGACAAAACATGGTTGTACAAAATTTTATTCGAAGCATTTGTATTGATAAGTGCGCGGCAGAGCTGTCCATTTACATACACAAGAACTCTGATAAATTGCATGTGGCTCCCACTCAACTGCTGTAATAGTGCTTGTTGTGGCATCCTGGTGTTGGCTATTGTTGCTGCTGGGGAGAAAGAGTATCAGGCCCTTCCCCCTGCACACCGTTTCCCTGCTGCTAGGATGTGGGCCCTCTGTAGCTGTCTAAGTGCGGATTGTTGGGGCACCTGCTGTGCCAATGTAAGACCTCTGATGGTATACAGTATCAGCAGGGTGTTGCTGGAGGTTGGCTCTTGTCTAGCCTGACTCGCACTTGCCCGACATATCGTTTTACATTTTCTCCCACTGGTTTATCACCAGGGCGCGCAGAGTTCACATTGCTGTTACTCGCAATGTTCGTTCCCATTTGCTGTCCAGAATGTCCGGGGTAGCGATCTACACATTACCGTTGAACGTACCCATCTTCTGTTTGTGGCTTGTGCCTCCATCGTGCAGTGACACTCTCGTGGCACATTGTGCCAGCATTGTGTTCCAGGTAATGCTGTTTCTACCACAATCTCCAATGCTCCACTCTCTGGAAATCGTGGGTAAAATTGCTTGTTTAAGTGCACATTCTGTGTGATGAAGGTGGGCAGTTGCTCACCTAGCCGCTGTTCCTGCCAGAGCAGTTTAATTTGCGCTTGCAGAGACGAGAGTACACCACCATATCTTTACTGAAATATGTGCACGAATTCCTCCCATTCCATTCCGTAGTGATTTGCGGAAGTCTATCATTTGATCGCTTCTCCCTGTAGTTGGTTGCCAATTCTGCTGACCCACTTGTTCTGACAAACGCCTTAACGTTTTAAGCGGCATGTGCATTCTTTGAGGAAGGCACGTGGGTCCTTGAATTCAGTGCTGGTAAACGTTGGCAGGCTTTGGAAACATGTTGGAGTTAGGTTCGAGCAACTTTCTATGCTTGCTTGTTGGTTGGTATTCTGTTCTGTCTGTTGCTCTTTGTCTGCGGGCCAACTCGGAGCTGCGTTGATTCCATAGCTGGGCTCAAGAAATTAATTGAATGGTGTTGGTGTGGGAAAAGGTGCAGGAGAATGTTGCGGTAATATTTGTAGATAAATTTTTTGGTTAGGACAGGCTGAGAATTGTTGTAAGTACGGATTTATCGGGTGGAGTGGTGGTGGTAGTTTTGGAAGGGTTGGGGTGGGCTGGGAATACTTTGCCATCGACGCGGATTGTTGTCAGCTGTCATGGGTGCATCTGCTGCAGGTGAAATTGTGTTACTACCAACATCCTTGACCTTGCAGTTCAATGTGTTGCACTTCCTGAGTGTCACACCTCTCACTCGCTACAATTTCCGGTTCTGTTTCTTTGCTAGCCATATCCTGCTGTTCTGTATGCATTTCTACACCTTAACTTTCCTTTTGTTTGCATTCGTCAAATGGGGGCTGCGATCCCGATAACCATTCTCGACAAATTTTCTGAAGCTTTTGCGGTCGTAACTGTTCACTGCAATCATCACAAATGTACTTTAAACCTTTTATTGTGCTCGCTTCTGCATTGCACAAACATTCCCGGTGCGCTTCTGACTGAAACTGTTCGCAATTTATCGGGTTGTTACAGAACCTGCACACAACAACTCTGCACATACGAACATTTGCCGAAACTTTGAAAAATTATTGAAGTCATAGTGTCCGAAAAATGTTCCTCACTTTGCCCTTGAAGCACGGTTCTGCGGTTGCTCACGACATGGTTGACTGTTGGACTGGTATTATGAGTGCATTTGCAGAAGCATGTGCCCAAATCATACCGATCAACCACGTCAGTTGGTAGAGAGCATAAACATTGGAAACACCTTAAGGCCAGTGCCTCGCAAGGTATTTGGCCAGCCATTATGTGGGTGCACGAGCACGGAATCTAGGAGCGTCGAAGCATGGAACATGGAAGTGTGGTAGCGTGGATACGCGTTGTGGGAGTATCGCAGGAGTGCAGTGGTCCTGCATGGTGTGGGCAGGGGTCAATGGATAGTAGGCTCTCGCCTGTTCAGCTCGGCGCATGGTGGAGAGCGTGAGGGAGAAGTGGCCAGATGTTTCTCCTTCTCCCACCTTGCGGCACGGCGCGACACGGGTGAAGGGGAAGTTGTCACACTCAACTCACCCTATCATTTGTCCCGCTGCTGTGATGCCACACCACTGTCCAAAGATGGCGGTTCCTCACCATATTCTCGCCATTACCCTTTGTGCTGAATTAATGGTGACGGTAACTTGTTTTGGTGTACTTTCCTCATGTGGCCACGTGTGTCCTTCACTGCATGTCCTGGCCGTCGAGAAGGCGCCACAATGCTGCCACTGAATTCTCTGGTCGCCTGGTTGATCGTACATTTCTCTCATTAAGGATATTTAAAGGAATCATGAGGAAAAACTTGGTAAAATTGTGAACATTTCAGACGTTTACAGGAAATTTTGCAGGAAAAGAATTTTTTCAGAGATTCCTGGAGTGAAATGCACCTAAGTTGGGCAACACTTTGATATGGTTTCATGTGGTCAGATGAGGATTGAGGTTAGGTTAGAGGCATGGTAAAAAGAAAATTTATAAAATGGAAGATTAGAAATTTTGTTGCCTGGGGCACCAGATATTGTTGTTGTTCTCCAGAATAATGCCAGTGATGTCGGTAGAGCTGACTTGTTCTCCTCAGGGTCGTTCGGCCAACGACCACGGCCAAATACCTCCACGGATTGGAAGTACTCCTCTGAAAATTATTGTATATTCTTGCTTGCGGAGCTGTGGGATATCAGGGCTCCCCGCACGCCTGTACATTTTGCACTGTCTGTATGCTTACAGAAAAATTGGCTGGAGAAGGCCCGCACCTTAAACACCTAGCTGCTACCTGAAATAAATGCCAGCAGTATTTTGAACCACTGCATAATTTACTCAGTATCACTCTACACACCTCGGTTGAGGTAACATTCACTTGCTTGTTGGGCTAAACCCGTCAGTGTGGGTTAAACAAAATATAAGACATGTAGTCACAATGATTTAAGTTGAACAAATGAAATCCACCCAGGCGATGCAAACACTGTGTGGTACGAGGGATGGAGTCTAGTTAAACAATGGTTCCAGTTATTTACAAAGTCTATTGCTAAAGAAATGAGTATGCAAAAGGTTGATGGCTGCCGAGCACGCACAACACTAGTCATGGTGTAACGTGCTGCGCCCCTCGTAAGATGGACTATGACTAACTTAGAAAACATGGCATGCTAGCCAGCTTGGTAGGCTAGTACCACATGTGGAACTACTTTCTAAACACCACCCTTACATGAAAATACTTTGCATTTGCCTTTGGAGATTCCCACATATTTCTAAAATTAACTCATGCAAAACAAAGAACATATATGCATAATAAGACTATGATATGAGGTGAGGATGGATACATGTGAGAATGAAAATATGGTGCATAAATAAAAACACTTCAAAAGAATATATTAGGGCATTAAGTCATTTAATTGGGGTGTTTATGTGTACACATGTCTTGGTGTCTCTCTTGCATTGCTGTTAAACCCTTTAGAAACATAAGACGTGAAATGTGGAATCTCCTTTTTGAATCACTGCACTCGGGCGCTCACTGCACTTGCATTGCTCCTGTGGCACTACCACTGTGTTGCACCTGCAAAGCCTGCAGCATAGAGAGTGCACTTTTCCTGTGTTGCTTGGAGTCTAAGCTGATTTGGTGCGGTGGACAGATGGACTTCTGAGAGGGGGTACGTGGCACGCGTCAGAGAGTAGGTCCGAAGCAGCATGACACGGTGGCCACCCCACGTGAAAACGAGATGGTGCTTACAGACTCGTTGCAGTGGTGCTTGTTGATTGGCCGAGCATTCCCACGCATACATGGAAATATATGGTAATTAAATACAACGAACATGGTTATGTAATTACGTGGACATAAACAGAGGATGGAACACAAGTACACTTTCATTTAATATCCAAATTTCATTTATAAAATATAACAATATAAAAACATGTCTGACATGTCGTGTACGTAAGACTTAACCTCAAAATGCAAGTGTTTTGAAGGGGATTTGTGACTGCTCCTAACTGATCCCTTGCAATATTTATTACTTCAATGCATTACATATTAAGTGCTACCATATTTACATATGCAATTTACCCTTTACACTGACTAAATACTAAAGTGGAAAAAGTAGTGTTATTCTGCCACATGGCTTTTATGCACACATTAAATGGCATGTACATAACTCGCACTCTGCCAGGAATACTGGACCATGTCTCGTATTGCTACTGGAAATACTAGTGTGATTACTCATAATGCAATAGCAGCTGCTTGCATATGTCTGGTCTTATGAATTTTACATAATAAAATATTTTAACTACTGCACTGCACTCAGGTTATTAGCCTGTATTATGGTACTGTTCTTTGGTATCTGCGCATGCCAGGAACGTAGCTCTCTTATTATTTACATGGGAACAAGACCATCCTAAATTAAAATAAACATAGCACATTTTACCACACTGTTAGCACTTACAAATTACATATGTGATATGCAGAAGACATTTTGGAAATAAAAACATGTTACATGACAGCGAAATGTCAGCTCTTGTACATACAAATACCATACAACCCTTATATTTGATATTCACACAGCTCCTGCAGAAACAAATACATATATAAATCACACGAAATATTGCAGCCTTGCTTACTGCATTTGAGAAACCAGTGCCACTTACGGAACACTTTACAACATGGCACATATTATTAAATACGAATTTGGTCATCTATGGACCACAATGAACTCAAGACTTCTTGATGTTCTTCTTCGTTCTCCCTTTCCAGAACTTCCTCATTTTTTCTCCAACTGCTCGTCTCTGTTCTTCAGCCCACACTCTCTCTTGGGTCTCGGTATGGTCAGTCTTGTGGAATTCTTGTGTTCTCGATCAGTAGCGTGATGTTATCTCTGTTGTTAAACAATTCTTCTGTTATCCCAAATTTTCTGCATCTGTCCTGATCTCTACCATCCATCTGTTATGCATTTCAATTTATACGATGTAGTTCAATATTTCTTGGTGAGTCTATTCTAATTCATTTTTTTAGATGTCCATAAAATGTCAGTCATCTTTTTCTCATTGTGTCTGTAATTTTTTCGGTATTTCTGTATAAGTATCCATCTTACCTCTTGATCCAGGTGTTGTCTGTGTTTTTGAGTGGTGCCAAAATTTTCCTCAGGATGTTCCTCTCCATTAATTCCAGTTCTTGCAGCTCTCTTTTCTTGTTCATCGTCAGGCATTCATATCCATATGTTGCTTCTGGTTTGATGGGTGTATTATAGTGTCTAATTTTGGCTTGGATGGATATTGCTTTCTTATTGTAGGTTTTGCGTATTGCTGTATGCCAATTAAATTTTTGTGACTTTGTTGGTTGTGTTGTCCAGTACTTTTGGTTGAATCTATTCTCCTAGATATTTCAATTTATCGATCCTCTTTATTTGTTCTGGTTCTGTTTTCCTGTATCTTTTCCTATTGCGCCTGTATTCTATATATTCTGTCTTTTTCGAGGAGATTTCCTTTCCTTTTTTTTTTTTTTTTTTGGCTATTTCGCATAATGTCTCCACCATGGATTGTGTGTCTGTTTTGTTTTGTTTTATTAATGCTATGTCGATAATTTTCCTTTTCCTTGTTCTATCCTGACACCTTTCACTCTTTTTTCTTCCAAGGCTGTTTCCCATGTCTTCAGGATTTTGTCTAGTACGAGGTTGAAGAGTACTGGCGATAGTCCATCCCCTTGTCAAACTCCTGTTTTGATTTTGAATGCTTCGGAGATTTACCTTAAGAATTTTATTTTGGGCGTAGTATCTGTGAGTGTCTGTTCTATTAGTCTTCTGGTATATTGGTCTATCCATAACTCGTTTATGGTGAGGAATACTGTTTGTCTGCCTATTTATATGACACTTATGAAATATAGAAATTAAATTGATTAAGCGTTGCATGTAAATAAATAGCTAGCCAAAGTCAAAATACCGCACATAATAATTAAAAAAGGCCCTGGGAGGTAACTCTCGTGATGAATGGATATGTGGCCTAAATTGGTGTGTCCTGTGAAGTCACTACCGCTAGAAATAACAGCCATTGGAGGGAACACTGCGATAAGCGGTGCCGCTTATTCCCAAAGTTTTCCGATGTGCACGATGTTGACGGGCCCTGTGGCCGAATCCGGAGCGTGATGTGGCTCCAAGTAGTGTCAAAAGGCGGGGAATTACATTCCCACAGGAAGTGTAAAGTGGCGAGTGGCTCCCTACCCGCATTAATTAATAGTAGCATTTTTAGTCATTTTTAGCGATGATTGCAACATAATTAACTACGGAAACCGCTCGCTCCAGCATAGAGAGTTGATAACATATAATAGCTCTGCCCCTAGTGATGAAATCCGTGTGTTGTCACATCCATATGCATTCCTGTAATTATAACCATTATGATACACGCCGATATTAATATGTTAATTATAAGAGTGTACATGTAATCATCTATCGACAATCAGCCACCTGAGGCATCATTAAATTTAATATCACCCTTTAAGTGTGGTGACAGTCATTAGGTCACATTGTTAGCCATATTTGGGGCTCCGGTATTCAGGAATATGACACCAATGTGTTTTAGTTCAGTAATCATAATA
This sequence comes from Dryococelus australis, assembly GCA_029891345.1. Taxonomy (NCBI): domain Eukaryota; kingdom Metazoa; phylum Arthropoda; class Insecta; order Phasmatodea; family Phasmatidae; genus Dryococelus; species Dryococelus australis. Next base: position 45,826,758 of record CM057005.1, read on the forward strand.
ATGTACAATGTCAATTACATTTATAATATTAGTTAGTAAGTTCCAGTTTTTCAAGTTTTCATTTTGGTGCTGGATTCGACGGACGTGTGGCAGAGCCAGCACTATGTCGGTAGTCAAACTTCAGCACTTGAGACAACCGGCAGGGCAGACGGTAAACTCCGCGTACCCCCCTCGGTAATTCAATCTAGGCTACATTTTCTTTCATCGCAATAGTTAACGTAACTCAGGAATATTTAAATACTTTTAGTTATCTGAGAGGAGATCTCCCTGCATCCCGAGGGAGCATACCAGGACCCTACGTATAAGACACGTTTTTACGTAATTCTAACTTAAGGCCTATGCCTTACTTTCTACAGTAGTGACCTCTGGCAGGTCCAGAGTGCTGGGTCCACTTAACCAAGGGTACACATTTTCATGTGCAGCAACATTTTTTTGTACCTTTGCAGTAGCAGAACAGTCATACCCTAATTTTTTACATTATTACATTAACTCTCCTGAGCTCATCTAGTACTGCACCCTCATAGCCACATTAACTTTAAAGTATCTTTCAGTATTTCGCATTTACGGGGCCTGCCTCCCTCAAGCAGAATAAATTCAGTGATGATATAGGCCTGAGAAGTGGCCGAAAGTTTCGTCCCAAAGGAAATATTTTATATTCAACACAATTTAACTGACAATTAAATTAGCTCTCCTTCATATTAACCGCATATCCAGAATCGATGTAAGCCATAGATTGTACAACCCCATTCAACATTGTTGGCTCTACCGAATATGGTGCTGGGCACATCACCAGTTCCTGTTGTCAACCTGCTCTCAGGTGAGACACGAACACATCACAGCACCTCTGGAGGCGCAGCACGTCAACCGACTAAGATAGGGCGAAAGCAACAGTTCTCTCCTCAGTACCTCTGGAGTGTTCGTTATCCAAATTTAATTAGTAAATGTCACTTCAAATTTTTAATTAGTTAATGCCAAATTCTAACACATTAACAACACACAGGATATCTTATACCTCGGAATCACACTCTGGAATAATGGTCATCCACTTCCGTAGACTTACCATCGATGGCAATGTAAGCGTCTCCTTGAGACACAAGCCGAAGATAGTACACTCAAAAAATTAGTACTTGTGCTTTGTAGGCTTCTTATTTTTTCTGCACACATTTACAGTACTGACGACGATTCTCCTCCATTGTCTCCTGTGTTAGGATGTGTGAGCAAACAGAAAAATTTAGTATATATATATATATCTTGTGTAAAACTCTTGGTGTAAAAAGCTTCCTGACAAGGAGAGCTTATCTATAAAATTATCAAAGGTGATCTCTTATCAATCAAATTTATCAGTGTACACCATAGACTAAAGATGAGGTAGACCACTTATTCGTCTTCTGCGCATGTACAAAACATTGACCTACCCCAAAAGAAGACAACTGTCCAAGTCACAAGGTCAACAGTGATGAAAGTGTTTGTTTACATCTTAATTTTCAAATAACAGGCGTTATTTAATGAATAAAATACTTTTACTAGTATCAATTTAATCAAACTACATTAAAAATTGATTAGACGAAGTATACATTCATCCGAATTAATTTTTTTACAAATAGGATTTCTAACCTAAAATCCAAACAATGACGATTTCGCTAGAGGTGTGATGTGTGAAGCTCAGCACTAGCCTGTTCACCATGACTCTTTACTGCACAATGAGGCCAGCAGTACCACATAGTGCCACAATGCAGATTGTGTGTATTAGTGCAGACTGTGAATTAGTGTTCGGTGTTTGTTTTATTTTCTCACTACTATTTAATATTAGAGTACAGTGCTTATTTTTTATTTAAGTGTATCATTCTCTACAGTGCTTCTGCTACAATTGCATGTGTGACAACGTGGACGAAGAGCACCAGTGAAGGCTGTTCAGATGCCACATGCTATATTGTGTACAAGTGTCTTGTCGGTGGTTTTTTGTTAATAATAATATTCAGGGTTATGTTTTATTGTTTCCCAAAGGGCAAACACCATGTGCTGTTGCTTACATATTTTCTTCACAGTAATATTATTTTCAGGGTTATGTTTGTGCCATTGTCCTATGTAATTGTCACATGTATTATTTGTACAGATGATTTCCCCTTCCTCTTATTTAGGTATATGAAAGAGCTTGCCTTGTAGTGTTTTTATGTTCAATGTGTTTAATTTTAAGATGTTAATTATTTTAATCTGGGGTTATTGTGTTTATGCGCCAAGGGCACAAATGCCAATTCTCGAGTTAATTGACACACTTTGAAATGTTGGAGTGCTCAGTGTACAGAATATCAATTTAAGACTTCTCAGCTGTTGAAATATCTTGCACTTAAGCCCGTGTCAATATTCTGATTTAATAACAGAACAAACAGTATTTGGATACTGGACTTTGCCAATATTGCAGCTCAACTAAACTCGATCCAACCGGTGCGAATAACAACATGGCCAGCCACGTGGCCAGCTAACTTAGAAACCTGCTCTTTTAAGGTATGAAGTGTTTTCATGTATTTATAATATTTTTTAATGAATATACCAGGGTTTCTATGTGTATTATGTATAATAAGTTTGATAACCCTGAATGTTCCCAGAGAGCTCTAGCTCCATTTGAAGCTGCACCATAAGTGAGATTATGTTTACCGTGGCAACACTGCCAACCACAAGAGCTTTTAAATTTTTATATTTATGTTAAACGCCAATTAATTTGTCTTGAGGAAAGAGTTTTTTGTTTCATCCACCACATACATCACGGTCATCCACCTCATTTAAATTATCATCATTTTACACATTAAATAAGTTAGTCATGTAATTTCCGACGGGAGTCGTAGCCAACCAGCGAGCTCCATGCATATGTGACATTAGTACAATCTTTGTCATCTCGCAGATTGGACATGTGCGTGTCGTCCTCCCTCAATCTTCAAATTTTGCAAGCAATCATGTAGTTTGCAAAAGTTTCTAACATAATTACCAGAACCTTTGTGTTGTGTTTATTCGGGGAGTGAGCCACTCTGCGCCTGGCTCATATTGCATAACACAGGGACGTAAATTTTCAACCTAATAATGTAGGCTAAGTGTCATTTTTCCATGTAAGTGATCGCCCACAATAACGATGAACCCTTTGTGTCAGTTCCTCCCTTGAGAGTGTTTCAGTAAATAGAATGAGTCATTTGGAAATCTGCTCTTTTGTTTATCTGGTCACTTCTCGACCACTTTACCACCAAAAAATGTAACCATGTAAGAGTTTAAGACATCGGGTAGCCTAAACTACCTGCTGGGAGTGAGTTTGAGGGAAGATCCGGTAACCTTCACTAGCCTAGGCAATGTCTGGATACAGTGAGTGTTTATTGCAGCGACTTCTGCAAGAACAACTACAGTGATATGGGCATATCGAGGAGGTCACTCAAGGCCTTACGACCCATTCATCACTTATGCTTTTCGCTGATATAGATTGTGCCCTCCCGGAAGATCTACAGCAGTTATAAATCCCTATCCACATTACCTTTCTCTTCGATGGATCAGCCTAAAAGCTGTAGTCAAAATAGCTTACCCAAATTGTGTGTCTTCTCACCAGTGAACTGCCTATCAGTGTGGCTTTCCTTCCTGCCAGAATTTTCAGAATTTTACCGGACCTCAACTCAACCTAATTTTCCCGGCAATATTTTCGAAAATGTATCCCATGTCTTGTGTGCCGCGTGTGATCACGTTAGCCGACATGTGTTCCTTTGAGCCTCGGCTCTTTTATCTCACTACTTGTGAGCCGCCAGCAGAAATCTTACATCAGTTTTGGACAGCACACAACAGAAGTGGAAGTAGAAAAGGAAAGAATGCAACGAAAGGGAAGTTTGGCCCCAAATCACCATTGGTAACCAAGAAGCATGCTAAGTCTGCCATTTTGAGCCCAGGAGACACCCGCGATGACAGCAGCACCACCATCTTGGACGAGTTGAACTCTGAGGTGAGTTATGCCCTCTATCTGCGCCATGCCATGGTAGGACCACCCCTACCACGACACACGCATGGGTGAGAGCCGCAAGCCGTGAGGCGACATGGTCCGGCAGAAAAACATCAACATGGACTTCTCATGTCAATTGCGCCATACCCCTGACCGGGGATGGCTAGGATGGCAAACCATGAGCCGCGAAATCTCATCCTTGTACAACAAATGCTTAGGCCTCGCACCTAGACTGGACCCATTTTCACTGGACTTTTTTCAGGGCAAAAGTGCATGTACAATGAGCCTGTCACCACGTGCCAGCTGAAAAGGGACATTGAAAATATCAACACCGCAATATGCCGAGGTGCACTCACAAAATTAGTGGCCAGAAAACCCGGGAATATCTGTACAAATTTATTGAGACTATCAACAGAACAGTGGTTCATCAATCCCACATGTGCAACAATAATGCGCATATACGCAAAATCAACCACCGAAACTGAACAGCCTCTATATCAACTTATGCGAACATTGCACAAATCGAAGTACATGTGACGGCACAGAAATAGCAACAATTGCCTGTAAACAGTGTCATCACACTTATCACTGGTATTGCCTATCAGCGGAGGAGTGAGCGATGTGTTGAGAGCCACATTTCATCAGTTGCGCCCAATGCCAATCTGTACCAACAAGGCACAACATCGTGTGAATTTTGAACATTACAACACAACCATCACACGAGAATCCAGAGATGTGTGCCCAACCACAGGAAATAAATTCAGTTGTTCAGGAAGTTTTTCGGAGCCAAAAACATCCGCAGAATTACTTAGCGCAACCAACATGTCTACATTCAAGGACTACCACAGGAGTGGGGGTGTAAACTAGTGCCCCACCCCCCGGCACCATTCAGGCCAGTCTCACAGCAATTGTGCTACCCGACAGACTACATTCCCATATCTACCTCCACCCAACTCATGGCAAATAAGAAACGTAAGTGTCAATATGGGAATATGGCACTTACTAGGTTTCAGTCACTACCTACGTATGTGGGGGCAATAAGTGAAGATCCATTTGGATTTCTCAAAGATTGTAAAGATTGCATGCACCGGTACGGTGTCGATAGTGCCGATTGGCCACATTGCATCGGGAACCGCCTCTCAGGCGATGCAAAATCCTGGGGGACGAGTTCTCCAATTCATTTATCTGCGGATTCACAAATATCTTCATTTCCTTACATGCAAGTACAAAGAGCATCCTTGAAGAGCAACCATATGAGAGCCTGTACGAATTCGGGACTCGTAAGATCAGACTACTCAGAACATATCACCCCATGTTACCTTTCAGGGATGTCTTGGAAGTTATTGCCAATAATGCACGCGCCGAATACCAAACTGCACTCGCCCCGGTTATTCATGTATCTGATGAGGATATAATTCAAACCGTTATGCTGCTGGATGCTAGCATACAATACCAAACTACATCACTGCAATGAGATGTGGAAATAAAATGTCGGAACAACAAGTCAGCTGATATGTAGGGCAAAACTCCACTTGGTACTGAAAGCACTGACCAGTAGCATGCCAAAAGAAATGCCATCAGTAAAAATTCGCACTCCAGTAGCACTCAGTACTGGAACCAGGTGGAACACTCGATATATATGGATATTATTTATTTTCAGTTTAGTCTGATTCAGACTCATTAATTGATGATGAGATCGTAGAATGTAAAAATTCACTTACCATTTGCATATAAAAACAACATAACTTCCTGTTTATCCATCGCCACCATGTTTCATCGTTTTCTTTTACTGAGACTGCCTTACATTCTGCATGTCAGTAGTTTGAGCTGGAAGTATAGTCTCCAACCCAGACGCCACAACACCATTTCTCTGTTACTGATCAGCAGAATCAGTACCAAAACGAATGCTCATCAGTACTGGTCAGTGCTTTCAGTGCCAAGTGGAATGTCACCGAAATGAACTTCATCTCGATCTCCAGTCCAGTTCTGAACTCGAATGGTGCGACTGTTTTCTGTGTCGATCTTAGATCCAATCTTGGATCAAGGTTCGAACCACGATGGTGCGACCAGGCAGTATTACTTGCTTGTTTAGCCTGTGAAGTTCAAAGAAACGCAATTTATGGGTTAGCCATTTTTAAGAAAACTGTGGAAATAGTTGCAATTTTATTAATGCCCTGGTTGCACCAACAGGTTCTAATGTAAAAGTGTTACACCAACGAAATTTCATGATTAAGGATTTCCGATTCGTCGATTTTGATTCCAAAGAGATAGATCGAGAATAAGTATGAGACAAATTTTACTATTTCTTCGTAATATATGACTTCATGGAAGTGGGCGTATTTTTCATTACAGATAGTTTTAGAAGTGCGATGTACTTTTTTTTTTTATCTGCTTTAAGTGAATTGTTGTTGTACGAATTTTATTGAATAATATTGATGTTAATATAATGTTTTAATTTCCCAAGAAAACAATTAAACTTATTTCTATCTGTTGACATATTTTAAAACTATATTTGTCGACGATGGCTGCTGATCTCACATCGAGATTTCGAACCAGCAATTTCGGCGGTTCGAAATTAACTTTTTTTATATTTATTTCGAATTGTCCCAGGGAGCTGACAGTTCTAATGTGGGACTATATTACAGTTGGTAGGAGTACAGATGCACATTATTCTTTTGAGATCTTACTTGGCCTTATTCATAGTCAGAGCTTCGTCCAAGGATGATCCAGAGATGATTTTCCTTGGAGTTGGTCTAGGGTTAGTCCGGACTAAGGGTGGACTAACTATGTAATATTCATAAACCCCAATCAGAACGAGACTAACTTTACTCGAAGGATCATCGAATACACTGTTGCCAAGTTTACCGGGTATGTGCATTACAGATAATTCATCTAAAATAAAATGTCAATATCCACTCATGGCAAAATAAAAACGAGATAGTGCTAATTTAAATATAACCCATTTAAAATAAAAATCCTTTTCCTTTTCAAATTAAACAGTAATTTACAATAAGCATTAATTTGCTCAAGAACAAGTAAAATATAATCTGTTATAATGTGTGCTAAATTGAAAATAAAGTAGAAGTTTTGTGAATATACATATATCCCACAAAGTAATTTTGGAAGTAAAACGTTATATGGAAGGTCTCGACATTCCAGTTCATTGGGAACCATTTAATTGAACTATATAGGTCACAGTTGAACGATCTGGCGTACTGCAGAGCGAAAGTGTAACGACGGTCCGAGAACTAGATAGGCCCCTCCTTGCTTCCTCCTGCACAGCTCCCCTTCCCTTCCCTAAGATGAATCTAAGCGACCTTGAATCTGAAAGAGAAGCAAATAAGTGATGTTTGATAATTAATTGCTTAAGTATTAGTGCCTTATTGTGTGTAGATGAAATTACTTCTTTTTTTATAAAGATATAATATAAATGAATAGTGAAAATATCTATATACTGTGTTATCCATGCCTCTGTTGTGTAATATAACACCAAATTACTTTTGACACTGATAGTAATGACCACAACAATATTATAATAGGTTGTCTTGCGAGAGACAACCAGGTGTAAAGTTAATTTTTCCAAGTTAGGTGTGTACAAACTCAACAAAAGTGGTCCCGCCACAATGCATTTATTCATACCAGTATTAGCAAAATTTAACAGAACTTTAATTACAAAAATTACTTATTTTTAATATGATGTAAATAATGCCAAAAAGCTATATCCGTAGTATTGAGCGAATATACTAGAAAAAGCAGTTTTTCCACTTCTTTATTGCGAGTGTATAAAACTTGACATTACATTAATGAGCATTTTTCTGTGTTTTACTGTTGTAGCTATAATCGTATTAGTGAGGACATCAGATGCATTTTTTTTTACAGATACGGGAATATCTGTATGTCTGGCAACAACATATTTATAGTACGAGTGAGTGAGAGGGTTTTACGACACCGTAACAGAGAGGTTTTTAGTGCCGATGATGATGAAACAATTTAACTTGACGAGACAAACATCCATACCCTGACTGGATTTCGAACCCAGAACCCCTCGCACCACAGACCGGCATGCAACCGACTACGCAATTGGGGTCGGCCCGAGAAAGCGAGAAAGAACGAAAGATCGCTGCATGGCCAGAGGTCTGCCAACTGTCTCGCGTTGTGTGTCCTGCATTTCCCGACCGATTTGCGACTCATGTCACTATTGAACTAGCTAGGTCTGCGATCCCTACAGTCCGAGGCAGTGCTGAACGAGCTAAAACAAAGATACCGATAGACAGAGGCAGATAGAAAAGTATGCGTGGTCAGGTGGCCAGTAACGGTGGGTGGGATAGGCCTTAGATCTTGGCGTGGGGGGGGGGGGGAAGGAAGCTGCAGGGAGCGACGAATGACGGATTATCTGAGCATGCGCAGTGGCGCACATGGCGTAGTTACTGGTACTGAGAGAGTGACTGACCGATATGACAAGAGACGAGTTCTTTTATGTTGTGGTGAACTATGTACCTAGTTCTTTTTCAAGACCAGTTCGAAATGAACTGGTAGTTCGTGAACCACCCATCACTACTAATTACTAGTGATGGGAAACATAGTTCACAAGAATGAACTAGGTCGTTCCGAACTAGTCACATTTGAGAACAGTTAATTGGGAACCGTTCTTTTGAACTATATAGGTCATAGTCGAATGATCACGCGTACTGGGGAACTGCAGAGCGCAAGTGCAACCTCGGTCCGAGAACTAGATAGGTCTTTCTCTGTACCTCGGCCCGAGAACTGGATAGGTCTTTCTCTGTTTCCTCTTTCACAGTTCCATTTCCCCTCCCCAGAAGAATCTAAGCAAGCGTGAAACAGAAAGAGAAACTAATAAGTGATGTTTGTTAATTAATTGCTAAAGAATTAGTCCTTTATTGTGTGTAGTTCCCAACATGTTTGCGACTCATGTCACTATTGAACTCGGCAGGTCTGTTCTGCGATAACTACAGTTCTAGGCAGTTCTGAACGAGTTAAAACAAAGATACCGATAGACAGGCAGATTGATAAGAAGCATGCATGTTGCGATGTGGCCAGTCATGGTGGGAGGATTAGATGGAGGAGAGAAAGCTGCAGGGAGCGACGAACGATGGAGGACGCACAGTGGCACACTGTGGTGCACTTGGCGTAGTTGCTGGTACTAAGAGAATGACTGACCGATATCACAAGAGACTAGTTCTTTTATGTCGCGGTGAACTATGCACCTCGTTCTTTTTCAAGACCAGTTCAAAATGAACTGGTAGTTCGTGAACTAACCCAACACTATTAATTACTAGTGATGAGCTAAAGAATTATATTATGTTAACGGTTATAAGAGTTATAGTTATTAGTAGATAACAGGTTTTTAAATCAGTTAATGCAAAACCATTATACGACATGTAACAATATATCATCTTTTACTGTCCAACTTCTATGTTGTAATAATGGAATCGGCTATAATGATGTGTGTGTGTGTGTATGTATGTATGTATATATATATATATATATATATATATATATATATATATATTGGCACACGTGAATACCATATCATACGCTACGAGATATCAATGACTTTTTTTAAAATATTAATCATCACTTTTACATTTAATGGAAAGTCGGCGAATTGTTTATAGACACCTGATGTCAACTTAGACCATTATCTATACTAAAGATTGTTGTTTATAACTTTACTACAAGCAAACTTAAACTGACGGTGGACAAATAATTTGTGTATTGATCTTCCTTTGATAATAGAGGATAAAGAAACTGTTGGATGTCAAACTGAAACATGTTTGCGTAAATTACTTATTGTGCTCTTGTACGAAAATTCTTGCTTACTTCCATATTTCACTTGTTTACCCAGTTTAGATTCATACATTGACGAAATTATTTCACAACACAGCACAAAAATCTACCCGAAAGTGTAAGCCGTTTTCGTTATTCCAGTACTAAAACTCTGGAAATGCTAAACGGTTATTGAATAACTGAGAACGGTTTACAGAACGGAATCGGCACAGAAGATTGGAAGCCTGCATGGAAGCGTTACCTAGGAAGATGTAGAGGAGTTATATCTGAACAGTTGTTACTTGTACGGCTAGGTTGTGCTAAAGGTTAAACTGTTATTGGTAACAGTTTTACTGGACTTGGGAACAAGAACGGAACCGTTATATTTTGATAACTGTTATCATATAACTGTTATGTTAAATAACGCTCATCCCTACTAATTACTCCTATTTTTATGCCTGGAAACGAACACTTTTTTCTGCTTCCAGAGAGATGACTGGCCTCCATGGCCCTGCTCCTGCAATACGACCCTGGATACATTCCAGCAGCGGTTCGACACATTTCATATCACCCTCATTAACTTCACAAGTCTATCTTAGCGAACTAACAATAACACTACTATCTCCAGCCCTAATCCATTAAAAGGAATTATTTTTATCCTCCACAACTGTTGCATTGTTTTCTCCAGGCCCTCTCAGCTTTACCTGGTTTTCTATGCCCCTTACTAGACCCTTCTTCTTTTGGGGTGTAACCATGGCAATAATTGCAGCCATGGCACCAGACAACCCTGCTAAGCCAAGATGCATGCGTCCAATTTTATTAATTAGCCCTGACCTAAGGTGTAAAGGGCTTGCCCTGAGACTCATCCTATTCTCCAACTGTCTTAGATACTAACATGCATGCCGGAGGTCATACAGAACTGTGAATGTGCTCACCCTGGTGTAGCGGGATTTGGGGGCTCGCCAGAAGATATATATATATATATATATAATAATTATAAATATATAATTATATATATATATATATATATATATATATATATATATATATATATATATATATATATATATATATATATATATATATATATATATATATATAATTTCCTTACAAAACTGCTCTCGATAATATGCCGAGTATTTTCTGCCCAGTTCGTGTAAACAAATCACAATATTCATACAGTTTAATTTACAATCTCTTTTTACACTCGTCCACAACATTTTGCTAAGTGAAAATAGCAATTTCGTTATATTTTACTAATTTAACGTCATTTTATTCGTTTAACCTTGTTTTTATGATACTCTATCATATATTGTAATATTGGCTTCTTTTTTTAAATTTTATTATGCCAATATTGTCTTTATAATGATGTTAAAGGAGTGTTGTAATGTTGAATACATTACAAAAAGACATTTTAAAATGGTTAAAATTCCATTACCTAGGCAAGATTCGACCTCACATCCCTTTTAATATATATTCACGATGGTACCATTAAGCTACCAACACATTCTGCTTATTAGTAAATACTTTATGGTATATATTCGGAAAAACGATTTGTATTAAAATTCTCTTTTTATTAATATTACCTCTCCTAAGAATCTGTTTTCAGAGAAGGCATTTGATTGACACAAACATAGAAAAAAGGCATTGCTGTAGCTAAAAACTCATATTTTATTATGCTTAAATGTATAGTTCCTTTGAATTATTATTCACGGAACATTTAATTAATTAGATCAGCATTTTCTTTTGCATACAGATTGAAAGAATTCGTTTTAAACGTAATTTTTATGCTTCGTAAACTTTAGCTAGCTTTTACTGGTATGTAATATTAACCATACTGTCGTATTTTATGTTCGCCATGTTTCTTTTTGGCCTAATATCTCGTTAATCATACCCTCAGTCCGGACTAAAATTTAGGCCATACTAAAGAAAGGTGATACTCGGAGTAGCAATCAAATTGCTCTCAGAATACTTAAAATATTGGTTAGAGGATTATGTAGTCCAGACTAAAAACGACTATGAATAAGGTCTGCTATGTTCAGAACAGTATGACAGAATATTCTAATACATATCAAATTAATACAGATATAGCTACAATAAATTAAATAATACAGTTACTATACAGGTTCCAATATCATGTCTCTTTATTAAAAGATCTGTAATATAATCTTACACTTCCAAAAATATTATTTTATTACTTTTCAGTTTTATATATTTATTATTGTTTAACATTCCGTTATCATAAAGTCAATCTTTGCCTGATACTTCCGTAATAAGATTAAGTTGGATTTACGATTGACCTAACAGAATAATTTTACCATGTGCTTATGATATGATTCTATGTATTCAAGGGTATTGGTTTATGACTGTCGTGTGCGGTTATTGACGGTTCGTGTGCGTTCTTGGCGTGTCTTAGGAGATCTTTATATTTTATATCTTAAGTGCAAGTCAAGACGAAGTAGCCAAACAGAGACCAGTGACATTTGTTTTTGGTGGGAAAATGAATTTTCATCCTGTATTTAGGTTACATCATATTGTAAAATTGTATGAAAGTAACTATTTATTTGAGAAACAGTATCTTCTTAATTTAAATAATAGTTCATGGTCATGCTTTCTTTCGTGGAAGAGGTTATTGAATTCGCTTTTATTAACATTTTCATATTTATTAATTTTTACATACATACACACACTCGCATTTAGGCTACCGACCAGTGGCGAGCTCTCTCACCTCTCCTTCAGCCAACCAAGTCCTTTTCCACTTCCTTCCTGAACTTACCAACCCCTCTCACATATACTAATTCCTTCCTCAACACATTCCACTCCCCACAGATCTCACAAGCATGGACTGCCTACCCCGCTCCATGCTACTCCACACCCTCTGATGTTTCTCACTGTTGTTTCCTCTTTCTCTAAACACCCCCCTTAATTATCTTGCAGTGTATCCCTCCCCATTCTCCCTTATTGATGTAAATGCCCAATGTTGCCATCGGCTTCCTTTTCTATGAGATATCACGAGTTTTTCAAAACGTTGATACAAGCAGTAGCCATAAATCCTTAAATAAATAATCTTCACTCTTGTCCGTATTTCTAGGTTTTTGCCGGTTGCTTTCGTCTCCTATGATTTTGATTGGCTATACTGAGCAGTTGCTAACTTAATGATAAAATGCAAATATTTATTGTTCATGCTACGTATTCTTATCGAGTTATTAAGTACAATTTTCCGTTCTTATTTCTTTAATCGTAAACCCACCTTAAGATAATTTGGCCAAAAGTAATGTGTTGGATTTTTAAGAATCGGCCATGAGTTTTGGTTTTCTTGTTGTAATAATATATTTAGCATGGGAGCATCTTACATTTGGCTTTATGGCTTTACGTTAAATCAGAGGCCAGTATATGTTTTGCGCGCGATGATATTATATTTTTTCATAATGTTAATTGGTAACAACACCCGAAATTAAGGGCAATTTCTTAACCACATTTCTTCATCTTAAGGGGATCACTGAACAAGAAAGTATATAGTAATCTTTTTATGGTCTAAATTACCTTCAGTTTTGTTTTTGTCAGGCTAGCTTCGTCTGCATAATACTGTTATGAAAATAATACGAACTAAAGGAAGCGAGAATTATGACAGTAAATATACTTCACACAAACGTAAAAAAAATATACATATTTTTAAAATTGAATCTCTCGTCCAGATGTTGAACACTATCGTTCGGTTGATTTTACTCCTGAAAAGTGGGAGTGGGACAGTGTGCCGTTCTTTTGCTTAGGTTAAAATACTAAATATAATTATACACATATAACATAATGCACCACAAATCATAAATAAATAAATAAAAATAAGTTTGTGCCTTAAGAGGCGTAGTATATTTCTGATCACGCAGTTTTATTTTCTTCAAACATGGCGCTATCTCTAACGTTACTGTAGAGGAATTTCGTAGTTCAATATAAATAATACAATATTCAACTTAGTAAGAATCATACATCGTAGTGATGTAAAATTCTAATAAATAGTTCCTATTACGTGAATTATTTTCTCGAAGTGTATTCTGAGTCTTCTGTTGAATGAACGTATTTCATGCCATTTCCGATGTTCTCCTTGAGTGTCTCGAAATATCGTTTCACTTGCTGATGTATATACGTAATAATTAGGTAAGGGACATGGGGGAACGAAATATGAAGTGAAGGTACTGAAATTGCGGGGTAAATTATTTGTTTACCCGTCCAAACAATTTATCGTGAATGGAAGAATCAATGGGGAAGTGCCCGAAGCAAATGTGAGCCCTCCAAGCGCAGGTATCTGTGATATTTGCGTTGGGGATCATCACGAAAACACCAGCCAGTGTTACAAGATGGCAGCAATTTGAAGGACCTCTTTGTTCCGGATGTTGCCAGTATGTTTCTAGAGTCCCTCGTGAAAGAACGGGATTGTGAGAGGTAAGTTCTAATATTTTGTAATGTTGTGTTGTCATAGTTGTGAAACAATTTTGGTGACATGTACTATTAATTTGCGTAAACGTATGTTTAGTGTCGGACATCTTGGCTGCCTTGGCTTATTTTGCTTCTTTCCTCGTCACAATTTTGTTTATATTCAGTCATTTTATAACTAAACGTCCAGTAATTTCGAGTGCAATTGGAATGCAGTTTGATCATTTATTTCATTTATATATAATTATCGAGTGTTACAACTAGAAGTGTATTTATAGTACGTCTGGTTCATTATAGGTCAGCAATGGTGCTTGTTTTTGCTTCCTTGATTTTGCTCTCGCCTAATACCACGTTTTTCTGTAATCGGAGGAAGGATAGATATTTAAAATTATGTAATTGCGGAATACCAAAATATTAATGTGATTTACGTCTTGGAATTCAAGAATTTGGGGGCCGAGGTTATATAACCAAAAGAAGCCAACTAGTGCAGTTTTATTTTCTGCGGGAGATCTATGGATAGTAGCTAAGAAGGTAATATTTAAGAATAGGTGTTTTTTTTTTCTCGAAGGTCGGTTAGTTATGATGATTACTAAATCATAATTACTAGGATTTTTGGAGGGACTGCGCATAGTTTGCTGTAAAAAAAAAATGCAATAATGAAGAGGGTTATCAAGATCATAGTGTTTATGCAATAAAAGACGTATAATTTGTGTCCAATATATTTATACTGGCTCACTGAATTTTATTACATTTAGGAATACCGTTTGAAACGAATCTTTTAATTAAAGATATATTTGTACCGCAGCACTGAAGTTACACAGGTAAACAACACAGGTTTCAAGCAGTGTTGGTACATTATGTAATTCTGGTGAATTACTCTGGTTTTTATTGAGGAGAGAATAATACCACATAACATATTACTAGTAGAATAAATATACATATAGTAGATATGCAGATCCCCGTTCAGAGACGTTTATAAAAAGGTGATGTATAACGCCATGTTACTTTGCAATACAATGTGATCAGTGAGACATTGGTTGGCGTCGGGTGCATTGTGGTTGTCTGCCATGATTGTAAGTTGCAATGGTGCCCTGTGCTGGAGTTTTTAATGTAATAAGTACTGTTTGGCATGCTGTATTGCGTTTGTATGTTTGGCGTGTGAAACAAAATAATTGTGCGGAAATACGAATGTTATTGTGATATTAGGTGTATTTGAAATAATTAAATAGGGGCTATATTATATGTGCGATATTTTGAATGTCTATTGAGAGTGGTCAAATTGAATACACCTTGTGTCATGCTTTATCATTTACGACCTTTTGAGTGGGTGAGTAATGTAATACGTTATAAATTTTATATGTGAAATGCATTATATTGTGAAAAGAAGTGTGTAGTATGGCAGGTGGTTGTGTTAATGGTGTGGTAAAAGTGAAAAATATGTAGTTAGTCATAATATTTAATCATCTAAATGCATTAAATTGAACTAAGATCTAACCGAACAATAACTACATGGAGAATTTTACCAATACAAGTTACAAATACAATATTGGCGAGGGCTATGTACTTCAGGGAAATTGCAGGGTACGACGAGTGTAAAATATGTATGCTTTCGTGATAAAATTCTACCCCACAAATTACCTCCAGTTCATAGCCCTCCCCACTATTGAATTTGTAACTTGCATTGGTAATATTCCCAATTTAGGTTTTTTTAGGTTACATCTTCGTGCAAGTAAACGTAATTTTGTGATAAAATATTACAATTATTTCAAGAATAACACCGAAATACCCACATTCACAATATCATTAATGCATGCATATACATACACACACACGTTACTGTAATAATGTATGATATTTAAGTGTAGCGACCTCGCAGGGGAAAATACTGTAAAAGCAAAGCCAAACACTATGCATCGAGCCAGAGTCGCAAAGCCAGTAGGGAAGTAAATCTTCGAAACAGTGATTCGACCTTGCCTGCAATTTTTTTTTTGTGGTGACGCAATGCGTTGTGCATTAGCAAAGCTTAAGAGTTTCCCCATAAAAGATTTTCATGTGTAGCCTATTTGCACTGAGAAATAATGTGTGCATTTTGCAATTTAACGTTAGTTTATTGCTATTTGTAATATAATTGTAATATTGTACCATGAAAACATGTTTTTTTTTAATTGTAAAAAGATTGAACTGACCATTATCTAAATTGACAATGTTAGTAATAAAGTGTAGAAATACGATAGTGGGGAGGGCTATGAACTGGAGGGAAATTGTGTGGTAACCTGTTATCATGAAAACGTAGAATTTTTTTTTTCCCCCAAAAAATTCCCCAGATCTTCATAAGCCCTCCCCATTATTGTATTGGTAATATTGTCAAGTTAGGTAATGTTCGGTTAAGTATTTTTGCAATTTAACATATTCTCGTGAATAAATATTACAGTATATATTTTTCTTTTGTTTTGCCCCACAATTCCCCTGATCTTCGTGTCCCTCCCCACTATCGTTTTTGGAGTTTCTATTCATCAAATGTTGATATTCCCTAGTAAATTGGTGTTTGTGTAATTAGTAGTGGTATTATACCACTCTCTGAGTTTATCTTTTTTTTTCTTTTCAGAAAAGCCTTAAAAATTTCCATGCGTTGAATTGCAAAAAGGCGTTATCGAACAATACCTAAATTGGCAATTTTACCACTACAGGTTACAAATATATTGGGGAAAGCTATGGACATCAGGGAAATTGCGGGGTAAAACGAGTGTAAAATAAGTACGTTTTTGTGATAAAATCTTATCTACAAATGACCTCCAATTCGTAGCACTCCCCACAAGCTAATTTGTAACTTTTACCAATTGGTAATATTTTTAATTTAGGTATTGTTCGGTTTGATATTTTTGCAATTATGCATGTTTTCGTTATAAAACATTATGACTATATCTCAATTGTGATGAAAATAGTTAAATTGCAAAACAATCTAAGCAAACAATACGTACATTCACAATTTGACCTATACACACTCATCTAAATGTTACTGTGATAATTTACTATATTCAAGCGTAGCCACCCAACCCTTAAAAATACTGTACAAGTGCTGCCAAACATTATTTAGAGTCAGAGTCCCAGCACCAGCAGGGGAGTAAGTCCCCAAAATAATGATTCAACCTTGCCTGCAATTTTTTTTGGTGGTGACGCTAAGCATCACGTATCAGTAAAGCTTGGAGTTTCCCCAGAAATGAATTTCAAGCATAGCCAATTCGTACTGGAAAATTGTGTGCGAGTGAGTGTTTTGGTAATATTTTGAATTTATGTTTGCCCTCCCCACTATCGCATTTGGAGCTTGTATTGGTAATATTGTCAATTTAGGTAATGTTCGGTTAAGTCTTTTTGCAATTGAACGTATTTTCGGAAATAAATATTACCTACATTTTGTATATATTTTTCACTAGTTTTACCCCACAATTTCCCTGATCTTCATAGCCCTCCCCACTATAATTTTTGCAGTTTCTATTGGTCAATTGTTGATGCCCCTAATAAATGTGTTTTCTGTGTAATTAGGAGAGTGGAATTAAACCACCTTCTGAGATTTTTTCCATTTTATCAGGAAAACCTCTATTGTGGAAAATTATCCTATGCTCATTTGTTTACAACAGACTGCATCACAGATGACATAAAATGTAAACAAGACTGATTTCTTGCTATTGTAAAAAAAAGTGATAATTTAATTTTGCCAGATATTACAATGCGCTTGCATGGAAATAAATTTGTAACTTCAGTTTTATTTTTTTTTCATTTGTCATTACACTAAATCATTACCATATTGTTGAATATTATATTGTGGGATGATTTACTATTATTACAAATTTCATATTATTACAAACTTCAAATTGTGTCTATATCGTCCAAGAATTTGCCAAACGCCACTAATTTTCAGTAAATTCCATACCACTGGAAAAAATGTGGTTTTTACCATAAAATAATAGTTTTTACTGGCTTTTACTGGAAAACATGTAACATGTAGTATGTAACGTTAGAAGTTTAGTTTCCGATAACGAATCAAGACAAAACTCATGAGGAAACATCGTGAAGATGAATTTAAGGAAGATTACTTTGTATTATATGGTTGCATGTCACACAATCTGAATTGACTGGCTGAGGACATATTCAGAACTGTCACTCAAGTTGTGAAACACATAAAATCCAAAAATAGTTCCGAAATGGTTAAATGAAGCTGAAAATTCATGCAAGTGCCAGCTTCCTAGGGAAATTCGCTGGAACAGCCAACTTGTATACCTTGAAACTTTCATCAGAAATAGACCATTTATGTTACAAATCTTTGAAGATCACGAAGATGATATTGATGCAAACATTGTAAGAATATCTAACAATGTTGGAATCTACAAAGAAGTGAAAACTTTGACGCCGGCTAACAGCCAGCGGCGCTAGCCCATGGTGGTGCTCATCACACACGTGTGCAAAGAAGCCAAAAAATTTTTACTTTCGCATAAATATTGTTTTACAGTGTAAAATGTGTCTTGTTTTTTAATTTTCAGGTTTTGAAATGTCTTAAAATATTTAAAGTGTTGTTATTTTGAAAATGTTTGGTTATAAAATTCAAAGTGCGCGCTGCACGGAGATTAAGAATACTATAATATTCTGGCGTGAATGTCGTCATAAAGAGGCACTAAAATAATACAGAAAATTAACAAGAAAATTCTAAAATGTAAAACAATATTTAAATTATTTGTGCTACTTTTATTTTCAATCATAAAATATTTTACTCTGCGTGCTTAGAACTTCCGCTTATGTGAACCCCATAGGCAGCCATGGTAGGTCTGGGCGGCAGTCTGTCAAGAAGAGTTTGCGAGGTAAGACACTGTCACTTATACACTACAACTTTTGTTCACTGATGTAGGTTTCGATAGCACTTTTGGTATACTGGTTAACCTTTGCTTGCATACATTTCCCCAGCATTATGCTTCCGCTTTACTAATTTGTTTTGCCCTTGTGGCATTTTCAACTTAATTGAGGACGACGAGAAATATGTCAGAGAGGTTGTGCGACCCGCAAAACTTGAATCAGGCACCATCTGCTTCTGCTAAAGGTGTTTAATTGTAATTTCTGTATTATTGCTGCATGCAATTTTAAGGGTTTTACTTCTATGTATGTATTTGAGGGTAGTTTTCATGTCTGAATATTTTACGGCAACATTACATACAACCACGCGGCTAACCGACGCAAAGTCTATGTCTGCGCCATCATTGCGTTTTGAGAGCTTATTCATGTGATATCATGTGTGCAATAATTTTATTGAGGGTTCTATGTTAAATTTTCTCAGGGTTCCGTTTAATTTTCACGTAAATGGATGCCTTTGTGTTTGACCACACTGTCACTTTGTTTGCTTTTTCCGTCATCAGGTATGCTACAATCCTTTAACCACTTCAATCTTAAAGAGAATAATTTTCTCAACAGAATAATAATATGTCAGAATTTAATTTGTCGTTTTCACAAAGAAATATTGCCAGTTCACCTGCACTACGTGGTCCGCTACAAATTTTACCCAGCGGAATCAGCGCCTTATAAACTTGTTTTTACGAGTGTGTGTTTATTGTGACTACTCATCTCGTGCCCCATCATCTTTTAAGGGTCCTCCATCATCTTTTAAGGGTCTTTGTGCAATTTATATAATTTTGTATTTTATGTACGGTGATATTACTTCCGTCCTAGCCGGCTCTGTGTATAGGCCATCGCCACACTACCCACGTGCTGGCGGGTGAGCCCAGACAAGTTTGCGTTAGTGATGCCAAGTAATCACATGTGTTACTGTATCAAGTGTTTCATTTTGTAATTCACCGTATCCTATCTTCAGGGGAAAATCGTCGGTCCACCCTAGCGGCTGTCGACTCTCTTCCCTTGTGAAGATTGTGTTTTCATACACCGTGGTGAGATCATCCATCTAGGCATGCGCTAAAGTAATTACAGGCTGGGGAGCACCCAAGCAGGGTTAGCTAGACAAGACTGAGTGTATTATTAAATTTCATGGCACATTGATTTGTACGAATGGTATAAATAAAAGAGGTATCACAGTGAACCGTTTTCTTTCATTTTAGTGACAGTGTCATAGCCACATGTGTTTCATTTTCAAAGTGTTAAAATGTTTATTAAAAGTTCAGTATTGCCTACGTGTTTGTAAGTACGCTTGGGTGAGACGGACACACACAACCCATATCATCCCTGAGAACCCTGAGTCTGAACAGTGTGGCAATTGTGTCGTCGTACGTCTCGTGTCTCACCCGACGGCATCAACTTTGTGCCATGCTTAAACCTATTTCTACAACTTTGGACAAAGTAAGTGTTTACTTATGTTTTTGTGTAAAATTAAATTTAAAAAATCATTAATTTATCATTTCTGCTCGTGCAGCTGCAGAATACAGTGGAATCTCATGTATTGAACACGGACATATTGAAAATCCACATTTATGGATTAATTTTTTGTGGGCACATTTCGGTTGATCTTCACATAAAGTCCACGTCCATTGAAAGTCCATGTGTATTGACATTTTTGAGAGTCCTCTGGAAAAATGATGGATAGAATTTCTGCTGTATAATAGTGTTGTAGGATAAAGAAATTTGGCCTTGGATTTTGATGATTCTTTTTGCTATTTGGTAGTGATGATATTTATCTAAAACCAGAAAAAATAATCTTCAGAATCTAGCCAAAGCAAAATATCAAAAGATATAATATAATTTTAGGTTTTTTAAGTATATTAAAATACAGTAAAAGCCCAATATAACACGGCTGTTGGGGGACATAACTCAGACCCGCATTATAGCTTTCCGTGCTATTCTGGGAGTAACCAAGTACAGTAGCAAAAAAAGGCAGTGTTCTAACGGGGCGTGGTACCTATCTGTCAAACACGGGGCAAGTGGTGTTATTTACTGCCGTAACTCATGAAATGTTTAGCCCCTTGCTATTGGAACATTATTTTTTTTATATGCATCACTGGGCTTGACAGCAACCAATGGAGAGAAACAAGAGAAACGTGCTGTGATGGTCACATGCGTTCAAGCAAGAATAAGTAAAAAATACCTTATTTTTCAGGCAAATGATGTACTTATTCCACCAAGGACGGTGTTATGTCATGCGGGTTGAAGAGGGGTTCCCCCTCCACTGTCTCCTGCTGGGCCAGGTTGGAAGGAAGTGAAAATGAGAAGAGAATGCTCATGTCCAGAGGTCGAATGCACGCTTGCACTGCAGATGGGATCTATCAGTGCTGCACGTGTTGTCTAATTTGCATTTTACAAAGGAAAACTAAAACAAACTAATTATTTGTGGTATTTCTGCATTAAGCCTTGTCCACAATAGCTCGTCTGGTCGGAATTTTTTTTTTTGAGAATCGGAAGACATACCTTATAGCTGGTCAATGAATCTCTAAAATAGTGCTTGGTGCTGAAAGGAGGGAGAACGCGCATCCGCTTCCTCTGCCTCACCCATCAATGTCCCCGACACACGACCACCCGCCGGCAGGCCACAAGCCTACCTGACCGCACACTTTCCTTTTATTTATTTATTTATTCAGACATGATATGGAAGAAGAAACCAGAGTGTTGGCTTCATCGTTTAATCCAGAGTTTTAAAATTACATAATTTGTTTTGAAGCAGTCTGATTCTTTCCCAAAATCACACCAACTGCAAGGGCATTGTACCTTTTTGTATGATGGAAAGCGATACAAAAACACACATAGTGACAGTAAATTTCCATCATTATCATTCATCTGTTTGAGTGCCCGGCAAACTCAGCTTGTAATGAAAGGGTATTTTCAAACGTTCCACTTATTCACAGCAAACTTGGAAATAAGCTTGGTCTGGCTACTGCCAGCAAATTGGTAACATGTTACAAAACCATCAACCACAGCTACAAAATTGAGCGGATTGGCAGTACCCATTTGTAGTGGTAGTTTTTTTTGTTAAAGATACTATTTTTTACAAGAGTAAATTTTGTCCTGATTTCTGTAATTATAAAAGTAGCCTCCAGGAATGAGTTGTGTGAATTACCAAAATGTTACAGTGTAGGCAAGCAATATATATTAACACTTGTCAGAGACACGTCCCACGCAGAGGCGACAAACAACAGTATTCAGGACGAGGCCACGAACAGAACAGCGAGACGTTTGGAAAACAGCAGCATAGTTAGTAAACAGTGCGGGAATACTTAAACGCCGCCAGGCCATTAAGCGCGGTCTTCCTGCACCAGCCACCAGCCCGTCGAGGTGGAACGATGCAGGGCGTACCATGAACCGCCGTAGCTGAGATGTGGAGCATCGGTCGGCAACAGACAATGTGATATCAGTTCAGCGGATCATGTAGGAATCAAAGACTTTTAGATAATGGTGTGGCTAAACCCCCAAAGTAATTCAGTAGTTTATTAATAATAACTACATTGAACTCCCTCGGTTTTCGTAAAGTAATGTATTTTGTAAATGATGTCAGGAATTGTATTAAAAGAAATTACGTAATGAAATGATATTGTGTCTCCTATCATTCTTGAGTTATGCCCCCAAAAATCTGTTTGGTTAGCCCATAAGGCATACCAGAACAAAGTGCAAAAACCAAGGCATTATGAATTATGAGACTGGTAGTACAACTTTTATTTGTAATTTATGATGATTCCCGCTAAGTTACAGAAGTACAATTTATAAATTGCCTTGAGTCAGAGATTACATATATTTTGTGCCAATAAATATTATTGTTATAGTAGGTTGTGGGCTTTTATGTAGTCCATGTTGTTATGGAATTTGACATATATGCACATTTTAAAACATTTCAATACATACAACTGAGTCGCTATAAAGAAAAGGGTACTTGAGACATGATTTTAAATTTCTAGACACAGTGGTTCTCATTAAAGTTTTTGTTGGTATAAGTCAATATTAAATATGTTATAAATTGCTTCAACATTCAATGAAATTAGGCAGTTTTCTACCAAGTGGAAAATATTGCCCAAAAAATAGCAAAAACCATTAAAGTCCGAGGCAGTCCTGGAATTTACCAGAATTTTCCACCCATTTGAAAAAACTGCCAACCCTGTGTACAAGTAAACATTATCTAATCAGTACAGTGATGTATGCTAAATACATTGCCTGTGATCAGAATATGATGATTGGGCCAATAGAAGTTTTTAAACAGCTATACATAAGCTATGTTAGTATTGTTACACATAGCTCCCATACTGCCTGAATATGTGTAGTCCAGCACTGTAGGGGGTGATTTATCTCCACCCTCCTCACCTCCCAGGCAGATCAGCTCTATGCTGTTTCCCAGCGGACGGTGATGATTTACAGTCAACATGGCTTGTGTCACACGGCACCTTCTCCCCCCTGCCAGGGAAATAAACAGTGAGAGAGGGGGAAATAGACGATCAGAGAGGATGAACAAGAATTTTCTGGTAATATATCCCACAGTGCAACACTGCAATTTGGAGACATTTCTGGGCTATGGCTGACGACACTGTAAATACCACCGCAGCTGGAGGGTCGGCAGTTCAGTATGGTAGCCAACTGGCTGGAGTGCAGTATTGGGGGAAGCTGGGTGCAGCAAGGGACATAGGCGAAGAGGACAGACTATGGTGGAGGGTACAAGACGACTGCAGACAAGGTTTTTGTGGTGTGATCAGACGGGAGGGCATGATACGAGACGAGTAGAGGGCAAACTGTGTATGGGTGCACTCTGTGATCTCTAGAACATTTCGAACTGGTGAAATCTGGACCGAACTAATGTGGGACTCTATGAACATGTGATACGGATTTTATTGTAAATATTGGAATGACTAATATGGGCACATAATTTACAATACAATTCAATGGGATTTCATACATGGTTTATTGGGACTAATTTTATTTGAGTCCTATCATATCTTTAAGGTGGTTTTAAATTGTATTGATTAAAAAGTTGTAAATAGCAAGTGATGGCATTAATGTGAGGTATTAAAAGTATATGGCCCTGATTTTATTTTTTTTGCATTTGAGGCACAGAAATACAGGCAAGAATAACATGCCCAACCCACACCCTGTCGCTCTTATGCGCAAGGTGCTGAACCTGTGTGCAGTGTTTTTTCTGTTACACTTTCCTGTTCAAATGAGATCTGTAACAGTGGGGTTCTATTATATGTGATGAAAGACCATCAATTAAATTCAGACTTTACCATTTTTTTTTCTCGTATCTGCTAAGGAAGTTGCGCAGGCAAGCTGTAAAAATGTGATCTTTAACCATTTTCAACATTTCTTTTCTTTTAGAAAAAACATAATATCATAAAAACAAACCTGTATGGGCCCACATTGTTTTTTCTTTTCTGGCAAAAGTTATATTTCTAGGGCCTTTATTTGCAGAGATACGTGTAAACGCGCAAACAGCGAATGTTCAGAAAATAGGTCCGGATACTATCTGTGAAGTAGAAAGTAAATTAATTAGGAAATTGTCATTAACTATTTTATTTAATTAAGGCTTCCAAGAACCTGGTTAAGCCCTCTGACTTAGAGAAAGAGTAATAGTATAGGCTGTTTGTGGGAAAATGAGCACTTTTGAAAGTCCTGCTTAAGATCTACTTGTATACACGTTGTGTATTCCTCCGCCGTATATAAAAATAACATTACCATGGGCCTCATCTATCAGTCTGATGCATGACGTCTTCTATATCGTGATAAATGACTGCTACTCATCAGTCAACTACACCTCTGACAGCTCGTCTACGAGTCATGTCGCTGCCGCATATGTCTGCAAGACTGTATTACTTACCGGGCCGGGACAAGCATCCCATTGATAATTAATATTTTGCCCAATGAGCCACCGAGACTATGCAAGAGGTCTGTGGCATGTACCGCAGTGCATTACTAGATGCTGTCACAGACAAGAGACGTAGATCGTGGTGCTCTTCACTATGCCGTCTGCTCAGAGGATCCAGATGCTGGGCTCGCACCTGTTGTGCCCCCTCTCCAAACACACTATGTCAGCAGTAGAAGGGATGGCTGAGAAGTGTAAAAGGGTCGACAGCCAAGCCTCCTGAATGCCAGTTCTTCTCAGTACTCGATAGCTTCCTGAGCTCTCACCACCTCAGTTACTGGTGCAGAGGCTCTAACCTCTCTTAAGCTTCATCGCTCTCTTCGTAGGGCCAAAGTTCCTCTCCAGCGGAATCCTAAAGAAGACCCAGCGGCTGTCAAGAAGTTACACTTAGATACGTTCGTTCCCTTACAGACAGGCACCTAAGAGTAGAGCTCACCTCTAGGAAACACACTTGTGCTAATACACGGGTACCCATCAACCCCACGCCACCTCGCACAACTGCTGCACCACTACCCAAGTCAGTACCTTGTAGGGGGTCAAGGTCGTAGGGCCTAACTTCGTGCCCAGCTGTCAACCACGAGGCCCGTACTGTACACCAGGCGGGCACCTGCACCCTGGACCGAATAAAGTAGATTGGATGCGACTCGCCTAGCAGCGCCCAACTTACCTAGGGGCGGGGGCAGTCTGACAGCCAGGACTGTCACGCGTCAAGTCAAATTAAACTGTGAAATTATTAAGAAAGTAAATTTTTACACTTCGATGCATAAAAAAAACAGAAAGCGAAAGAAATAATTTTAAGTTATCACAAATGGTTACCTAACACTTATTCGACATTACAATATGGAACTACTTTCTATATATTGTTACCAACTTTATTGAGCGAATGTTACTCAGTACATCCATTAAAATACATGCATGCAGGGGCAGTGACTTCTTTTAAGGTTCATTCCTAAAGTGCTCATTTTATCGTGAACATTCTTGAAGTAATTTTTTATGTACCAAGGTACTTGAAGATTGTACTTGACCAGCAGCAGCAATGTGAACATGAGAAGTGCTCTAGATTGTAAAGATGGAGAGTAGTAAGATTTGGGCAACTCTTAATAACGGGGTCTTGAGAGTGGATGAGGGTGAAGCGAGGTAAGTATGGAGCAGCATCGGAATGCAAGGGCTGGGGAAACAGGAGATATCCCAGGCGACCAGCGGCATTGTCCGGCACGACATGCAAAAATCCTGGACCCTGAAATAATTCATGTTCTGCATAATTCGTTAATATGTGATGTGCTGGGTAATGATGTATTAATTGTAAGGTATTAAACAGAATTATTTGCTTGGTTTTTATTGGTTATACTACTGTGTTACAAAACACCCCTGACGATATGGTTTTTCCTTATGGCAAGTAATTTGTCTGGCGAAACATTGGTGGCTCCAGCAGGTTTCCAGCTTCGCGTTAAAAAAATGTATGGTAATTACAATGTAATTTAGAAAGTTAAATAAAAATACATAATTTTGTTTACATTTACTTAAACTTTCCTCGATAAGTCGTTAATTCAGCCTATGTACAAAAAAACTGAGTAGTAGGTAAGACGGTCAGGTAAATTGTGGGGTAAAGTGTAAAATTTCATTACAAGAATGCCCAAGAAACCAAATTTTAGTACCCTGTACACATCTGCATAGAAATGAGCTGTAAAACAAAAAAAAAATCTTACAGCTTATACTCAAGAAGTAACTATTTATAAAATCTATACTATACAAAAGCTTCATAATAGTGAAATGTAATATACCTGTTTTGTTTTTTGTTGATGAATCTGAAGTCCATTGTTACATAATGTTGTAGGGTTAGTTCAAGTGAAGAAGTCTAGCACTGTTTACTTGGCAATGTAACATGTTGGAAGATCAAAATTACATTTTATGTGTTTTTCTTGGCCATTATTTTCTGGGCACAGCATATTTCACAGTTGTAAGAATTTGCAGGGACAAGAATATCTGCGTCCCAATTTTTCATGTGTATATTAGACTAAAAACAGTTTGTTCAAAAAAGGGAAGCTACAGAATTGGTTACAGAAATTTTGCATGCAATGCAGAAATGTTTTTTAAGGCCTGTTCTCCAAGTTTTTCCTCCCAAATTGGTAGAACATAACCGTAAATATACAGCTAACTTTAGCATTAAAACTTATTCCCTTATAGAGCATTAAAGTATGGAAATTTAAGAAAATGGCACACAAAATGTTTTTTGTGTGGAGCCAGGTAAAAATGTTGCAGTTTGTTATGTGATAAGCAGAAAAATTGTAAGCAAAGAATGTTAAATAATTAAACGCTCTTCAGTTTACGCTGTATGAAGTAAGCTACTTTAGATCATGTGTAACTTAACCACTGTAGTTAACATTATTTTTTTTGGAAAATTTAACAGTTGGTTTTGAATTATCTTTATATATAAAATCCTTTGTGTGTGACTAAACTGCATCATCGCTGCCAAACCATTGAACCAATTGAGACCACACCCTATATTATTGAGGTGGCGAGCAAGGTTTTAGTTATGTTTTATTGCGATTGGTGGTGCTGGAGTCTAACTTCTATATTTATGGGCAGATTTTGCTCATACTTGCAGGACATGTTTGTTTATCTAAAATGCCAGCGATAGCATGGTCAAACATCGGTTGATGTACCAGACGTAATAGGGAGGATGCATTGAGAAGGCAAAATAGAACGTGAAAGAGGCGGCACAACGTTCGCTGGGATCAGCTAGTTAATAATATAACTGTGTATATGTATTCAATGAATGTGTGATACGACAAAAAAAAGTGTATCTTAAACCTACAAAAAACATCCAAAACTAGTATACGTTAAAACACACTGTTACTGGCTGGCTACCTGTTCAATAAGTATGGTCTTCAATAGAGAGTTGAGGGTTGATGGTATGTGACTGAGTGATGGCTCTATAGTAGGAAGCTTGGGACATAGCTAGTATGTCATATGTAGAGAGGAGTGTGCGTAGGGCTGCACAACCTCTTATTCTCTTTACACATGCTTCCTGCTTCCAGAATACATGTGTAGGTATGCTACTAGTGATCCCAAAAACAACAGGTCACTGCTAGTCATCTGCTAGTTGGATTCAGTTGCATGTGTCGGTACAGTAAAATACGACAGTTCAAGGAAGGAGGAGAACGATCGATACACAGTGAAACAAGGGAATAGTGTGATACACAAATGTGAGGAGAAATATGTTAAAATATTTGTTCTTTCAACCCATTTTACGTGTGTCGGATTGTACCACAATTTATATCAGAAGTGTAACCAGAATTCGCAAAGAAGTTGCCAAAACTGGTAACAGCTTGCTGTCAGTGCCAGGAAAACACACTCAAAACGCACAGGAAAAATAAATACTTGTGTATTTTGACTCATTATTGTATAGAAGGGTAGTTGGAAACTGTTCACGGTTTTTATTTAGATCAGAAACTAGTGCATACATCCCTTTAGTTGCTTGTTTTTCTAAAGGGAAAAAAATTAATTTCCTTTAAGGAAGGGGAGTGTGTAACAGTTATTGAAAAATACTAGTAGAAAACTACATATAGTCCATCGGTGTCGTAAACATTTAAAATCAATTCTCCCATTAGAGTCTACAGAATGAAGGTGCATCCAATAATTTACAGTGACACATTATAGTTCTTCAAACAGTCCAATAATTGTTCATGCAAACTCTGAAAATGGATTTATCAAAAATAAACATTTAATTTTTCTTGCAGGCAAAGCTACAGGAGATTATCATGAGCGGATGAATTCTGTGATCTTCAAAAAGTGAGTGCAGTGTTTGACAAGTAGCAGTGTTCTGTATTTAATTTCCCAGAACAGAAAAACTTCAAAAATATGTAAAGTTACATAAGTGTTTTTATACTGCCTGTATATATCCTCTCAAATTAGACATGATGGAAGGCTGTCCACGGTAATTTTTCAGTAAATTTTTGCCAAGGCTGCCAATCGTAAGCTTAGGAGAGATGTTGAGAGGCGCCTCAAAGTTCTATAAATGTGCGTGGACAAGCAAGGATCCTGAAATACGAGACTTTGGATTTGGGTGAGAGTGGGTTTTATTCAACCAATGCTGCCGACTCCACTTTGGAATGATGAGTATTCCTAAATACTTATGCTACCATCTATCATCATACATCAATGAATTTTTTGGTTTCTCATCAAGAGTTATATTATTTCTGAAAACTTATTGCCATTAATTTTATTTGGAAGTTTTGTTGTTTTAACTATGTAGGACTTACCAGAGGTCTTGAGATTTTTAATTATAACATACATGCTAGCCGAGGTGTAATAATTTTCAGCATTTTAATTTGAGACTCTGATAATTTTGTTTTATCGGAGCCAGAAACTCCAGTATCAGTTATGTTGTCATGTAATTTGAAATTTAATATTGCTCACAAAAAATAGGTGATACTCAAAAATTGATTTTAATATTTTAATTCACCTGGCTCAGTTACAGTAGACCTACAAAAAATTTCTCTAATTTCAAATTGATTTTTATTTCCACAGTAATTTCAATATTTTTCATTCGCACCTACGTCAGATTACATTAAAATAACATAATTTTTCCACTTAAAATGTATTATGTTAATGTAGGGTCATCAGTAGTTAGCCTATTTTATTGGTTGCATTGATACAAATACTATGAATTCTTATGTGCCTAGTGTTATTTCTGAGTGCGTTTCCTGTTTAAATTATCAAGGATTTATTGCTTTCGTATGTCTTGTTTCCTATATTTTCTTCCCTTTAAAAACTACAAATTTGGAAATTGATATGTGCTTATCCCATGTACGTATTCTCTAATGCATCACACTCACCAGATGGTTTTCAGATTGTTAGGAGAAAGGTGCTGGTATTTGTCGAATACTCTTACACACACTGAAATAGTTCATTTTATTTTCAGATCCAATTTAAATCACACCAACAAAATACTCAAATAACAGTGATACTCGTTGCTATGTTTCCTTTTAATGGTGGTCACAAAATATGATCCCCTGCCTTATGCTAATAACTTTGAGTAGGTTCTGGCATCAAAAACTACACTCACTATCAAAGAGGAAGATGTATTTGTATTTGTTGTGTTTGCTCCAGTGTCATTTTCATATTAAAAATATGAACTATTGCCAGAAAAAACATATCACAAGAATACCGTACATAATTTTGTGGAAGAAAAAACTGCACATAATAAAATAGTTGTTAGCTGTTGCTATTTTTTACTGGATAATGATTAGGTAATCACTTTTACAAGATATCTGTTATCAAGATAATCAGCAGATATGCAAGTTAGTTATCAATAAACATACTGACACCTGGTACAAAAATGTTAATTCATAGTTTACATAAATTTGTGCTAGTAGTTTTTTCTGTTCTAATATTATTGTGTTAATTCTAAAACATAGAACTCTTGTTGGAAAACTCGGGCTAACTGTGATATAATTGTAGATCAGATTCTCCAAGAACAAGCTATTCTTTCCCATTGTTGTACTGACTAGGTCTAGTACAAATAACATTACAAAACACTTAGTTCGAATTCTCTGTATTTGGAAAAAGCCCAATTATATATCACATTCATTGAAATTCAGGTACAGAGGTTTTGAAAATATTGGTAAAACAATTGAATATCGTCAGATTTTAAAAGCTGTACATTAAAGGTGCCTCTACCTTTACTAACACATTTCTCATGCATACAGTAGGTTTAAATATTTGTGTCGACATACGGCGAGACACAAAACAATGAGAATCCAAGCACTTTTACCAAAAAACACCAGTATTAATAGTACATAGTTGATTCAAATCAGTTCATAACTGAATCACATTCAAGTTGCATTTATCCCAGCGCAGCTGAGCGGAGACATCTTACCAAAATTTAATTGTAATTTTGACGCAGTCGGGTGAGACATGGAAACAATTACGGTACACCTTTTACCTGTGGTTGATGGACGCCAGTGGTGGTTCCTACACACCACACTTTGAGACTCAGGGATGCTGTGGGTTTTGTGTGTGTCTCACCCATGCGTACTTACAAAACAACTTTTATAAAGAACACTGCAAAATTAAACACTTTGGGTGGGCTGGGTACTGACGCTGCAAAAAGAGGCATTCAAATTTTACACTTATAGATACATTTGTTCTTACCAAATTGCAACGTGCCAAAAACGAATTATGAAATTACTCCTCGGACGTGACTAGCCAGTTCCCGTGGGTGATTCCCCAAGCATGGTACTTGTGCACTCTGACTGGATGATGCTCCGTGGTGTTCGAAAACACAGCCTCCACAAGCAAGGGGCCTACAGCCGTAAGGATGGACTGCAGGTTTGCCCAAAGACAGAACATGGAGTATAAAATGAACACGTGTGGATATCTACGCAACTAGCGCCTACTCGTCGGGAGTAATCTTCGAACCAGAATGGGCCTCATGGTGTGTGGCGACGGTCATACACATAGCGGCTTAGTGCAAAAATAATCTCGCTATACAAAATTTCACTGGGTTAACATGGGACACGTTATGAGCAGGCAAAATAAACACACAGATGTGAAATTAGTGTTCAAAGACGTGGATGCTGCTGGATGAAGTTTGTAGCGGACTATGTGGGCGGGCGTGAAAACTCAGTGTTTCTCTGTAAATCCATTCAATTATCACCAGCCAAAAATGATTTGGGTATTAGCAAAATATTCCCTTCAATAAACGAGCATACAAAAGCTCTTAGGACGTCAGATGGCTGGAAAACACAAGTACATGAATTGACTGCATGGTCATGAACAAAAAGCATCAAACATGAAGAATACAAGAACCCTTATTGACAATATTACATAAAACCATGAGATGAATTAAGGTGCACAAGATGGACAATAATTAGCCCTCGTAACGCATTGATAGGGTAGGTATGGATTTGGTGGTAGCTAACCACGTGGCCATGGGTGATGTGCCCGCAAAATAATTTAACATGACAAAAACCCTCAAATAACTACACAAGCACATTACCTTTAATATTTTGCATTACAATTAAGCAGAAATGGGCGGATGGCATCTGATGCACAAACTTCGTGGCCGCATGGCCTCTCTGACATCATCTTGTTTAAATGCCAAAAACCTGAAAGGCTGTAAATACTTAAGTTTAGTGTATAGCATTATGCTGGGGATGTCTGACAAAGCGTACGCAAGGCAAAGGTTAACTGGTATACTAGAGTGAACTACTGAAACCTGCATCAGTGCAAAAATATGAAGTGCATATGTGACAGCGTCTTACCTCCCCAGCTCTCCTAGGACGACTGCCCAGAGGCAGGGTTCGCATGGACCTACCATAGCTTCCTGCGGGGTTCCCATAAGTGGAAGTGCTATGCACGTTGAGTAAAATATTTATATAGCGAGTTGAAAAGGCACCAAAATTACAGATGCAAATTAAATATGGAATTTTTGTTGTTATTTAATTGTCTTTTGAAGCCGTTCTCACGTGAATACTATTGCCTTTCTCTTTGGTGCCGCACGCTCTTTGAATTTGAAACTGAAATAAGATATAATACACTTTTCAAACATATTTTACCTTGGAAAAAAGTACATAATACACTGAACTATTTAATTCTGTTTTGAGAAAGTCCATACTTGTAGCAGGATGCGTACGTACACTTGCTTACCCACGTGTACCACTAGCGGCGAATGCCATCATGGTCTAGCTGTGGCTGACTCTTAGCCATTGTCAACTTTCATGACACTTAATTCAGTTCTTGGCTGATTGAAAAAACACGTGATTATATATAACTCTAAATTCAGCGTTCCTTTGAATACCAATGTTCAATAACAAATTGTTAATGTATTCATTTGGATGATAATATACATTTGTTCCAATAAACATTAGCGTTTACAAATTTCAGTTTAATATTAATTTTGACCTTGAGGTACCTTCAGCTTTAAGAATGCGAATGACAATTAAAACCTCAAACACATATGATCTTCTAAAAAAGGGCTTCAATCCTTCAAAATATTTTGGCTTAGAGACTATGTTTAATAATTTGTGCATTTCACAAAAGCAAGTTGACTTGTACATATATACATGCAGGCGTTACTTCATGACTGAGACCAGGTAAAATTTCCTTTAGTGAAATAAATAACTATAAATGGAGAAAATTTGTAGTACAGTGCCAAAAACACAGAACATAATTTAAAGACACGTAAGAATTATGACCCAACAATTGACGATGGAAGTGACAAGGGGGAGTGAAGTCTGCTAATGCGAGCGTTGATGTAGTGTGTGAGAGAGAGAGACTGGTAGGAGGGACTATTGAACTGGATGTACGTGTTGGACATAGATTGAATATTTGTACTTTTGAAATGAACCTTATAAAAAAGTTACTATCCCCGTCTGCCTATAATGGTTGGGGGGGGGGGGGAGAGTAAATAAGCTTAATGTATTTAAGGGGAAATAAAATAAAATGAAACTGTCTGGGAAATAGTGAAATTTTAAATCTAGCTACAATGATGGCAAACATTCGGGGTGGGGGGGATTGGCTGAAAATCTAGAAAAGTAATAATTCATCTCTGCAGTCATCAGTTCAATTCAATAACTTCTGCACACTCAGCGACTCAACTGTTGGCAACTACAAATGGTTCCACGAGAACCTGCATACCAGTGCTTGCTTCAAAGGTCGAATAAAGTCAACAACTTTCAAACATACATAACCTTTTAAGTAACCACATGTTTGCAGGTTCTCGTGGAACCATTAGTAGTTGCCAATAGTTCAGTCACAGAGTGTGCAGAAGTTATTGAATCTAATTGATGATTGCGGTGATGAATGATTACTTTTATAGATTTCCAGCCAATCCCCCCATTCTCTCCTGTGTTTTCCATCATTGTAGCTAGAGTCAATATATCACTATTTCCCCATTTTATTTTACCTTTAATATAATTATTTCCCCCCCCCCCCATCCCCACATTTGGTGGTGGCGCCAGATACTACAGTTGCAAGGTTACAGCATCTGCCGCTACGAGTGCGTCTAACCTACCAGCTCTGATGCTGCACAAATTTACCGTGAACTAAAAACAACAAATGCCTTCATGACCTGGCCTTTCTGTGTCGACTTATTAAACCAAGCTTCCTGCCTCAAAACTGCTTTTAAAACAATTCTTTGGGCTTACAGATTTGTCCCTGACGGTTACTATTTTTGAAAATCTAAAAGCATATAACGACTCAAGTTCCATTTCAGCAAAAAAAGAAATGAAAATCTCATTACTATCCATTTAAACATCAAACTGCATTACTTTTTAATGGTTCATTGTTCTAATGTCACTATTCTGCCATTAAATTCTTGCTTGAAAACACCCAGAAGAAAAGTACGTCTTACTAATAAATTACTGCAAAACTATTAACAGCTACTTAATTTCTGCATCACAATTCTATTTGGTTCCAACACTAAACTAATCTAATGGGCTTCCAGTAGGGCATCTGCGGCTAAGTAAAATTCAAAACTGACACAAAAAAAGTACATAAAAAACAACTCAACAGATTATCTGATAAACAAAACTAACTAACAAAAAGATTACGTCAGTGAAATCTGCCTACCCCTGGCTAGTATAGGTTAGAAAGAAAAATAATTAATTTAGAAAAAAAAATCCAAAACACAGTAAAAATAAATCTTGAAAAGAATTCTATGCCGAAGTTACTACTACTACCACCCAGCGCCTAACACCAAATGTGTGTGTGTGGGCTGCGGGGTGGGGGGGTGTAATAAAATTGATTTAAATAAATAACGTCTTTACAAATAGTTTCTATTACTTATAGTTATTAAGATTAGAACAGATAAATGTCTTGATAATTTCATTACAAATTTAACTGCAAATTGTACATCTGACTCTTACTATCCGAGTTTCCACTTTTAACAACTGATCACGTAAAGATCTGTTTTACATTTTAAAGTTTGTGACTTATGCTCACAAATTTATTGATGGGATGAAAACGTACGTTAACCAAAATAAAACATTGCAACAAATTCACTCGGATTAATGGCAATAAGGCTTAAGTCACACAACCCAACAGAGCTAAACTTACGTCCGCATCACCTTAAAGCATCACATATTCAACAAAACAAACAAAAATCAGATCATTCTCACCGATGTTACCATAAATTTCAAAGAGCTCCCTAAACTTTAACTTCTAAAACAATCTTTAAAAATGTTATGCCGTATGCTGGAGCCCCTAAAAAAAAAATACAACTACAAAACAAAAAGAGTACTTCTCTTTTACGACAACTCTTTAAAAAAGCAACTTCTCTACAGCTGGTTTCCATCAACAGGTTGCACCTGGCCTTGTATGATGTCATCACTCTCGTCACCTTGACGCCTACCAATAGGGACAGTTCACGCACACGTGCAGCAGCTTGTAAACACATCAGCACCAGACCACTTCCCTTGTCCACTTAGCTACCTACATTCCGTCTGCTGCCCGCACACAAAACCATCCCTCTTCCCCTGACATCACCCACAAACTCACAGCTGTCAACGCAAAAATAATCTCCAAAGTTTAACTCCCAGTACGTCTGCAATCAGCACAGGACGACACGTAACAGTTTGTGTACGTTTCAATAATTATAGTAACAGTTTACAAACACATTTACAAGACATGCAAACTTACTGTTTGAAAAATTCGCAACCTCTTGAACATGTGTTTTTCTATGGCAATCCTTGCAAGTTTAATTCACTAAAATCAAGTTTCATCATCACTAGCGTTAAATAAATTATTTGCAGAATTATTCTATAAAATCAACACAGCGCACATATCCTGAAACCAACAAGCTTAAACTTAGATACGTAAATTATATTTGTATGACTTTTTCATTGCGGAAGGCGGTAAGGAAAATGTCGGAAAGAGCAGTTTTACGAAGCGGTAAACACTTGCCGATTAATATTTCATTTCACTCAAGAAAATGCACAATGGTACCTTCAACCAACTATGCTTTAAGAAAGCAAATAAAAAAATTTATTAACTACCAATCAAATATTCAGACAACACCAACAAGATATTTGTATAAACGCAATGAAAAAAAGGCACACGAAAACAGCGTTCACCGGTCTGGAAACTGGAAACATAAAAATGGCTAACCATTGGCTGGAAACATTTACTGTTCGTATGTGTTGCCATGCTTTGTCATTATTGCTTAACATATTTTTGAAATCCATTCACTAAAAGCCAAGAAAATTTAATATTTCTTTAATAACATAATTTGAACCATAAATGTTGTTACCTAAGTATAATTAAAATTTTAAAGTACAACTTTTAGTTCTGAGTACTATTTTCTTCCAAAGCCAACATCAAAATCGCCAACTTAACAATATGCATCCCGCAACATCAGCTGATACAATACTTTACTAACAAGAGCATTTACTGTTTACATGGTCAGATTTTACTCCACTTGTATGAAATGGACTACAAATAACTATTAATATGGGCCATAGATATACTAACCATATGTTAAATTTTGCCATTAGCTTTGTGGATTTCCATGATGTTTTTGTCTGGTTATAGGAGAGACCATCGTGCAGCTGTTGGAACGATAATTTTATTAGTGTCGTCAAGTGCTACAGTGTGTACATCTTGTGTTTCCAGGTGCATGACATGTTCATCCAATCCCAGCACAGCAACAATACGAGTAGTGGGGTGGTGGTGCAACACGTCCACAAGAAGCGAAAGTTGGAACACCAGCAGCAACTCGAATACGCGAACGAGGATAGCATTTACGCTCTGAATGGTAGCAGCATTATCTGCAACACAAGCCAGGCAGTCCAGCGGCACGCACATCACACTCAGGTTGCCAATGGTAACTTGCATGGTACTGTGCAGGCACGGAGCCCTAATGGCAGTTTGTCGCAGCAGTTCATTCGTGCCTCAACCATAAAACTTCTTGACACATACCAACGGTGTGGGCAGAAGGTGAGTTAGTAAAAGTGTTTTTATAGACTATTCATTGTAAAGTGAGCACTTTTGAAATCTACCTTTGAAAAAAGCAATTTTTGCTGGTTTATTGCACATGTGCTATCGTACACACCAGCTTGCAGGCTTCCAGTTGAATTGGTAGCAAATCAAATGAAATACACTAGAGTTTTGCTTATCCGTAAAAGTGCCGGCAGAACGCAGGATAACAAAAAATCCGGATAGTAGGGAGGTGTTAAAAAGTGTGTCTTAAATGTCAAACAATGTTATAATTTTACACGTTATAAGCATAATAATCATGTTTTAGAACAAAACAGTGAAAAAAACTACAGTTACTGAAATAATTACCTTATAGATAATGAATTGTCTGAAATTAAGTACAGTATAATGCTCAAAAAAAGTTTAGTCTTGAGGTGGTTTGAATTGTCTGAAATTAAGTACAGTATAGTACTCAAAAAAAGTTGTCTTGAGATGGTTTGAAGAAATTTTTGATAGAAGTCTGCTTCCCTTACGAGTTCTGTTTCTTCGCTGCCAAGTCTCGCCATCTTTGCAGCATCATTATATCTACTCCCATAGCTTCGTGTTGCTCAACATTTTTCATTGCATTTTCTAGAGCCTTAACTCTGTTATGTGAAACTCTGAGAGGCTCAAGCTGGTGCTTGATCTTGATCTTCAGTTTCGTTATCATCACAATTGACGAGCGACAATTTCTTCATCAGTTATTTCATATGGATCATCAGCCTTCATCCAGCTTTTGATTTCTTGCGAAAATGCATCCTCACATCCAGGAATACGTTGCACAAAATTTAGAAAGGTTTCTTCAATTTCATCTGTGATTTGCATTTCCATACTTTCATCATCGCCTACCAACTTCATCTACAGTTTGGCAATTGTTGGAGCCCTTGTGACCTAATAAGCGACATCCTTTACATTAATGCGTTTCAATTTTTCAATCATGTCATGTTATGTCCATCAATTTCTTCAATCATTGTGGACAGTAGCTTCCTGCGATAGTTCCTTTTTGAAGTTTCCAAAATGCTCTGATCCATAGGTTTACATATGGTGGTTGCATTGGGGGGCAGAAACATTGTCTTAATGTCACCATCTTGAAGCTCCTCTGCCTTGAGGGTGTGTTGGAGCATTATCTAGCAACAAAACGGCTTTTCTCGGTAGGATATTTTCTTTCAAAAACTTCTCTGTTAAAGGAATAAATTCCTTAAAAAACCAGTCATTGATCATTCCACTGCTCATCCATGCTCTTTTCTGATTGTATTTTACAAGAACAGTTTTTTAAATTGTGATAAAGGCTCTAGGATTTTTAGACTTTTCAATAATTGCGAGGTCCATTTTGAGGTTTGCTGTAGCATTGCTGCATGGTAAAATTGTCAACCTTCCTTAGTACGCTTGTAGCCAGTGGCTGCCGTTTCAGTTCTGGCTGCAAGGCTCTTACTAGGTAACATTTTGTAATTAAGGCCTGACTCATCACAGTTAAGTATCTGTTAACCCTTTAGGCTTTCAGTTTCAATAAATTCCTGAAATCTTTTCTTGAAAACTTCCATTTCTTCAAAATTTGATGAAAGTTTTCAATCACAAACACTCAACTGATGGATACCGTAGCGTTTCTTCCATCGGTCAAGCCAACCGACACTTGCTGTGAAATCTGGCTCCCTTTCATTGAATTCATTACGAATCTGCAAGGCATTTTGCTGTAAAACTGGCCTTGAAATAGGCACACCTTTGTCCCTGAACTGTGTGAACCAAACATACAAAGCTCCACTAACATTTTCGTAGTTTCTCTTTTTTTTATTGCACCCTCCGTAACTCTTGATGCACACCATTTTTTATTTCCAATCTTTTCTTCTTCCAATATCCGACTGTTGTCCGTCCAACACTGATGTCGTCAGTTACCTTCTGCTATGTCTCCCTTGTCCAGTCTTTTGATTGCCTCAAGTTTTTGTTCCATCGTTACAACAATTTTCTTTCTTTTCGTCACCATACTTGTGTAAGTTTTACCTTTTAAGCGACACAACAACGTTTATAAAACTAACGCACACAGACACATACGCATGTAACACAGTAACAGACGATAAAGCAGTCCGTACACAAATCTGCACTGTACTGAGTAGTTTGTCGTGACAGTGGTGAGTGGGGGTGGCGTGAATGCCGAACTCATGAGTCATAGGCTCTAGTAAAGCCAGAAGCACCACTGTACAGTAGGGGTAACTAGTTGCTGTGGTACAGTCTGGTGCAACACAAAATAGACTACATTAACGCTCCCAAATTGTACTCTTTTTGCAGATTGATTCAATTACATATTGGCATTATTATTTTTTTCTGTGGGACGCCGGGTAATATGTAATGCCGGATACGCAAAATACGGATAAGCGAGAGACTACTGTAGTTCTAAGAACTTATGTATTTTGATTGTAATGTTGGCAAATCAAGGGTTTAGTTATACACATTAAGCATATAAATGGGCTTAGCAGTAATTTATTTAGGTTCATAATATTTCCACTTCATTTGGCACGTGAATTAAGTCATTAGGTTTACGACAATATAAGTTTGAGATATGGTGGAAGGATATCAAATGAGGAGAATAGTAGACCTTAAGAAGGACTTTATAGATGCTCGCTCTACAGCGAACAGGCAATATATACACACATACATACACACATACACACACACATAGGTGTGTGTGTTTGTCTATATATATCGTCCACATAGTTTATTCAAAAATATTTCCCGACCTCACTTGCCAGGATAAATGTTCACTAACATATAAAATTATTAAAAAGTTTGCAAGACTGGCACTTATTGAAAAGCAATCATAGTTAAAAATTTTTAAAGCAGTAATTATTTAAACCGCTCCAATTTAAAAATACAGTATCATTTTGGTAAATATACAAACAATTTTTCAGAAATTGCAAAGGATTTTCCTTAAAAATTATTTACACTAATAATTGCAAAGGAATTGAGATACATATGTAAACTAGACAAGCAGTATCCATGTGATATCAATATCATCTGCATTCTTTAAAAAAAAAAGTCTTCTGATACAAGTTCAGCTCTGTGTTTGTATTAATTTCTTGCACATGTTACACTTATCTTTGCACTTTTCTCTTTACATAAAATGTGCAAATGATAGACACTTTACCGTCTTTTACATCGGTTGCAGTATCTTCCATAATTTATGAGAGTAGATATTTTATGAAAACAGTCCATTTAATGTGTTAATTTAGATATCGCACATTCGTTTCACGCACCTCCATCAATGTAAATAAACATGCGTTGCTGTCGCCATAGCTTACTGCACACATTTGAGTTGCGAGTGTTCACTTCTCACAATTGTCATTAGTGCTTGGAGACGGTTTGTTGTCAAACTCTTTGTAGCATATCTGGAAGTACATGTTTTACTGCTTGTGTAATCTTTGGAATGTTCATTTACATTTAGTTTCGCAAGAAAAGAATTCTTAATGTATTTACATGCGTTGTTGCATGTAGAACTATGATTTCCGAGATTTAAAAGTTGTCTCTAGACGAAATCGAGAATTTTTCAATATTCTTGATACTCACGCGTGTCTAGATTTTCACAGTTCCGAAGTAAATTCTTGTATATAATATAGGATAAGAGTTTATTTTTTGTAAGAAAAGCTCATTTTGTGAGATATCTGGCATTTGTTGTATTTCGTATTATTTTGCATTTTAACTTGTATTTTGGTGTTATTTCATTTTATCGCAATTTACCAGAAAATCATGCCTCTAGTGATAGGTTATGTGTTTGTAGTAATTGAGTTTTAATGCTTTGATTCTTGGTCTTCTGATTCTCGATTATACGATTCTTCAAGAATCGTGGGTATTGGGGAATTGTGTTTCACATCCCTAGATTTGTTACATGATATCAATGACGACTTAATAAAAATACAAAATAATTCGAAAAATAACATTATTATGGTTTTTACCATAAATGTGAGAAATTAAACTTCATACAAATTTCAGAAAAGGCATTTGGTTCAGCTAAAATATTGTTACAAATTGCTAGGGTGTATCAGAATTGGTGAGTGTGGGAATATTGCTAAAAAGTTAAATAAATAAATGTAATTTTTTATTATAATGATTAAAAAATACAGCAATTATTTACAACAATAAATTCCTTATCTCTACTGTTAACATTCACTATTCTCTTTGAGTGCATAATTTAATTTTAATGTTAACATAATCTCTGAGTGCAGCATTTAATGTCAATCAACACCAATTGAAGTCCTTATCATTGTCTATACAGGCTGTTCGGAAATGAAACGCCCAAATTGTAGAAGGTGATTCCTTATGCAAATTAGTCAAAAAATGTATACTTGATTCACCTTAATATACGATGGGAAAAATTTCTGAGGGGAAAAATTCAATTTTGCCACAAATACTTATTGACAGGCCATGATGATAAATTCAAGTCAAATATCCTATGAAAATAAATTTTAATATAGGTAAAAGCTTACCAGTCATCGAACCTTATGTACAAAAAAGAGAAAATAATGCAGTATTAAAAAACTTTTCTGTGTCAATTATTAATCACGTGAATCAGACTCCCTAGTAGAATGATCCTCAGGCAATGTCCGAAATACAGATTTTGTTGGCAAAATGATGATGATTTTGTATACAAAAATGATGACGTATTTGGTAATTTTGTATTTAGTGGATGTTAGCAAAACTACAAAATGAGAAAATATGCGTAATGTTGGTTTTGACCTTCAAAACACATACGTGAATATGTAATTAAAATGTTTTAAAAATAAATAATTGTTCATAAAATATACTAGGCATGTTTTTAAAAAAACAAGTAAGTGCTGTGCTTTGTTTATATGTTTCGCAGCAAAAAAATTTTTAAGTCGTTATTGCGTAATTTATTAATTTCATATTTATTAACATATTTCCGGCACTCCAGTGATGCTTCTAGAAATATTATGTTCGTTTTAACATTAAATTTAAATGGACAGTTTCACTGTTAATGTAAAAATGAGTTTGTGTACCTGGGATCTGTTACGTCCAGACTTAAAGTATACTTAATGAAAAGTTTTGGGCTACGGCACTGATTGTATTGAAAGAAAGTTCAGAGGATTTTCAATATAAAACTATGTAATCTAGAAAGAAAAATATTTGGTTATTTTATCTTCTCCTTGTAGGTATTGATTATATCAAGTTCTATAAAAATCAGAGAACATAGATGCCATAACTTGTTTTGTTGAATTGACATACGTTTACCATACCATTTCATTGTTTGTTCTATCAATAATGTTAAAACTTGTCAGAAATCAGGTAGCATTGTGTTGGAATGTGCTTATTGAAGTATTGGGAACGTACGTGGTGCTGCAGCGCAAATCGTGTGACGAGGAAGGGAATGGTGATAGTGAGCCGACCGGAGTGGCCCTCGCAGCAGCCATCACGACGTCTCACAGCAAGGCGGCCGCCGGCCAGGCGCCCCAGGGCTCCTCTAGTGCCGATGGGGACTACCAACTGGTTCAGCATGAGGTACTCTACTCCATGACAACCCAGTACGAGGTGCTAGAGTTCCTAGGGCGTGGCACCTTTGGCCAGGTAACACTCATTCATTGTACATTAACAGTCTCTCCTTTCAGATGTATATTTATTAAAATGCTTGCTTTCATGCCCAAACTGATTAGGAAAACATCAATCTATGATACAGTCTAGCTCCTTGCTGATCAGTGTGCAAACCGTTTTGAAATATTTTTTTGTCCACACACATGTACGTGTACACATGCATACTCTCTGTCTCGTGTAATGTGGCAAGATTTTGACAAGTTCGACCAAAGTAGCACCAAATGTTTACTTTTAGTTTATGTATCCTTTTGCCACCAGTG
Source organism: Dryococelus australis (assembly GCA_029891345.1). NCBI lineage: Eukaryota > Metazoa > Arthropoda > Insecta > Phasmatodea > Phasmatidae > Dryococelus > Dryococelus australis. Next base: position 45,869,566 of record CM057005.1, read on the forward strand.
GGTGCATCAAGTGGAGGCTGTATATTTTATCAACACACTGTCAGCTAATCCATTTGCCAATTATACTGCATTGCTAAAAAAAAAATTTTAAGTATTTATTTAGACATCTGTCTAAAAAATTCATAGGTTATAAAAGTAGAAATATAAAACCTTCGAAAGAATTAAATATTTGCTAACTTTTTTTATCTATCCGAAACAGCTAATTTGGGTTATCATTTGTGAGGCTGCAATTGTAGTTCTTATCACGCTTTGGACGTAATGGGTAATATGTTAAGACTGAAAATAAAATTAATTAGGGAAACTTGCGTGACAATTCATTCGCCAATAACTCACCAATATCTATTGCAAAGCAGTAATTTTGCTATTACTGATAATAAACAATTCGAGTAGGAAATATGTGGTGTCAAATAATGTAAGAATTGCTTAAAAACAACCCACATGCGCCCCACTTTCTTCGTTTTATTAATACAGCATAGCAACAACACGAAAACAAGAAAATGGGTTCGTAGGAGAACAACATGCTGTGTAATGGACGTTGACAACTATTACCGGCCTAATAGAAATTACTTGTAATCAAAATTGTTGTACACTGAAATACATGTTATGTTTATACATATTTCTTGGGGCCGTGGGGGGAGGGGGAGAGGAATAAAACCATTGGTATCTGTTTGTAGATTTGTTATTTTACACAAGAAAGCTATTTTTTTCTTGCTGGTAGTGCTTCGGGGATAGCTAGAAGATGGCGTGGCAGGGTGTATTGTGAGTCAAGCACGTTACTCAAAAGGTAGCAGCACATTGGCCTGCCTCTTGATCCCCTCTTTTTAAAAGTTTTTTGTTTTCCTATTACTGGCTCGAAAAAGCACGAGTTTAAAATATATTTCTTTAAATTATTTGAAAAAATATTTTTGTAGGCTTAATGGAATTGTCAAGCATGTATAGAAGTTATTGAGAGTGGGGATATAACATTGAAAGAACTCCCAAGGTTTGAAGTTGTTTCATTTGAATATGGATCCTTTTAATGTGCATTTCAATTTGAACACCTATAAATTACTTCTTTAGCACAAAGTTTAGTTTGTAACACTAACAACCAGTTTCATGACCATGTAAAATAAAACCTATTAATTCATCTAGGAACTCTTTCTTTTCAGTGCATTTTCTGCTTGTCTGATGTGCGTCAGCAGTGCACTCAGAATAGCCAATGTAATATTAAGTTTTGTTTGCTCGTGCATCAGTTGACGCAGCATTTTGTAAATGACACGTTCTGTATAAGACAAGTTGCCACCCGCTGACTGTCATGATCTTGCCAAGTTAAGTGACACAGAGAGTATGTGTATACAAACATTTCTGTCTCTGTAAACTGTTTAAATGATAATCTCGTGTGTGTGAAGTAATCGTGCATAAGATGTTAATGTACCACCAAAAAAATTTAATGCCTTTTATGAGGTTTTGTTTTACTTTCATACATTCAACTTGCACACACATTTTTAAGAACATAGAATTTATGAAGGTAGATTAACTGTCTGTACTTTAATTCTTCCAGTCGCTTTAAATACGTTCAATAAAACATTTTTGAATCCTTTTTGGTGTTGGGGAACTTGTATGGCAATAGTTGTACAATTTACTGATGTTTTTGTAAATGTTTTACTTGTAAGGTTAATACCATGAGTGCTATTTCTTATTGTGCAGGTTGTCAAGTGTTGGAAAAAAGGCACCAATGAAATTGTTGCCATCAAAATTTTAAAGAATCATCCATCGTATGCGCGCCAGGGGCAGATAGAGGTAAATTTGCAACGTTATTTGGTTTTGGTTTGTTCAGTTTTGTAAACTTCGCAATTGTTTGAACGCAACTGTCTCTCTTTCAGGTGAGCATCTTGTCACGTCTCAGCCAGGAAAATGCAGATGAATTCAACTTTGTACGAGCTTTCGAATGCTTCCAGCACAAGAACCACACCTGTCTTGTGTTTGAAATGCTGGAGCAAAACCTTTATGATTTCCTCAAGCAGAACAAATTTAGCCCACTTCCACTCAAGTATATCAGGCCAATTCTTCAGCAGGTCCTCACAGCTTTGCTGAAACTCAAGGTTAGTGTCCGTATAGCAGTTTCACTTGCATATACTATGGTATTTGTTAAATATATATTTTTTGTTATCTTCATATACAGTGAAACCTTTCTGTTGCAATCTTTTTTACTACCAAAAACCGATACCAATGCCCTTCACACTGAATTTTAGAAAAAGTATTACTGTTAATAATATATTAAAAACACTTTTCCTAGACTCGTTTAAATATAAATAATGCCTTAAAATACTATATATAATTTATTCTAATCCGACACAGAATGCAGGCTCACCTAAAACTTTCAAACCCTCTGAAAATGCAAATAATATGACACCAAATGCAAGTCAAATTTTAAATGTTCCACGCGCACTATCAGCTAAGAGCTAACGGAGAAGTTGTCGATTGGGCAGTGTCATGTCTGTTGGTTTAATGGAAGGGGGAGAGGATGACCTCTCCACACCGCTACCTGTTGGCTTCCACCATGTACACATGGCAAATGCCTGTCTTTTAAAGTAGTTAATCATATTTTACTGCAAAGAAAACTTGTCATTTAAGACACAAACGAAGTAATTATAATTGATTTCTTCGCTGTCTTTAATAATTAATCATTAAAAACCACATCCTCTGATTTTCCCTGTCATGAGTTACACTGCACTTTGTTCAGTGCTTACCTACGCATTATTTGATGGCAAAAGGTGTCAAATGCGCACTTATATATTATCAGTTTATTCAAAGATGCGTGCCTATTGAAATAAATTAATATAAATCTTCTGATTTCCCTGCAAGAAGTTACTGAAAATAAACACTTATAATACAAGTCGCTCGATGTTCAAACAATTTTTTGCTGACAGGTGGTAAAGTATATGCTTTTGGGCATATAATTTTATTTGGAAAGATGCTGCCCTTTGAGTTAAATATTAAGGTTTAAAGTCATATTAATTTTACGCCAGATTCAACGAAACACCAACCTTACCGGATAAAGCAACCTTTAAACACACAAGAAAACACTTTTACAGATATGTTTTGCATAACATTTTGAGGTGAAACCATTTGCTTTGAAATTCAAGTGATGTAAGGTGCAACTATTTTGAGTGATGCATACTGTGTATAGTGCACACTCGTGTGTAGTGAGCACCATGAATTTTTGCAACAAGTTCCAGGGAAAGAATTATTTTTTATACAATTGCATAAAAAATTTGTGGTGCCTGTTAGTAAGTATGGAACAAATTATCCTTTTTCACATTAATGTGTGGTGATTGTGTTATGTTTGGGAAATACTTTAATTGAATAACTTGGGTGCAAAAGCAAAAAAAAAAAAAAAAAAAATCCACACACTTGCTCCTACTACTCATTTCCAACTTCGTTTTTCTTTTTTCTCCTTTTAGCAATGACCCCGCAATTTTTTTTTGCCCTGCTAGAATGTCTCACTACCCTTATCCAAAAAAAAAAGTCTCTCGTCCCCCCCCCCTTTTTTTTTCCCATCCAGGACATGGCTCGTTAGCCTTTGCCGTGGAAACAGAGGAATGGCAGAATTATCGATGGGCAACCATCTGGGTGTTATTATAAGGGGGTGGGTTGATAGTAAACACAACACGTGGTAACTCTTGTTTTGTGGTATGACAGAATGCGAATTGGGGGGGGGGTTAGACCTACACATAACTGAATGGTCGCTGAGTGAGAGAGAGAAGGGAGAGGAGTGATGTAAGAGCGAGTTATGAGAACAGACAGTTCCGCCACTTCCCTCAACATCCCTGGACAATTTATGGCACTCGGAACTTTTTTTCCTTTATTTTGCGAAAAAAGGGTGACGAATAAATTCGGAATTTGTTCTTTATTTTTTCTTTTAATGTGTAACGTATACAAACAGAAATACCATTTTTTGTGCCTAAAGAAAGTAATAACCCGACTTCGTTGTCTACAAACCTATATTAAAGTATCGGCCGAATACCATACCCAATACAGATACATTGGAAAAAGGCGAAGTATCAGAACAGCTGTATTTTTTGCTATACTACGACCACCTCTCTTGAAAAAATCCATTTTCAAGGAACTTTTAAAATTTTGGTTTTGACTTTAATAAGTTGAAAATTTAGTCCATTCCCGATTGGAAGCGACTTATGTAAATGAACATTTCAAAAAACACTCAAGGCGTAACTTGTCAGTTTTTCAATAACCTGTATTCCACACTATGGTTAACTTTAGAGTACTGTATTATTGAATAAATGAAACTTTACTTTTATATTTTCTGTAACTTGCAATATTTATTTCTTTTTAAATTATGAATTAACAACAGCGAGTGCAGCGACGTTTTGGCAATGACCGGTAGTAAATAGTTCACAGTTAAAGTATTATTTTAACCTAGTTTTTTAGTTAACTATTTGTAAATTAAACGGTGCCTATTGAATTATTTAAATATTTAGGTAGCTCCGATGGCATCATATCTCATTAACAGCGGAAAATATCATGAGTAGGCCGTACTGGTACTGCATTGTATTATCGAGCAAGAAAGCATCTGAAAAACTGTCTGCTGGGCGAGGCTTGTTGCTTTCTCTCTCTTTCTTCGTCTCTTACAAAAACTGGAAACTTCACTTTGCTAGTAAGCAGCAACGTTATACTTGTTTTCAGTTGTAGCATATCTCATAATTATTACAGCAAAGTAATGATTTTTGAATTTGTAATTTACAACTGAAATGAGATTTAAATGTTTGAATACTTATTTTAATATATTTAGCTATGATCCCGGGGCAGTTACCAATTGAAGTTGGCAGATGTGGCCAGCCATAACATGGCGTGTTGCTTTTTGCTAAACGAAGCGTAAATTATTCTTCCCCCGAAAAATACTTCAAATTACATCACGTTTGTAGATGTTGTGTTTTTTAAACCTACCCAGGCAAGTTTCGATGTTGTGATAAATCTGAGTTTCCACTGCAGTAATAAATATACTGCGACGTGTGTTTCGTTAATCATTGCGTCTGTGAAATGGCTTGCCTTTGTGCATCGTGGTCGATACGCTGGCCCTGTGTGTGTGCGTGATTTCAAATATTTGATTAGCACTATTTATGCATTTTAAATGTGAACCGTTTTTATGACGAAGTTATTTATTTACATCCACGTCTGTTTATCACAACGTTGTACCTTTGCCCTAATGGGTTTGAAACAGTCCTGGAACGTAATTTGCCACAATCCCAGAAGAAAAATGCTAAGCCCAGCCCTATAAATTTCAATAAACCTAATAAACAGTAAGTAGCAATACATAAAAATATAAGCTGAATAAAAGTTACCGTAGGCTTATTTGTGTGCATGTTCACCGCTATCTTTTAATTTTGTATGACAAAAATGAGCAACACTAGTTGTGTGCTTGAATTTAATATGCCTTTTTCGTTTGACTGGTTGTTTCTTAGTTTTAGTATTTATTCCAACAGATGCTGTCCTTTAAAAAAATGACCCAACACATATCAATAACAAAAGGATAATTAGTACAGCCCTTTACCTCGCAGTTGTAACAGTGTTAAACACAGTCGCGGCAAAATATTAACGTGCATTACATGTATTGAGCTATGTTGTGGAAAACAAATACATTAATATAAAATAGTAGTAAGAACTGTCGTCAATTCAGGCATTTTTAAAATGTCATAAAGCTGACCTAAATAATGTTAGAGACCTAAACTGTTATTCATACAGAATGGTTTTTTGGAATATGACAGGATTATTTGAAAAGCTGTAAAAGTAAACAACACATTTGACAGGTATATAAGTAGAAGTCACATTTCAATGTTTATGTTTAGGTGTAGCAAAAGTATACGAACACACGTACACACACAATGGCATGTAAACATGGATTTTGACAGATACTACATGGGAGTCACATGGCAATGTTTGTTTACATTTTGCGGAAGGATACAAAATGGGCCTGCAAGTAGATATTTAGCAGGGCTCCGAGAAATTTGCTTCCAGTGGGGAATGGACTATACAGTTTGAAGATATAGCTTCTTTTGTTAATAAAGATGAGCATGTTGATGTGAAGAGGGCTACAGTTGCTGGTATGGTAGGCTTTGATGAACTTTCAAAGTTTGACAGAGTGGCCAAAGTAATGCTCTCAATATTGACAATTTCTCACAGCAATGTTGATTGTGAGCATGTATTTAGTCTTCTATCAAAGAACAAGACTAAGTTCAGATCCCAGCCAGGGTCGGACTGGGTCCTCCTAAAAGGTGCAGACCTTGGAATTTTTAGGGGTCGCAAACTAAAAATAAAATCCTAATATTTAAAGACAAAGTGATGCAGTAACACTTACCTAATGTCAAGTTTTCAGTGTTCGATCATCCTGCCGGCTGCTGACCGACCAAAAGATGCTCGTTTGACTCGAAAGCCTTTGAGGGGGGCAACAAAACCCAAATTTGTAAACTTCGAAAGTATGTAATGGTTTCATTCAAGTGAAAACATATTTAGGATTAAAAAAAAACACTCCCCAGAAGATATTTAGATATTTTTTTTAATTTTAGAAAACTCTCTTGTGCCTTCCCTTGCACTTGAGTTAGTCGAATAATTTTGTACGCACAGTTATGAAAATCCAAAACCTTTTAACACCGCTTGACCAATTAAAATTTTACACTCTAAAAACAAAACCTGAATGGCATCACCCTTAAAAAAAGCTTCTTGGAAGTTCAAAACTCTTTGAGTTCCAACATTTTCTAGTTTCTAAAATACCAAAAGGTGTCTGATTTCTTCACTTTGTTCACAGAGTTTGTCGATTACCATATCATTAACCAGTGCTACAAGCTTGTCCCTTTCACACTGCATTATCAAAAATTCTTTCAAATTGTAATTTGTCATATTGGAGCAAAGCCTTGTTTTGGTAAGTTTAAGCTTCGAAAAAGCTTTCTTGCAGCTTATCTGAGTTAATGGTATTGTAAGCATATATTTGTAAACCTTACTTTATCAGTGTATAAAACACAGTGCATATTGTAATCACATATCACTATATGAACAATTTGTGCATCCCCTGCAATGATCTTCCATTCCACATGTTCTTAATTCTTTTTGTACAATTTCTTGTGATGTTTCACTTTCTGAATCAGATTCCGTCAGCATTCCTAGTATATTCTTCCATTAGTGACGAGGATATCTGGGGCCAGTCCTGAACAAATGATTTTAGCTCTTCAATTAACTTGCCTTTGTCAATGTTAGGTACCAAATCGCATATTTTGTCAAATGCATTTGAGGGTAGACATTTCATAAGTTTAGGAAACCTCTTTGGATCAAAATATGATTAATCTAGGTATAGGTTCTTGTATTCAGCAAATCTGTTCGTCATACTCTGATTAAGCTTGTCAATAATTACATTGAAAGTTTCTGAATTTATCCTCTTCTGTTACTGCGGTTTCTTCATAATCTGGCATTTTCTCAATCTTCCTACTTCTCTTGCATGGTAGTTCCAACTCCAGATAAAGATTTTCTGCATCTAGAGGAGGACTGACTTCTATTTTCTCATCTAACAGTCTTGACATCCCAAACGCGAACATTTTTGCTTCTCTAAACACCTGATTGTATTGGGACCTGGCCTCCTCCAATTCATTTTGAGCACTGGAAACAATCCTCCAAGCCTGCTCATAGTCCAGTTTCTTTGTTTGGATATAGTCCAAAAGAGGTGTTGTGATTTTGAATATTAACAGAGATACCATACCCACCAGTATTGTTTCAAATGAAATAAACTGTTGGACAAGTGCATTAGCCTCATTGTGTTCTTTAGGATGGAAGTCTTAAAAGTTACAAATCACGTATATAGTCACAACTTATTCTACGATCATAGTTCCTTGATTAGATGTGTTGTCAATGTCTTCAATGCCAACCCAGTAATGAAAGCGACCAAAATTTTGGTGGTTGCATCGCTTCTTGACCTTTACCTAGCGACTCCAATCACAGACTAAAGTACTCTTGGATTTTGCTTTAAATAGGCTACACATGAAATCACTTGTGTTGAGTCCTTGAGAATAATATCCTGTGCCTGCTGCTGTGATCCCAAAAATGATATGGTGGCTGGTAAACACAGAGTTGTATCCGACATTACAAGATTCGAAACATGTGAATAGCAGCAAGTATGAACATGAATGTGATTGTGAAACAAAGTTTTCAGTCTGTTGAGATGCTACTATACTCTCTGCTTATGTTTGATGCACCATCAAATGCATTGGCTATGCAGTTTTCTGGAGAAATTTCTACATCGTTCCACATATCTAGAAACATTCCTCTGTAGTGGACTGAACACACTTGAAACCTTCAACTCTTTACTGCAGTTCTGTTCCCAACAGATACCGTAGCACTATCACACACTCATAGCTTGACACATCCATGATTGTATCCATTAATACAGGAAAAAAAATTTTGCTTCCTTTACTTTTGCGATTTCAGCACGGATTGCAAGCTTGATGTTTATTAGTTTTGTAACATTCGTCTTACTTAGGAACTTGACCTGACTTACTCTTCCAGTTTTTTCCCATTTTTCTTCTTGCTTCATCGGCTAAATTGTTTTTCCCAGTTACACTATTTACATGGCAATCTAAGTTATATTGTAAGTAGAAAGCAACAGAAATATTTCCAAAAAATTTCCATCATTGGCAGGAGGATTGTTCAAACTCTATAGACACTTTCCTTCTTCCTTCTATATGCAAGACCATGTTTTCCAATCAGCTGGATCACCTCAATAATACCAGACAAAACTGTCCTACGTTCCATTATTTCTTTTTCCGAGTTGTGTTTCTGAAAGCAAAATTGCTATTCTTCCCTGTTTATGTGCGATGAAACTGACTATGTGAGCATTTGATTTTTCGTGTTCACCAATTGTTGGGCTCAGGTGCCTGTATCTGTCAAATCCTTGACAAAATACTGAGGAACCATCATTGAAAGAAGGCAAACACTGCAGTATAGCTTTTGGTTCTTTACATTAAAGCTCAGCCAGTTTCTTTTAAAAATTGGATCGTCAGTTAGTTTTACACAAAAAATTTCACCGTCGAAAGGGAGAGGATAGAGGGTGTCTTGTGGTAGTTGTAGACGTAGTCATCTGTTTAGCTGGTTGGATTAAATTTAAAATAAAATGTTCAAGCTATTCTGCCCAGGCGTTTTGAAATAATCAACCAGGCCTACACTTTGAAAAGTTTGTGCACTTGAGAGTGAACCATTTTCTTCTGCGCAATTACTTTCAATATTAACCACTTCTTCATTGAGATTTAAATCTTGACATTTCTTGAGTTCATGCACATTTTGTTCCTCTTCAATTTTATTTTGTGTACCTAGTCCTATTTTCCACATTTACATATTTGTTTTCATTTTCTGCATGTAAGAAGATTCCGTTTTATCACTATTTTCAGAGCTATTTTGCGATTTTACAACACAGAAAGTTATTTTTGCAGATGACCATAAGCTTGTTCTCTTTGCCTAGCCTCTTTTTCTTTCCTAACTTCATTGCCTAACTTCCATTTTTTCCTATGTTCTTCCATTGTACCCTACAAAATTAAAAAATCAGTTAAGAAATATTTTAATGCAATTTTTACACTGAAATGGTAGATACATACAAACACATTAACAAGCTAAATTTTCATAAAAATTACACATAAATAGGACTATATTAGACTGAACTATTCACTTGTAGGTAAACCAAATTTATTTAACTCAATTAAAATTAGAATGCTTATTCAGGGGCAGCTGCATTTGATACATGTGTGCTCTTTTTGACACATGATTCCTACTTCAGAGTAACATAGGAAGGCCTACTTACACAAATCAAGAATTATAATTACTTACATTTTCATTCCAAAGCAAATTTTAGCATAAATACTGTAGCCCCAAACTCATTGTTTGTTAAATATATGTGCAGTCGCTGAGTTATATGCCTCACGAATGGGAAACAATTCTGGATTAACCCAAGTAAGGGAATTATTTGTACATACTAATATCTTGGTAGGCAATTCTGTAGCACGAGTGAGAGCTACTTCTGTACTGAATATAAGCATTATAAAGGTTGGTATAAATAAATTATAGTATTTACCACTTAAAAAATATATTATTAAGGATTATTATCTATATTTCAGTTGCCTCTGCTATGAGAATCTTTTAAGATGATGAGCAAGGGTCAGCATTATCTCAAATTTCTAAAGACAATTAGATCTGGGAATTATTCAAAAGTATATTTAAAAAAATACTAAAATGAATGTTAAGTTCAAATGACCCTTGACATAGTTTATTAGGGAAAGTATGAAACAAAATAAATTGGAATCAACACAAAATGGATACTCCTTGGATTATTAGCTTTCTACAACTATCAATATAAACTAAACATTTATATCTATTTGGTACAAGAACTTAAAAGATGGTATCATTACAAGAAAATAATAGATGAGCTTATTATAAGGAAGTTAGTAAACAAGTAAGCATTAGTAGATAAGATGGGGTCCTGACTAACTGTATGAGTCACACTTGTATAAAACCCTTTAATATTTACCTTTGGAGAAGAAAAACGTATATAAAACAGGAGACTCTGGACTTAGCTGTTGTAGCAGAATCAGTTAGTTGCAGCTGAATCTGAAGCTCTCTCGTTAGAGCTGGACCTGGTACTCCACGTCTCCCAGCAGGCTGCAATCACATATCGGTAATAGGCACACCGACACCCTTCTCTCCGCCAAAGTCCTGTAGCTGACTCCCAAATCCAACCACTGAAGCGGCGAATGACTGCGCTGACCTGGTCCCCAAAGTTGAAACTGCCTCCGGCGACGAACCTCCTTCAGAAATAGACAAGTGGTGAATGTCTGTAATTTCCTCGAGAATCCAATGATGAGGCCCTCGGAACGTTCCTAACATTCCAAAAAAAATTATCCTTAACAACCAGTACTATTTATGTTTTTAAAAAAAGCGAGAGCATGTAGCAAAACAAATATATCCATAGATAAGTGTATGATCAAATATCACAAAGTTATAACTAAGGGATCTGTTTAACATTTATACACCTATTTTACTTTTTTAACTAGATCAAATTTTACATATATGTACAGCTTGTGTCATTCAAATTACGTTAATGTTATTCATCAAGTTACAGGTGTTACAATATATCCAAAAATGCAATATAATTTTTTCTGGTGTTCCTATTGGCTGATGGCTGTGACATGTACATTAGTACATGTCACAAAATAAAATCTAGCCATTTATTTCATACACGTCTACAAGTCGGATTTGTTTCGTAACTGCGAGCATTAACCGATTCGAAATCTTACTTACTTCCCCATTTTATTTTCAATACAAACACATCTTATGCATTTTATCTCTACGCACTACTCAATATGAAAGCCAGTGCGTACAAAATATGACCATGCAATAATTAGTGAACAATTGACCTACTTAAATTAAATCGAGTAGAGTTTCAGAAAAATTTTCATTAAAACATTCTGGAGCTGAGCTTCATTTCACTTCACACACTGACACATTTCTATAAAATTTAGGTTCGGTTGTCAGTCGTCACCGCCATAAACTAGTCCAGTCAGTGGAAATTGTCTATGCAAGAAAAGTACACACACACCAGTGTTGCCAACCGCACTGTAAATAATTGTGGTACCACCTTACAAAAATTATGCTATTTTGGAAAATAATATGCTATATTTAAGAAAATTACATAAAGTTATGCATGTTAAGGTAAAATATATTGTTTTTATGATACAATAATAAGTAAAATTAAAACAATTATTTTAAAATAAGTAACGTAAATTAAATATGGCTTTGAATTGATATTATTAAAAACAATATTATAGTTTTTATAAATACATGTATATACACAATAATAGTTTATTATTTTTAACTAATTATTTATTGCTACGGATCAGCTTTATCCTCTGTAACACACTTGTCAGCAGAAATACGTCCTGACTTCAAAGTAGGGGTACTTGTACTAGGATACAATGATGGCTTTATCATGTAAGCTTTCATAGATTTACTTGAAATGAAGCATGTAAAATATTCAGACTTCTTTGCATGCCTTGGTACAAATGTGCCATTAAGTAGATTTGATATTGTGATTGTAGTACATGGAGAAATTATGCTACTTTTACGTAGTGTTACTTTCTTTGTATGCTACATGCCACAGCAACCCTAAAATAGGCTACATGTAGCATAATTACGCTACAGTTGGCAACACAGATGCATACTATATTTAGTTAGTAACTTTTGTTCAGTTTGGCGTTATCTAGAGTATATCGTTGGGTGCATGCTTCAGCCTCATTGTCGCTATATAGTGTGCATATCGGGGTTGGCAAACAGCAATAAAATTATTGATCGAGTATGGCCAAATTATATATATAGACCTGCTGGCAGATTGGTCCAAAAATGTTTATTCTGCTTAGTGACGTCACTCTGGTCCAGCTGTATTTGTTTATAACGCCATGCAAATCTCCGAATGGTGGTCACCATGGAGTAAATATATTAAGAAGAGCGTTATTCAACATTCTGCGCAGCGATCAACAGTGCTCTAGTTAATATATATTTACTCTATGTCAGAGAGTAGTTCCTGAGTTACGCCACACGAATTGCGCAAAAGCACACCATTATATCTGCATCGTGATCGAGATTAACTTCGAATGCCACGTTTTTTATTTCTAGCTTACACACCAGACAGTCAAGAGCACAGATATCATATTTGTGTGAAACATTTAATTTAGGGAGAACTAGGGTGGAGGGCATGGAAATTTCTTTACTCGAGGGGACAAAGGACGCACCGGCCTGATGGCAGATGGGCCAGCGGGCCAGTCTGAGCCTGATCCCAGCTTTCAGTCAAGTGTTTGGAGAGCATGCTTGTAATTAAGTACAACCAGACAGAAATGTGTTACGAACAGAAGTTTTCTGAATCATTCTTACATAAGGCTAAGAAGTAACTGCAGATTCTCTTAAGAGAGAATAGTGTATAAAGTTTGTGTGCGCATATACAGTAGTTCTTCTGCTTGTTTTTTTTTAAATTTATTGTTTATATAGTAAACTCAGGTCATAATTCAGTAAGAAATCATATTTTGGACTCCGTATTTATCATCCAGTAAGAAAAATTTGTGAGTATATGCACATTTTTGATATCCAATTTTTAAATGTCATAATTTTTTAATTTAAATCATCGCAGAATTTTGTATATTATAGAGTGAATTTTTAATGCTTTTATTTTATGGTAAGCGTATTCATACTATAAATAATAATATTAATAGGGCATGGATGTTATCATCTTACATTAATGTATATTTCAGCCAAGACAAGGAATAAGTATATTTTTGCTATGCATGTCAGAAGACATTTCCATGATGTATAAGTTTTCTCTAGGGGAAATGATCTGAAACACTGAACAAATGTTAGATTGTATTAAATTTTCATTTTGAAATTATGGAAATTTTATTACTTGAAATTAAGTGTGAATGTTAAGATAATTATTGTATGTGAAGTTGCAGCGGGCAGTTTATACATGTTTGAATCAATTTTACTTATTGAAAACTTTAAAAGTTGTCAATTCTTTTCACACCAATGAATAACTTTTGTGATCATGATGGCATGTTATGGCACATGCAAAATATTTATACTTTTGTCCAGTCATATTTTGCTTCAAAAATATTTTTCTTTGCCAAGTTATGTTAAAAATATGGGTGCATGACTTTCAAAGGGGTGAAGGGGTACGTACCTTTGTATAAATTAACTCTTTTAATCAGTTTTCCTGGTCAGAAATCATTGTTTAATTTAGTCTTAACTTCTTTCGTAAATATCTTAACCGGGTTTTAATGTAAACGTACATGTACAGAGTGTGAACTGGATCTAATGCAGTATATCTTAATGTGCAGCAACTGGGCCTCATCCATGCTGACTTGAAGCCAGAGAACATCATGCTGGTGGATCCTGTGAGGCAACCTTATCGTGTCAAAGTCATTGACTTTGGCAGTGCGTCTCACGTCAGCAAGGCAGTGTGCAACACGTATTTACAAAGTAGATATTATCGAGCGCCAGAAATTATCCTGGGTACGTTAAAAATTATTGCAGTTCATTTTTTTATATATTGGCTTGACGTAGGGAAAGTTTATTGCTTTAATGTGTTTTTTTTTGTTAGTCATTTTCAAGTGTAACAAATTAAAATATAACTCTTAGTAATATTTTGTGTTGGCTGTGAAATTGTTGACTGATACAATGCATTTTTAGTGTAAAATTAAACTTAGAAGGGAATGGTAGAGCATTTGTAAGGCCATGTGGTTAGGGAAAGAGTTGCATAAAAGTTTATCCTGTGAAAAGGGGAAAGTTTCACAACTCGCTGGCCATGTAATCACCAAATGATAACAATTCTCTGCAAGTACCAGTCAGGTGTAGGTAAAACTGAGGAAATTACGTAAAGTTGTGATTAAAAGTGGTGTGTACATATCAAAGTAAATGTTTTAGTCTCAGCTATTGTAAACAGATGTGTACTGCCATCCACTTATTGGTGATTATACTGTGTATGAAAACAGTAGGATGTTAACATACTCTAAGGGCCACACTAGTGTATTATACTACCGGTTTCCCACTAAGGTGAAACAGCTTCAAATCCTGGTGGAGCCACCAGAATTACTCTATTGCATGTGGGAAACATGGTTAGTCATTACTTATGGCTGGCTGGTTTTCTGTTGGCTCGCCATTTCCCTGCCTTCACCTCATTTCATCCTCACTGACGTTCAAGACCTTGCTGTTAAAGTCAACCAAACCTTTCAACTTAAAACTCAATTGAACTGTTATACAGTGAAACCTCATATTATTCATTTTTCATAGGACCTACTGAAAAAAACCACTCATTTCCTCCAAAACTAAAACCTAACCTCAAAAACTTTATTTTCATCCTTAGTATAACGAGTTGATTGCCTGTAATTAACAGTGGGCATATCTGAAACACTGGAATAAAAAAACATATCCCAATGGATGAAAAAACATATCGCAATGGATGAAAAAACATATTGCAATGGATGAAAAAACATATCTGAATCATTCAATAAAAGTATTGTTAAAAAAAAAAATATTTAAATTAGAAATGTGCTGAAAATTGTTAAATTTAAAGTAATAAAGTAAGTAAAACCTCGTTATTTCGAAGTCGATTAAATCTAAATAGTATATAATTTGAAGCGTTTTTCGCCTCCAAATGGAGGAATAGGATTTTATATGATTTTAAGTTTGATTAATTTGAAATTTGCCTTTTATGTAATTCAGGGAGGGGGGGGGGGGGTAAAATGGTGCATTATGTCTTTTATACTTATGTTAAATTGACTTCTACACATCAGTGCACATCACTTAGCTGACACTTCAACGGAGTTTGATTGGTTCTGTACTCTGCAAGACGTCAGAACTTGCACTGTCTACTCATTGTAAAAGAATTGTACTCTCCACTGGCTGAGCCACCGAGACAATGCATCATAAAGGTCGCATAGTATTACAGCGAACTGCAGAATGGCACTACTAGTATGAATCGCCGGGACATGCAGCAGTTGGATCCTGAGCCGGTTGGTGACGTCACACGCCCAGAGGATCTAATACTGCCTCCCCCTCCACCCAGATAAAGGACGAGCCAGGAAGAATATAAATACAGTGAAATTCCGTACTTACGAGTACGACCTATTTTGAGAATTCCATACTTGCAGCAGTTTTTTAATACACCATTCTATAGTACTATACTACCAAGGTAAAATTATCTGGTTACAGCAAGTGAGGGTTTATTTTGTAATTTTGTTTTTACGAGCAATTCAAATGCATTTCGATTATTTGTATTAGCCTTTTCTAAAAATTGTGGTGAATGGAAATTGCTTAAATTGTGCATTTAATATAATTAATCCCGTAAAACGTGTATAAGCCACACTCCATGAGAAGTGGCAATGTTGCACGCTTTGTCCGACCCGCGCTCCCATCCATTGTTGAGGCATTTAATTAGAACAGCAACACAGAATCAATAAGAGTGTGGGGATGATTGGTTGAAAATATGTGGAAGAATTTGTGGCGTGCCATTTAGGTTTCACAAGATGGCCGGTATAATAGCAACATTGGCATTTGGTTAGAACAGAGGCACTGGATCAATACGAGCGTGAGCAGATGATTGGTTGAACATTTGTGGAACATTCTGTGGCGTGCAGTTCAGGTTTTGTTATCAATAAAAATTTATAAATTGTTGGTTTATGTCTGGAGTTAAATTTGCTATAGGCTATTCACAGTAAAATAAGAACTTCTGAAAGCTCTGCTTAAGATCTACTTGTATGCACGTTGTGTATTCTTACACCTTATGTAAGAATAACATTGTCATGGGCCCCATCACTTTATTCATGTGTCGGTCAAAGTAAAAATGAGAAATTATTATAAAAATAAATATTTTACAAATCTGCTCATTTTTACTTTTCAATACATTGAAAATAAACAGAGCGGAGGAAACAATTTAAATTATCAGAAATGCTTACCTAAAACTTCTTATTCAACGTTAAGATACGGAACTACTTCCCATTCATTGTTACTAACTTTACTGTGCGCATGTCACTCAGGGCACCCATTAAAATATTTGCAGGCAGGGGCAGTGACTTTTTTGTAAAGTTTATTTCATAAGTGCCCACTTTACCGTGAACAGCCTATAATAATGTTTACACAAACACCGACCTATTTATCATCTTTTGGTCGTGCGGGATGTTTTGAAATGTACGTAGCTTAAATATTTTTTCCCTACTAAGCCGCCATGTTGAAAACAGTTGCATAGCCATTGCAGATGTTTACACATGCCTTTTTCTACATTTAGCTGCACGGTAAAATAAAAACAATGTGCAGTAATACTAACGATTGCCCTTTATTTATTTTGTCCCTGTAATTATTTCAACTGACGATGTGGAGGAAGCGGCTAGCAATCGGCCACAACATGCAAGTACAGTAGACCTCATTTTAACGTTTACATGCACGTGTCTTGGTGGTTCCTTGTATAATTCACGCATCATAATTTTTTGCACTAAACAATTCTGCAAAAAAAGTGGGAGAATAATGCTAGTAAATTCGGTATATAGTAGTTACTTTTTGCAAATAATTTTTGCTGCTGTAATGACGTCCCCCGCTATTACATCTGAATATAAATTGCATACATACGTATTTTAACATTATAATCGTGTTTTAATTATGGATTATGAATTCAGACACGGTTATTTATTACTATATAAGTGATAGCGCACGTAATCTAGCTATATTTGTAATTCCCGCCATGTTTATATCAGCAGAATCACCCTATGTTTTCCATTAAATTAATACTTAATTTTTTTGTAATGAAGATGTTACGAGTACTCGTACTTAAGTCAGTTTTTAACACTTTTATGAACTCTCGTAGGTACTGGATTTCACTGTACTGGGGTTCAGCCCTTGTAACTCCAGTCTGTTGTTTTCCTTCACCGCACTCCTGGTGCTGAAGGAACCATCAGCTCTCCTGGTCTTCACCGCGCTTCTGGTGCTGAAGACTCTCCTCTCACCTTGTCTTTACTGCATACCTGGTGCCAATGACTCCTTACTGAACTACCAGTCCTCGCCATTTCTCCACCACATCCCTAGCTGCCGAAGACCCCGTCGTTTAAGTTGTCAAACACTTGGACACTTCTGGCCCCTTCAGGGCAAACACAGTAGCGTAGTCAAAGCTTGGTAAGTTTCCATTAAGCTCTCGTTGATAGATAGATAGTGCACAACCGCATTGTTTGTTTCCTTTCCGAAATAAACAAGTTTTAATATACTTAAGGTTGTCTTTCCCATAGGTTATTGGACGGCCACCCTTTCTATGCACCTAGGTGTATAGAACAGTAGAGTCCTGACACTAGGTACACATCTGCTTGGGATTAGCTTGTCAGTCTGGGGTTTGCTTTTTCCACTGTGCTTCTGATGCCAGGAGGAGTATTTCCCCGGTTCTGAGGAGACAGATCCTTAAGGGGAACTTACCCATGTCCCATGTATTGGGTCTGTCAGCCAGTGATACACGAGTCTCAGTATCCACCGCACTTCTGGTGCTTGGCACTGAGATAGGGCGACAGCATTGGCTTGGCTGAGACGGTACGTGGAAGTAAACATGAGTAGGACCACTAGGTCACCTGCTCCACCTCCATGAGTCTGGTTTTAGTTACTCTTTCCTCGTGCCCTTCTCCCGTCGGTATCCGTAAGAGGATTAAAAGGGCAGTTACTACCAGCAGGATCTTAGCTACCTCCATGCTGAACTCTCGCACCTCAACCCTCGGGAGAGAACTCAAGCTATCCGCCGCCTACACACACCAGCATCGCCAGAACCCACATCAGAACTCGTCACACACCACCCACTAGACTCGACGGAGACTCTCACCCAGTCTTCATCGCTTACCGGAGTGGTCAAGATACCTCGTACAGGATAGCCAACCTGCAGCTCTGGGGGATCCCGATCACCGAACCTACTGCAGTGGCAGTCAGCACCCATTATCACCTGCCTGCCTGCACACCTAGTTCCAGAGCCAGCCCTACTGCCCCTCCATCAGAACCAGTGCAGGTCCAGCAGCCAACGCCAGTCACCCGTTGCTCAGGTCTCTCCATGAGTGTGGTCCCACCTGAATGCAAAGTCGTACTAGCTGTCCCAGATTTTGTGCCTTGCCGGAAAGCCACACGGCCAGTCTTGTATACTGGTTGAGCTCCAGTTCTGCGCAGCGTCTAGAAATCTAATATCTTACCCCGGATGCGTCTGCCCTAGCATCCCCCCCCCCCCCCCCCCCCAATTCGAAACTGTTGGAACCATGACGTACCTCAGTTGCCCAGTGGACGTCACAATTCAAACACAATAAAAATGGGAATTTGAGGAAAAGTATTAATATTACTGTAAATAATACATTAAAATACATTTCACCTAAACTTGTTTAAATAAAAAAGTCCCAAAATACTCTATATAATGGATTGTATTTGTAATTAGACACAAAATGCAAGATGACCTATAGTGAAAATAATATGATACCGAATGAAAGTCAAATTTTGAATGTCCCGCACACACACGGTCAGCTGAGAGCTCTCTGAGAATTTATTGATCGGGCAGTGTGTTTTAGGTGCCTGGGGGGGGGGGAAGGGGAAGCGGTGGGAGGATTATCCATACTGCTACACGTCTTTTAAAGTAATTAGTTATATTTCACTGCAAAAAGCTTTTAATTTTGAGACAAGTGAAATAATGCGATTAAAATTTATATCTTCACTGTCTTTAATAATTAATCATTCAAAACCACGTCCTCTGATTTTCCCTGTCGCAAGTTACATTACACTCGGGCTTGGTGCTCGCCCATTATTAGACGACCAAATGTGTCATATAGACCCGTACATTTTATCAGTTTATTGAAAAGATGCGTGTCTATTGACATAAATTTCAGTAAAATCTCAGCTCGCAACCTATTTTTGTGACTTTGAATTACCTAATTTTGAATTATAAGATTTAAAATAAAGTTTATGTGTATTACAGAAATGCACAGTTTCCCTTTCCAAAGTAAACACAATTACGGCTGCGGGAATAACTATCCTCTCTAGGTTACAACCGTGTTTTGGGGAACCATAAAATTTTTTGTTTTAAAAAGGGCAAAAATTTGAAGGAAATAGCCCAAAAAATAAGTTTGTAGCAGTTATCTTGGTCATAAGTTAGATGTTCATGTCTAGTAAAATATAGGTGATATAATTGTTGCCTTTGTTACATCAAAATATAAACAAATAAATGGTAAAGTTTGGTTAAAAACTGCAGCCGTGGTAGCCAGTATCCTCTTGCTCCCTCTTCCATGAATTCACTTCTGGCGAATGTTAATAAAGTTGAAAGCAGGTTGCCGTAAGCTTGCTTAATTTCAGTCGTGCTCTTCTTGTTTTTGTCCTACTTCCCTGATTATTCCATATTTTCCTGAAATAATCTTTGCAGTGTACTATCGCTTTTTCTTGCTCATATTGTTTATAACAAAAAAATTATATATAGTATTTCAGTTGCAGTCAACTTTTTCGACTTGCTCAAAACTAACATGCCAGTGTTCTAATCTTCGCAACAAGTGCCTTCCGGAATTTTTTTTCAATCATGGTGACTGGAAAGGTGGGCTGCTAGGGAGCCTTGCAAGGAGGTAGGCATTTTTTTTTATGGGTTTGGGAGTGACAACGCTGTTGCCAGTTCTCAATTCCACGCTGCCTGGCCAGGTGCTGGAGCCAAGTGCAGTGTGATTTTTTGTGTCAAAAAGCACCCCTTGTTTAGTTGGGTCTGGTCCACTAAGAACGGATGGTCTGGACACTTCCCTGAAAAACCTGCCATGTTAATGTCGTCATAGTTCATGAGGTAGATGCTGCAGTGCTACATGTCTTGTAGTTGAATGTTGCCATAACAAGGCATTGTGTTGTTTACATCAATTATAGTTGTAATATACAGACAAAGCGAAATAATATTAGTGTGAGTTCGTAATAAAATGCAATTATAATCATCAGGAGTCAATTGAGGGAGTCTTCACTGGTGCTAAATGCTAATAAATGCGCATATAAGCCATTCTTAGACAGTGCGTGCAGTCAACATTGTTTATGTGTATGTGGTTTTAATGACATCTTAGTTAATTTTAATCCTACGATACCTTGTAATAATATAATTCTGGGCATTTTCATCCAGTCCCAGTAATCGCCATTCTGCGATCATCATCATCAATTGTAAAAGTGCTCGTTTACATTTCATGCTACAGTCCAGCCAAAATAACTTCTGTTCAGACCTCTTATTGCAAACACAGGCCTTGTGAATATTGGAATTTTTGAATACTGTTTTGAATAATGGAAGAAAATAATACTCCAGTGCTTGTGACCTGTGCTAATTTTTATCATGTTTATTTGAGTACCTTGTTGTTGTCAGAAATTTTATCGGTACTTTGTTAATTATTTTTGTATGTGCCTTCATTAAAAATGACTAGTTGCAGATACCGTTTTTACATACTCAAAGTATTTTCGTTTCGAAGGTCTTAAGTTTGTTGGTTTCAGGAAATGGGCCGAGTGTTGATTTTACTGATTGATTATGCAAATAAATTATTTCATATCAGTAATGGACAAACATTGTAGTGAACTGTTTGTGCAAGGATTTCCGTATAGCAGCATGTGTTCAAGAGGTTGCGAATTACAAACAATAAGTAAGTTTGCGTGTTTTGTAAATAATGTATTTGTAAACTGTTACAATTTATTGATAAGTGCATGGCCTGAAAAAGCTGCACATTCAACACTTTTGTAATGTGTAAATATATTTGTTTGTTTGCGTACATCGGGAATTCGAGTGTATGGTTAACTTAGGCCAAAGTGGGTATGTTTGTTGCATCTGTACGAATACAGTGACATATATATCGCATTTTGTTTTTTTCATTGAAGTTATAATTTTCGAAGTTACAATAATTTGAATGCTAGAGCCCCAACAACAATAATAAATCATGTTGGAATGTCAACCTAGCTTTAATACCTTACAGTGATTACTGGATGGAGGTTAGCTAATGTTACTGTACTTGCTTTCACATTTAGCCTAGACATAAAAATCATACGTATCACATTTCTTGATGAATTCACTTTGTTGTTGCGATGCGCAGGATAAGTAATTATCGTGACTTCCTGCCACCATTGAAATAATGAATTTAAGAAAGTTAATCGAAACTACGGAATCAAATAAATGATTGCTTGATATCTAGACACGTGTGAGATACAAATCCATAATTATTTTGATGCAAGTATGCAATTTTAGTATTAAATTGAAAAAAAAAAGATTTAAGTTTCTCATAACAGGCAAGCTAAATGTCTCGCCGCTACATGACACGTAGCGCGCTATGGCAGACGGCAGAACTACGGTAACATTAAGTGTTAACATTTTTGCTTGCTGGCTGGGATAGGGAGTGTCCAGACCTATCTTTCTTAGACTGTGGTCTGGTCTCTGGAAAGGTCACTCCCTTCATTATCCTCTTTGCTCCCCTCCTCTGGTCTACAGCCTACCCTCCATCAGCTGTCCTTCATCCCTTCCCTTAGCCATGCTCCGTTTCTCCGTCCATCCTTCAGTCATGCCCACACCGCACCAAGCTTCCTTCCTCTCCATCCTCTCCCCCCCCAGAACAAAACAACCCCTCTAAGCTCTCTTCCACACCCCTACTCTTGTTTTCATCTCTTTTTCTTCTCCCTTTCCACTTTGTACATCTTCCTATCATCAGCATTCTCATCCTCTTGCTCCAACCCCCCCCCCCCTTCCCCCCCCCCTTCAAATACCATTGTTAGAGGTCACTTTCGCAACAGCCAGACCGGAATTTTCTTTGTCCTACTCTCTCTAACTGGAAGATGCGACGGAAACCATTCAACAGACGTGAAAACTCTGGCACAATCAACGACAATACTGTGGCAGGGGGTGGTAGTGGCTGCGTCAGCTGATTGCTGTCCCGCCACCCATTGCTGATTTACGTGCGCGCACCTGCGACAGTGTAGACGACATATGATCGTACAAGTGTGTGTATCTTAAGAATCAATTCACAGGAATCATTTGACTCTATTTAACATATTTAATATGTATTTTTGCCACTAAAGTAGTGCAAAAACCACCTAAGTAAAAAATTAATAATATTCCCATATAGGGAATACTGGTGGGTCAGTATCTGACCAAATTTAAATGATGACCCCTCCAAAGTAGCAACACTGGGATCCATAAAAGATCATATAGTGGATTCTTGAAAATTTGTTTTTCAGTGAACCAACAAAGTAAAACGAAGCATGCGGGAAAAAATTAATGCGCACTTGGATTTGAGGCCTAAGAAATAACGTAAATAACCTCAAAATGCATGTACGTTTAATACAACAGCCTAAAGATGTTAATAAAACTAACTTATTCGAGTGAATTTATGATTGAGTTTTCATGTTAAATTAAAAACTTTAGTTCTTGAAATTGAATAAAATTTAATTTTTATATTTTTAATAATTTTGCCCATTATTCCTTCATCACCAGAGCCATGCTCAACCCTTCGGTTAATACTGTTACAACTTATTTGCTGTAATTTTTGTCAACCATTACTTGTTGAGCCGTTTTCCAACTGTTATGGTAACTAATGGAGCGGTTAGATTGTTTGTTTCTCACCAAGCCGAACTGGGTTTAATCTCGGCCAGTTCACTCCGGATTTTCGCACAATGCGGCTTTTCAACGGGTTTTCTTGAGGATGTCCCGTTTCCTCCGCACTTTCGTTCAGGCACTGCTCGATACTCACCTCGCTTCACCCTAATCGCCTCTCAAGACCTTGATGTTAATAAGAGCTGCCCAAATCTCTTCAGTCAATTCACTCACTCACCCTTAACTGATAGTTGGCAATAATAATCACGCCGATAAAATACTGGGTCTAACCTTATTCAGAATTCTCTTTATAATAAGACATTATAGAGTGTTCAATATTGTCAGAGATTGTGTGATTCGTTCTCATTGTCCCCAATATATAAATGTAGTAATCACATAAGAAAAAGAAGAAAAGATGCTTTCTGAATGTTGCCAACCCAGGAATGCAGTAAACATGTTAGAACTAAGAATAAGCTTGGTCAATAGAACACGAAAAAATGCTGCTAGATGTTAACAATACTATCGATAGCACGATTTGTCAAGTATTCTCATTGTTTTGCATTCGCATAGTGTTCAAAAAATATTTATGCATGCTATCTTTGGTGAATGTACCATCTTATTTGAATGTATGCGACGGAAAAACTAATGTCTGGTGATCATTGAATGCAGTCAGCAATTAGCATTGTTTATATAGGAATTTTAAAGGGGCAAAAATAAGTAAACTGGAAATATAGTAAAATGTAAATAACGGGAACGCACAATAGAGTACCCACTGTAGTTTTGAGAGTTGTTCGTATCTTGTATTTTTGTATACATGGTATGCAAAATGCACTGCTTAATTACAGTAATCTTTAAAGTAGCATTGTGGTCCCAAAATTAGTACATATTTTAGAGATACTTGCGTTATATATTGTTTCAGGATTGCCATTTTGTGAAGCGATAGACATGTGGTCACTTGGTTGCGTGGTGGCAGAATTGTTCCTTGGCTGGCCTCTTTATCCAGGCTCGTCAGAATATGATCAGATACGGTACATCAGCCAGACACAAGGATTGCCCACAGAAAATATGCTTAACAATGCTTCCAAAACAACAAAGTTTTTCTACAGGGATTTGGACAGCACATATCCATTTTGGAGGCTTAAGGTTAGTTCTTACCAATGAATGTAACATAAAAATATGTAAAACATGTTGAAAATTGGAGGGAAATCACTACAACTGTATCAGTGATATGGTTGTAGATTTTGTGTACTAAAAATCACCCCTTGTTGGTTGTGTGAAAAAGTTGCTTAATTTGAAATGTAGGGGTGTGACAATATCCAAAAACAGATTACTTAACACAGTTACCAATTGACAGGGACAAGATTGTGCGGTTGTATTTTTAACTAAATTTTGTGTTAAAAATTGAAAATTTTGGTAATACTGTTTTTCTCATGAATGCACTATGGAATTATAAAAATATATGTACACCTATTAATGTAAGATTTGTAATAAGTAGTGTTTAAATAATGTAAACAATAATATTATTTGCAGGCAAAAATTTTCTTTTTTGGTGCACTAAAACAAACATCAATGTAATAAATAAAACATTTTTAAACATATTGTGAGTGAAGTGGCATTGTATGTAATTACTTTCTGCTTTATTTCTATGTGGGGTCACGTAGGTGTAGTGATCAGACTACCTGCCTCCCACCTAGGTGAACTAGGTTCAATTCCGAAGGGGTCGTTCCTGGATTTTCGTATGGGGGAATCGTACCAGATGACGCTGGGGATCTTTCGTTTCCCCCACCCTTACATTCTGGCACTTGCTCTGTACTCGCTTCATTTCACCCTTATTGGCTCTCAAGACCTTGCTGTTAAGTGTGGCTACGGCTTTACGCCGGTACGCGCTACATGCTACTTGCGCTATTGAGCACAGTTCCTTCTTGGCTTTGTTAATGTTTAACACAAAAATAAACCACATTTATGCATCCTCGTGTATTAATATTCTCATTGTAATGTACCCACATCTGTTTCTGAGGTGGAGTCATTAACCTCCCCAACTAATAGTTTGGTGCCATGTGGAACTATAAACAAATTAAAAGTGCATTGTTGGCCTTGTAGCTCGTACAGCCAGAGGATTCAATACAATGGGAAATTATTGCAAAATACACGGTTGTAAATTGGTATAGGCTGTTCACGGTAAAGTGAGCACTTTTGAAAGCTCTTTCATTTGGATTAATAGTTAATAAATAAATTTTATTTTAGCTTTGGACGTTAACCTCCGAACGTGATGGAATATACACACTGTGTTTATTCCTTACATGGGAATATTTTGTGGTTAAATTTAAAAATTGGCCCAAAGGGAAAAGGAACTAGGGCCTTGAAAGTGCTCACTTTACCATGAACAGCCTATACATGACAAAATTCGAAACTTTTAATACAGGTTTTGTTGTGTGGTATTTTTCGTAATTTAATTTAGAAAACCTGTACTGTACAGAGGGCCATTATTACTGACTCTCTACACTAAAGAATATTTTTTTCTTACGCTTTGCTGAACATGTGTTGGCTAATCTGACGGTATGTAAATACAGAAATTCAATGTTGTCTTGCAGCATGCATCCTTTTTTGCAAGCGAATAAAGTTAATGTGACACTGAAAAATGTTTCAGTATTGCAAAGGCTTTGCTATATTAACAATAATGCACATCCTAAAATAAATTTAGCTCCTTCAAGGCTGGAACTTAAATGCGAATTCATTGTAGATGGGTACATTATAAATTTTCCTAATGGCAACACTGCGCTAGGTTTTTGAGCTACTGCCCAACTGTTAGGGCCATCACAAATGTTTGTTTTAGTTTTTCTTTCAGTGTGTAATAAATTTAGTTGGAAGCCATTATCAATTTTAAACATGTCAGAGGCGTTAAATAATTTCAAGGTTTTCATTAACAATGTAAAGTATGCGATTTGCAATCACTGTGGCGCACAAATTTGACCAGGTGGGTCAAAAAGCACTTCTAACCCCAAAAAACATGTTAACGCAAGACAAACACATCGTCGTGAAAAACTTAAGTTTGTTCCTCACTTATTCCCAACGTTCTTAAACATGTATGAGCAGTTAATATGCAAGTTTAGCATCAGCCAGTACAAGAACCAAAACCAAACAATTGTGTAACTGTCCCATCCCTAGTCTGTTTTGTTGTATTTGCAATGTGTGTTGCAATTCTAAAAGCTTAATTAAATATTTATTAGTATTTATGCAATTTCTAATTACTACGTAGGCGTAATATCTCTAGCATGTATGTTACTCGCTTTGAAAAAGTGACTCATCACACCCTGAGGCGGATGGAAGAACGTCACCACGTCAATGACGTTCTGGTTTTATTTGTCTTTACGTGGTACTGGTGCACATCTAGTGTAAAGAATTGGCCTGGTTGCTTTACTACAGGACACAAAAGTCAGGTTCAGTGTGGGCGATGTTACGTTTCAGCGGATTGCCATTAGGCGGTATACCTGGGCGACGCCTAACCTGAGGAGGCAGTTTATTCTGTGCTGTTCACACGCTCGCCCATGTTGTTCATATACAGCTGTCTGGTATTAGTCTCTATTGTATTTGGCACTACCTGCTAACGTTGGCAAGAGCTTACGGAAGCTTAACCTACGCTGAGGCAGGTGAAGGCGACCTGGGCCAAAGTTTACAATGGCAGGGTAGACAAGCATTATGAAACTAACTTAAACTGGTACTCCTTCTACCAGTGTTGCTTGGGAGCAGCAGTGCCTGGTTTTGTAGACGACGTTGGCATTGGTTGGATCTTTGGCACAAATGTGGTGAAGACTAAGCTTGGAGAGAAGTATGGTTCCGGCAGTGAGTGAGGGTGGAGACCAAGGAGCTGAGATTCTTTCGGCAAAAATGTGGTGAAGGAAGGGCAGGTAGAGTTGGGAAGCAAGCAGGCTGGTCAGTTCCCTAGGAGAGTCTGTGGTAGAGAAATTAAGACTGGTCACAAGTGGGCAAGCGTCCCACTATTTATACACTGGCTGTTCATTCCCCTTTAGTCAGTTAGATAGGTGTGGCAATGGAGATGGGGTATCTGTAGCATTGCTTCAAGGCGTGACACCACTGGCTGGCTTGATGAATCGAGATGCGGCTGTATGTACTGGTAGAGCCGTCTGGCGGTGTGTTGTGGTACTGAAGTGCCTTGGATGCATAGCCTCGGTGGCCGGTGAATAAAACAATCTTCGGGCTGGAACTTCCATTCTTGCCATAGGTAGCTAGTACAATCTTGTCCCTCGTGATACGTGTTAACAATAAAAACTTTGTTGGAATCAGGTGGCAAGGTTTGCTTAATGATGAGGCAAAGTCATAAAATCATTGTTGAAAAGACATTATGCGCAAGTTTGCCCCCTCTCCGCTGCGACAAAGATTCATCCTTGAAGGAGTGAGATGGGAAAGGAATTCTTTTGAGGGAATGTTGTACTGTTCCCTCAAGAATAATTTGTTTCCCTCTACACAGTGATTAAGGATTCTCTGCAGTTGAGACGAGATGAGAAAAAAAATTCCTTTGAGAGAGCAATTGTGTTCTCTCCTGATTTGCTTCTGTAGTTGCCTTTTCTCTGTGTATTGCTCTGTACTCTCCGTTCGACCTTGAGCAGCAAAATCAGCTGGGCTTGGAGGTTGTGGCCGCACGTGGTGCATGACTTTTATTTGCTTTCTTCGAAGTGCTGGTCGGCTAGACATCCCTGTCTCTCTCTGGTACATGGTGAACTGGCGTTTCTCTCTTGTCCTTGGTCTCGCAGCTGTGCCATGCTGCTAAAAGAGGTCTTCTTTGAGTTCCTGCAAGTTGAGTCAGGTTATGTTGCGATAGGTGATCCCGGGCGGGTGTAACACGAGCCTTTTTTCATTAAAGCGCGCTGCCCTACAAGATTATGTTACGGCTTGGGTTCTTACAATATAAAGTTTTGCACAGTAGGACCTGTGGAAAGAATGCAAAGACATAGTGGACGGCACGTGGAATAGTATTCGACCCAGGGGGATTAAAAATGTGATTGTTATTGTTGCAATTAAGATAAAATGAAATAACAATTGCCGAAGCCCCACTCATTAGGCTTGTCTGCCTAGTGGCCTGCTGTGGCCTCATGTGCGGAAGTAAAAAGCGACTTCTACCTGGTCTCCTATGTGTTGCACAGCAGAAATATGACTTGTGTAAAAGAAAGCTAAAGGGTTTAGTCAAGCCGAATGCTTCTGTGGACTCAGTCGATTGCTAAGCATTGCAAAACGAGTGTTGTGGCAATGAAGTTAACTGACAAATAATGTGTATGGAGCACCACAATACATTGGCATAGTATAGAGACATGAAGAGTGCATTTTTAAATAACATAAGTCACTGGCAATTAATTTACAATTTGCATATTTCATCACAACTTTTTGTTTGCTTTTAGAATGTCTTTGTTAGGTTGCCCTTTGATTAGGTGATTACACAATTGAACATGTGATAGTTAGGAAAGAAAGCGCTGATTACTATTACGTAATATAATCAGTAAGGCTTGAGGCTTCTTGAAGAGATTCTACACAAGACAAGAATAAGTTGTTAAAATGCTAAATTATTTACAATGAATTTAAGTTTACTTTGAAAATATAAAGATGCAAATTGATTCTATAAAATGCAAAGAGAATACAGTATTCTTGAGGTGATTCTATACAAAACAATGTTTTTTTGAAATTTTTGAGTCTTTCAAATATTGTTGTCAACATACTCAGAAATTTTTTTGACATTTCTGTCCATTTCCTTTTCAACAAGAATTACGGTGATTTCAAAATGTTTTTAAACACATGATGTGTCTTACTTTCACATGATACTATGTGGCATTGTCATTAATGTGTCCAAAATGTTCATGTAAACAACTTTACATATGGGAATTAATGTCATCAACACTCTGCAAGTTACGCAATCAGGGAGAGATAAGAGCAGCTGATACAGCTGCAAAAAGGCGGGTTGCCTTAAGGGGGCTGCCTTGTAGGTGCTAGAAATGTGTTGGTGTGTTGGGAAATCCGTTTTTGACTAAACTATTCCACGTGCGCCCAATGTGCTAATTTACAAAAAGAAACCAAACTTCAGGCGATGACGGAATGTCGCTTTCATGACACTATGCATATTAGAACCACTATTTCCAAGCCCTCCAACATAGCTAAACACAGTATTTTCAGACTGCCGTATGTCAAAATGTACTGACCGATCTATGTGAAACACAGATACAATCCTGCATTGAACTTTGCATTAGACTTTCCATCATTAAAATAATATAGTCACCGCTTAAAGTCCGATAGAAAAACTGGTTTGAGGAAAAGCTTGTATGCTAGTTTAGTGCTTTGCGCATAAAGGCGATGCGGCACTTGATGTGCGTGCCAGTGTCGCCCTTAGCATTCACTCGCTCCTGTGCCATGTCGCGTCAGGTAGGCAGCCCACTTAAGAAATCTTACTTGATGCGAGCGTTACGCTTAAGTTAAGCATTCAGAAAAATGTTTATAATTACTTGTTTGAACTGTTCATTAAATGCATACTTTGGTAATACTTTTATAAAAACAAATTAGCAATGAAAGGATACCATAATAACTGCTATCAATCATTTAGTTTATTAGTGCATTACACTTTCACTCACTGTTTTCTGCATTCTCTTCTACTTCAGTGGTCACCCTCACTTACGTGGTGTTGCATACTGCGGGTTCAGCCATGTGAAGCATACAGGTGGCCGCCAGGGAGTCTCAGGGTATCTGCCTGGTACTGAGCTGGCCTGGCAGGCGCAGTACGGCTGCACGACTTGGAAGGTCGGCCGTTGTAGAGTGGTCTTCCCCAGCAGTGATCAGGGACTGACCTCTAGATACTGGGGAATGAGCTGCGGCAGCATCGTCGAGCTCATTGGTGGTCTGCATTGCCATCAGGGGTAGTCTTGAGGCTGCTTGGCCTACCCCTTTGGTCCTTTTGTTCCTGGTGTCAGGTAGCTCCTTCGCCATCAGGGGGAGTCTGTAGGCTACATGGCCTCCCTCCTCTGTATTCTTGGTCCTGATAAGAAATATGGGTTTGTGAAAACAAAAACATCATAAATTGTGTGTTGACACGTGCTCCTCTTTGTGGATAAATGTTTAGGGTGTTGACTGCCCTCTAGGACCTTCATGAGATGGAGGGGAGTCACACCCCAGAGTAATTCGGAGTGTTAGAGTCTTATCCCTTCCGGGCAGCCGTACTCTCCGTGCCACAAGGGACGTCAATATTTGGAATGCCAGCTGTTTCGATAGAGGGTGAATGAGCTTAATCGGTTACGAGGTATGAGTGATTATGGGGGTGAGCGATCTGGCTTACATTGACAGGATTGATCCGCCACTGCCTCATTGGTTGGCTAGTGGGGATGAAGTTGGCTACAGATGGTTCCGGCTGCGTGCGAGGAACTCCCTGCCTTGGGAGGGATTCGAACCCCGATCGTCCTTCTGGAAGCTAA
This sequence comes from Dryococelus australis, assembly GCA_029891345.1. Lineage (NCBI taxonomy): Eukaryota > Metazoa > Arthropoda > Insecta > Phasmatodea > Phasmatidae > Dryococelus > Dryococelus australis. The sequence continues at coordinate 45,900,172 of CM057005.1, forward strand.
TGTTATGGTGCAGAAGTCGGGGAGCAGGATATAAAATAATCATGATTAAAATTAAAATTATCCAATGTCTGAAATGTACACTATATTTTCATGGCACTGGTTGTTGATCATTGCTCTACAGTACAATTAATTTGTTAAATTAATTTTTTCTTTGAACTGACAACACGTTGCATAATATTTTAAGAAAACATTATGATGCTTTGTGAAAATGTTTAGTACAGTAACATTAGCAATAAAAATAAACAAGTTATATAAAATAACTACATCACTGAAAATAATATGTCATAACTTAAAATGTAACTTCGTCACTTCTGTCATCACTCATCACTTACGAAGTTATGATTACACTCAGTTCAATGTAACCTGAATATATATATAATTTTTTTATTTTTTATTTTTATTTTTTTATTTTTTATTTTTTTTTTCTTTCCAGAATTGCATATAAGATAGTATTCAAAGTAAAATGTCTACATAAAAATTTTACTTATTTAAAACTTTAAACAAAAATACAAGTTTTGCAGCTTTTTCGGTGCCCAGTCGATTTCTTAATATTGACTGGACCAACCTAATATGGAAAAGATTCTTTCCACTGATGCAGACGAAGCAGTTGCTGTTAACAGTGGTTCTATTACATCCATAACATTGGTCCATGAAAATAATTTTTTTTGGCTGCCATTTTTCTGTCCAAACAAATCAAAAACTCTGAAAATATTTTGCATGTCATCAAAGAAGACATGCTTTTGTACACACAAGGCAGCGACTTCATGTTTTTGAAGCAACGAGGTTTTTGTGACTTGCCTATCACAAGAGGAGGCAACTTTTCAGAACCATCCACATTTGTACAAAACATCACTGTCACCCGTTAAAAAAGAGGCCACACTCCTCTGCATTAAAGATATCTGGTGCATTATACTCAGCAAACAGTGGAGTAAGGTTATGTTTTTCCATGCACTCACTGTTTCTTCACTTACACTTGCAGATTCCCCATAAACAGTTTTGTATACAATTCTTGCACATGTTCTAAATCTGTCAAGCCACCCATTTGATGCTGTGAATTGTATGTTCAATCGCAATGCAATTTCTTCTGCTTTTTGTCTTATTACTGTACCATGGATAGGAATGTTCAAGGCTCGTTTCTGCTAAAACCACTCCAACAGTATTTCTTCAAGTTTGGAATATTTTGAAGTTTTCAACTTCTTTTTGCAAGGTTGTGCTGCTACAGAATACTGAAGAAACTGCTCTCGTTTGGACACAATACTGTTTAAAGTAGAAACAGGCAACTAAAATTGTTTGGCGATTGTCGCATGAGCCAGGTTCGAATTACTGCTTACATAGTTAATGATGTCCAGTTTTTCAGATATTTATAATGATTTACGTTTAATAATAGGCTTAGACATTTTATCTTCCATCTTGTCCAATTCTACAACCCAGTAACCGAATCTCTTGTCTGGTATCGGCTGCGGGGTGCACTGGAATCTCAGGAATTAGGTCCAATGTCAGGCCGTGCCTCCTGAGGGATTCAGCACACTACACTGCCACATAAAGACTTGAAGTTGGTTAGATACTGCGCACTGAATGGATACACAACACAACAATTAATAAAGCAAAAATACAAAAAAAAGTGGCACAAGATCTAAAATTAAAATGACAGTAAGCGACACACAAAAATGTTAAGTTTGGTACTTAATATTTTATTACGTTCAAAACAATGAGTTAGCAGAGATCCGTCTAAATAATTACACACTATAAGCTAAGTAAGGAATTATTTTAAAATACTGAATTAAATTAAAAACAGGTAAAGGCGAGACTGGGAAAAATTAATGAAATGAAATAATGAATTTTGTACAAATATTCCTAACTTAATTAACCAAAATTAAAGTATATGCGATTTACAGCGTGTTTGTTATATGGGGCTCTATCCAGGGGGACGTAAATTGCGCAACAACCTGTTACCGTAGAGTCAAGGGAAGTTGATTGAGGTAAGGGTAAGTAGGTACAAGTGTGGGATTTACCAGACGAGCTGTCCCTGGGTGGTCAGCTGAAGGAAGCCTTGTTGAAGATGGGGCCTGAGAGCTGGCGGCCTTCTGCAAGCTGCCGGCTGGAGGTGGTGGTTCGAGCCCTACCTTGTGCTGCTGAAGTGAAGGAAGCTGAACCCTGGGTGGGCTGCAGAGGAGAAGAGAGAGTCTTCTGCAGACTGTAGGAGAGCTTGTGAACCTTACCGCCAGCGAGCTCTGGTGTCTGCTGGACCACGGGGCTGTACTTCTATTTATAAGAAAATCGCCCTATGTCAGCAATTCTCAGGTGGAAGGGTGGTAGCGTAACCTTCCAACACAGGGGCTAGTTTATCGCTCAATTTCTTATCTCCCCTGGTGGAGGCTATGACATTTTCATGCACCCCGGTCTGAGGCAGGCAGACTGTGACATCAGAATGTCACGGAGGTGCTGCTATCTTCAGGGTTGTGTATAATTCAAATAAATTATATTATTTCTTTGGTGTGGTTGCTCTGGCACATTCCTTCTCGATTGGATGTGGGAGAATATAAATTCAGACGTGAAGTTCAATTACATGGCTGACCAATTCAAGCCTGACGTAATTTCAATATATTATTTCCAAGTCTGAGCTGTCAATGAATTTGAATTTGTCTCGCGCTTGGCGCACTCAGATGGGGCGAAATCGGCCGTAGAGTGCGCATCTCAGTAGCGCAGAAGGATGACATGCATCAGTGTGAACTAGGCAATTGCAAATAATTGAACTTAGATGTCCTTACAGAAACTGTGATGTTCTCTTTGCTGTTAATCTGCCAAGCCATGGTAGCAATTAAGTGTATTGCCATGTTTGTGCTTTTGTTGTAGCCTTGTATAATTATTACTTCAAAGAAATAATAAAAAACAGATGAATCTAGTATTGTAATATTTCTGGGGATATATATATATATATATCAGGATAAATTGTGTCTAAAATATTAAATAATTAGTGAAGTGGAACTTAAGCATTTCTTGACCATTCATGTCATATTGTGATATGTATAATTGTTATGAAATATTTTATTAGTGACTGCCAATTTCAGGAATCAGCATTTCAAACCATTGTTAGTTTTGACATTTGTATACTATTGGTTGATTTTTAGGTGATCAAGGCATGTTGGTGAATTTAGGAGATTTAGATGGAATGAAGATTATATACTTAAAATAAATTGCTGAGTTATTTTCTTAATTTTTGTTACAGACACCAGATGAGCATGAAACAGAGACTGGTATTAAATCGAAGGAAGCCAGGAAGTATATTTTCAACTGTCTGGATGATATTGGGCAGGTCAATGTGCCCACAGACATTGAGGGTGGAGAACTGTTGGCTGAGAAGGCAGACAGGCGAGAGTTCATTGATCTTCTTAAGAGGATGCTGACAATGGACCAGGTAGCAATATTTATGTCACTCTTTTGTCTCCGTATACAGTATTAAGTATAGTGTAGCTTTCTGTTTTGCTGCTATGTATAATTTTTGTGCTGCAGTAAACATGTGGAGATTTACTTTTAGTATGTGACTACTCTTCCTATATAAATTAATTTCCTCATATATGTTGTATTTTTGGTTTTAATAGGACACAACGCAGGTCGAAATGTCATTTATACAGTAAAGCAGCACTTTAAGGCCGGGTTTATGAGACTTCACATAACACGTAACAAGCAACATGTTCATGTTAATGTAAAACGTGGTCTTTTTGGGTAAGATATTATGATGCTTTACATAATCACATAACCTTTGTGTAGTGAATAAAGATAGTCTTACATCCGTCAGTTATCTGTCCATCAGGCGGTCATGTGATCTTCAACGAATCACAGGGCAACTTTTTTTTTCTATCCGTCAATCCATCAAATATGTCTCAAACTTTAACTTTTGGTGGACTTAAGAATGAGCCACCGTCTTCTGACATTAGATGCGAATATGCACTTTGAAATAAAATGCAAGGCGATTGTTGTTTTAAATTCAGGAATTTAAACTATAATTCTGTATAAATTCTTATCAGGTATAAATTATCTCCCCAAAATGTTTTGCTGTTGAAAATGTATTTCTAACCAAAGTATACCTCCAACTAAATAAAGATCACAATGTTATGTTGTCACACAGAAATTTTGCTGCACAGAAAGATTAACGGATGACGGATTGTTGTGAGTCTCTTTCAACTGACAGATGAAAACACAGATGGATGACTGACTGACTGACTGCTTTTGTCTAACCATCCCTGTCTTTTTTCTCTTCCATTATCCCTCCTCTATTGCTGTAAAAACAGCAGCACATTACAGACTAGTTTCTTAATCATTGTATGTATGATAACTTCACATTTAATTCAATGGCCCTTTTTTTAATGATTATTTTTAAGTTTATGTGCGCCCATGCATATGTAATGTGCTAATTTTTTGGTGGGCATTTGATTTTTTTCTTATGAAGTAAATTTTATGTGTAAAGTGAATAAAGCTATGTGAGTGTGTGCAAATAAAATGTGTTCTTATTGACATGTGTCCAATTAGCTTAGGCTGGATCGCAGTCGTGTGTCTTTGGTTGCACTTAAGCCAGTTGTGCTTTCAGGATTTAATTATGGACGTCTTGATGACGAGTGTTGGTTGGCTGCAGATTGTTTATGCTGGTGTAGTCTCGTTCTACCTGTCTGCCTGCTGTAGGGGAAGCTAAACCACCTGGCTGCTTGGCAGTGAGGCAAGCAACTCTTTGCTCCTACCTTCTTGCTCCGTGTCTCACCTTAAATGGCATAGATCTGGTTTCGATGCTGAGAACTGTGGGTCGAGCACCGTGGACAAGAGAGTGACCCTAGGATAGTGTTGCCCATTAGTGGCTGCTAGCACAAGCCCGGTGCCTCAGAAGGCCTCCCATCTTAGCGGACGAACCAGAAGCGTAGAATCGTTGTGGGTTACCACTGCTACTACTGGGTGTGAGTTTCCCAACCAAGGCCAGGCTGTAACACCTAAGCAAATACCCCCGGCAGCACCCAGGTGCTCCGGTAGGGGTATACGGACTGTCTCTCCATGGTTGGAAAGTGTTTCTAGTGATTGGGGCTCCTCTATTTTATTCCTCTAGTACCTGTATACTTGGTAGGAATAATATAGATGGCCGTCTAATATTTGTGTATCAGAACTGGAGCCGCCTGTGAGGGAGTCTCCAGTTTAGCTAGATCGTAGGAACAATTTCCCGTTCTCGGTCGACGGTACTTGGCTCGAGGTTCTCCTAGCAGTTGGTTCAAAAGTACTCTAAGAATGAGACTCATAGTTAGAAGAAACAGAGCTGTGTTTATTAATAGCTTAGTAAACAGTGACTTGTGCTCTCCTGACAAGTAGACGGGTGAATGGAAGTAAACCTATGGTAGCCAGGTATACGTGACCTGGTCCTAGGCTAATTGGGGAAGTGATATAAAACTGATGAAAATTGCTAACGACAATTCTAACTGTAACCGTGGTGTCTATAGGAGACAGTGAAGGAGGTGTGTGGTATGTCTCTAGTTTCTGAAGAAGCTTCTGGTAACTTGGTAGTCTATTGACGTCAATGCTGGTAGGCAGCCTCGGGTGGCTGTTGATTTGTTGACGCCAATGGTAGCAGCCTCTAGATGGCTGCTGAAAAGTGTTGGGCTGTTGGTGGCAGCTTCACGAAGGGCTGCAGGAGATCTACTAGTAGTCGGAGGGCTCCCACACTGGAAGTGGTGGAGCGTGCTCGAAGACTCGCACGAACAACTCGCGAGGTCCGCCGCCCACAGACTTGTATAGTCAGGGTAGCGCGTGTCGCGATGGCCGCAGGGGAGGGCGTGTGACGTCCCTCTGCTGCAAGGCCGAAGTGGGGGTAATACCGTCTACTCTCGGCCTTCGCGTAACTTTGGTGGTGCCTAGACATGCCCCGAGGAGGCTGACGGTTTGTTTGCTCTCAGGAGGGTGGGGGGATGTGCCGCTATGTTGCTTAACCCTTAGTATCCATGTGTCCAGCTACCCTTCAGGATTGTGGCATGTCGCAACATCCGTGTATGTGATGGGGCGGTGTTTGACTCACTCTGGGGTAGAAAGAGGTATTCTAGGTTTGCAGTGAGATGAGTCGTAATCGTAATTAAATAGTTGATATCAGCGGCGCGCGTCATTATGTTACCATATTTTGGCGAGCAAGGTAGTGTGCGTGTATAGGTTATGTTAGAATTTTATGATTAAAAATTCTGGATAATTAATATTTCAAGTAGACCGCATTAAATTTTTGTATTCCCTAAACATTTTTTATTACGACCCTATTATCGGGAACCATGAGGGGTCATAATAGAGAGGTTCCACTGTAATTACATAATTGCACTGTTCTGATTATTGATGATGTACAATTGATAGGTACGTGGTTACAGGTTTGAAACTGAGGGATAGCATATAGATTGCTATCAGTTTACTGTCTTGTGAGTGCTTGGCACTTCACTCACTGTTTCTGCGGTCCTTCCGCTTTGATAGTCGCCCCCGTCGTTGCAATGCCGTGTGCTGTTGATCTGGTCAGGTGAAGCATGTGGCGTGCCTTCAGGGAGCCGCTCAGTACAGGCCTGGCACCGAGCTGGTCTGGCAGGCACGGGACGGCTGCACTCGTAGAAGGTGCGTCTCTGGCAGTGGTCGTAAGCTGATGTACCGGGGGACGATTGGCGGCCATGATGTCAAGATGAGCTGCTGCCCTCTCTGTTGCCATCACGGGTAGTCTGGTGCCTGCTTCGCCTACACCATCGGTTGGTTGGGCCGGAGCTGGAAGTTGGGTTGTAACAACCGGCTCTAAGGCTCCGAAACTCTTTGCATTCGGCTGTGAATGCAAGCGTGTCGTCTTGTGGGTGCCCTGCGAATTCTCGGAGTTGTGGCTCTACCGTGCACCGCGTGGTGCGGGCTTGTGACTCTGGCCCTGGATTGTGTGGTCAATATATTGATAGACCATGCCTGGTGTGGTGACCTTTTCATCTGTCCATCCTATGCAGCCATGGTGGTACTGTTCCCAACATAGTATGCAGCACACTATATGGCTACCATGTCCTGGACATGTGATCCAGTTACAGAAAGCTGTCTCCTGGGTGCGACAGTCTTCGCACCGGTATTCGAGCCCATCTGTGAACCTGGCTTTGTGCCAGGGCAGTTTGACTTTTGAACAGCAGCATGGTTCGGTTTCGTTTGTTGCGTTGCCAACTGGATCGTGCTCATTCATGTCCGTGTCCAACATGTTTCTTGGTTTCGTAGGTGCCACGGGGTGTTCACAGACTTCTCTGAAGTCAGTGCAGTGATTGGTTCGATGCCTGGTTAGGTCTGCTAAATCAAATGTCTCAATTAAGGTGTGAGGCCCAATGTTGGGCACCAGAAAACAGCTTTTTGATGCGTGATGCCTTGTGGCTAGTGAAGGTCCGTCACGACGTAGAGTGCCTTTATTGGGTGCTATGCTAAATGCACCTGGGTGGTGACATGGACCGTAGTCCTTGCAAGGCATTGGAGCTCATCCAGTGAATAATACAGGCCTGGTAGCTATTCTGCATAGTACAGGATACATTGAGTACTACTATGCGCTTCGGTATGTATGCTCTGGCAGGAATACCTGTGCAGCGTGTAACAGATTTAGGCTCTCTGACCTGTGCTGGTTTTGATGTACATGTACATGAACTTTGTGGGCTGGTGGGCAAGTGCTCGTTTGTGTGGACGGTCATTGTGGTTGGTTCTAGTATCTTGATTTCCGAGAAGCTTGGATTGGAGACACCATGTGATTTATCCTGGTCACTCAGATACGCAACGAACATGGGGTGTGTCTCCTCGCTGAGCTCACAGGTGCTACGGAAAGGTCTGTGGGTATCCCCGGAGTCGTAGACCTCTCCAAGTGATGGATTGCTTGAGCTCTCTCCCTTGGCAGGAGGTGCGTGAGTGCGGCAACGATGGGGTTAAGTTCCTGCTGAGGATTGTAGCTAGAATTTGCCTGTTTATCTTGCTCTCGTATACCACTCCGACGGGAGTAGGGCATGATGGCAGAATAGTTAAGATTACAACCCGCAGAAGTGGAGCAGACGCTATATGTTCCTGTCTGGGTGTATAACCATGTACTGCGTCTTGCCAACCGAGTGTCGTATCCCTATCTCAGTACTCAGCGCAAGAAGAATGGTAAATATGGAAAGTTAAGTCTCACTGGTAAACAGTCCCAGCACGGGGGTGAGTGTCTCAGGAAGACCAGTCTTCCCATTCTGGGAATACTCCGTCCGGTGCAAGAAGCGAGGTGGAGAGAGCAAAAGCACCAAGCCGACAAGTTGACCTCGGGAGGAAGAGTACTTAGTGTCGGGGCTCTACCATTCCGTAAACCACGGTGCACAGAAGAGGTGGCCGTCCAGAGTGCATGTGGGTACTCTACTAGTGTATGGCAGTCTCAAGTAAAATTCCCGGTCACCTGCTATCCCTCCTATAGGTCTGTTGTCTACAGGGAGAGGTTCCAAGTCTACGGGAAGGATATCCTTGAGTTGATTAAATATCTGTTTATTACAGTGAAGGAAATAAACAGGGTCGTGTTGCACTACCTCCTAACATCAACGGGAGCTTAACGGAAGCTGCTACATATTGACAGGCAGAAGTCTTCGGCAACGAGTGCTGTGAAGACAGACAAGGTGCAGCTAGGTGTTTTCGACTATGAGTGGAGTGAAGACAAGGTAGTAGGAAATAATCTTCGGCACAAGGAATGCGGTAAAGACCAGGGAGTCATTGTTCTTTTGGTAGGGGTGTGTGGTGAAGGAACAGAACAGACTGGCATTTAAGAGACGGGTCTCAGTATTTTTACTCTTCACAGGCCTCCCTGGGTAGGTTGTGGAGGGGGTGGCAGATCTGAAGTGTGGGCGCTTCCATTATCTTTGGCTTCCTCCCTTTGGGTGCGGGTCACGTTGCGACTGCTTTCATCTCTGGGGTGGTGTAGCAGCAGGGTAGCTTAAGCACATTGTTATATTTTTGGAGCTTTTCCTAATTGGCATAATAAGATATGCCTTGGTTTTTTGGATGTATAGGTCAGTCATATCTTTTGTTAGTATGATAAATAGTTGGAACAATAGTAGATGTTGCCACAGGTAGGTGATTGTATGTGTATGTGGCAGGAGCGTCGGATCACCCCGGGCGAGGCGCTGAACCATGCATTTGTGACACTGGCACACCTGGTGGACTATGCGCATTGCAACAACGTGAAGGCGAGTGTCCAGATGATGGAGGTGTGCCGCCGCAATGGCTATAACTCGAGCCCTAGCTCCCATCACCAGCCCAGCCAGCAGGCTCCACCTCTCGTTGCCAACTTTGTGCCCAGCTCCAATGGCAACGTCACCCTTACCTTCAACAACCAGCTGACGAATCAGGTACAGCGCCTGGTCAGAGAGAGAACTTCGGGATATGACAATCTGGTTTGTTCAAGCTTATATACATTTTTTTTTTTTTAATTTTGTTTTCTGCTTGGTCGTGGTTTCTTCTGCTCTGGATCAGTACAGTTGTGTTGATCGGTGTTTGGTTCATGGATAATATGCTAAGTGCTTGTTATGTTTTTATGGTGGTTTTTAGGCTCAGTTCAACACAATTTCTCGTATGTCATGGAACATAACCGCATAAGTAAAATAGTTTTTTCTGTCTTGAACATGGTAGGTGTTCTATGCATGATAACTGGGATGTTTTGTAAATGCAAGAAAAATTGATCCTTTTATTAATATGATAAAATATTTTTAATTTAACTGCAGAAAATATGCCTACTGTTGTGAAGAAATATCTTTCTGCTGAGTGTCGGGGGGGGGGGGGGGGGGGGGTTGTGGTAAGACTACATGTCTTATTTGTATTTCGTTTGACACATTTGAATATGTATTTGTATTTAGTATCACCCTTTCAGAGATTTGATGAAATTTCAAATTACATCAGATGATTTGCATGCTTTGACAACAGACACTTGTCTTATCTCTGTCATACCCTCTCCCCCTCACTATATCCATATGTCCCCTCTCCCCCTCCATCTTTCCATCTGCATCTCTCTTCCCTCTCTTTCGATTTGCCCCCTCTTCCTTCCTCTCTATATATTTTGTCATATTCACATCTAAAATACAGCAGCATCAAACTTGAAGGAAGTGGTGAATGTCACAAGTGATTGTTTGCCTATGTGCCAATATGGTAACTTTTCGCAATGCTTGTAGTTTTTTTTGCATGTCTATTTTATTAGGCTTTTTTTGTTTATGTCTTTGCTTTAGTATTGTGAGCAGTTTATTGACACTGTGGCAAATAGAATTCACAGCAATGTATTTAAGCACATTGCATAATGTGTTTCTAACACCTAAGGAAAGGTTTAAGATTTTGGTTTTAAATTTGGCCCTTAAATTATTACAGGAAATAATAAAATTGATTTGCAGTTGAAAACATATGAACATTGTTCATCCAATACTGGCAGTAGCCCACTAAGGGTATGGACTTCAGCCACCAATGGCCATTTCATAATTACATTCCTTATCTTGCCAATCAATATGATACACTTTGAAATATACAGTAGAGCTTCACTATAACAAACCTCAAGGGACCAAAAATATGGCTAGTTTGTTATAGTGAAGTTCTTTATAGTGAAGCGCACAAAAAAATTTCTAGAGGTAAAATTAGATGCGATGAAATGTTACTGAAGTGAAGTTTGTTTAGAATCTTTATTGCCAACCTCTGGCCAAGAAAGTAACTGTCACTCACGCCGCATACGAGAGTATAACAGGTCACGCTCAGCGGAAGAAGCGCAGAACTGCACATGTGCAACACGGTTGCATCGGGAATGCTCACAGGGGAGCTCGAAAGTAGCATGTTCAGATGCTTATAAATTGAAAACTTAACAGAATAAGTTAATAAAACATACCACATGTAGGTCACAAGTGCCTTTAGTGTCAAGATATGCAGAAAAGTCCGGGTTGTGAGATTTAATTTTTATGATGCGAGCCTTTGAATTTCGCAATTTGAACACACACCTCGAACAAAGTGCTGAGTTCAGAGGCGAATATTTATAAATCAAGCTATTTAAGCTAATACAAACAATAAACACGTGGCTTCACGTTCCTATTGTATAAAGATATGCAGATAAGGCCGAGTTCCGAACCTCCATTTTTCTACTATGAGCCTTTGAATTTCGCACTTTGTTCAAGGTGTGTGTTCTAGTTGCGAAATTCAAAGGTTCGCAGCATAAAAATGAAATCTCAGAACCCAAACTTTTCTGCATATCTTGATACTAAAGGCATTTGTGAGCAACATGTATATGGTATGTTTTACCTACAGTGGCAGAATTTCTAAATATTTGCCTATTAACTTGTCACTTTGAGGCGTGTCACGTTTTCGGTTGGGTGATAAAAAATTGATGTTCTCTACTTCAGGTCGTTGACAATGTAGATTTCGCTATGCCGAATTCCGTGGCGATTTCTCTCCCCCCTCCCCCTTTTTTTTTCTCACTTTATCTACAGTTTTAATCATGGCAAATAATCAAGAATGAACATGTTAAAAGATGGTAACATTAATTTGCAATTCACTGTAAAATATGCCGATGAGAGAACAGACCAGAGATATAGCGATAGCATTTTGTTGTACGTAAAACTTAGGCTAAGTCAGAGGCTTCTTATCTGTGCCTACACAATAATGTAGCACATTAGTTGCAGCGATAAACACTATTAGCGCTATGCTTCACAATTCTTGTCTCGTATTGCCACACCACTGTATTGTATCATCTATGACTGAGTTACCTACCAAAAAACAGTTGTGGTTTGTTTGTGTTTTAAAATCGAAAAATTACAAAATTAATGTAATTTTGCAGTTTTTTACATTTTATTCCCATTACAAAGTGTTTGTTAACGTGAATATTGAATAAACCTCCCGTAAATTTTTACCGAAAATTTTGTGTAACTGAAAGTTATTTGCATATAAATGTATGGTGTTTTGGCGGGACCAAATAAGTTCATTTTGGTGAAGTGTTCATTAACTTGAAGTCCGTTAAAGTGGTGATCTACTGTATTTACGTCGGTGTTAGAAACACAAATTTTAATTATCCTAGGTATGGTAAAAAAAATGGGAATCTAGTTAAAGTGAGAGAATTGCTAACCTGAAAGACCTTGTAGGCTGTACACGATAACGTGAGCACTTTGGACATCCTGGTTACTTTTTCCTTTCAGCCATTTTTTATTCTTTAAACATATTTTTAAATTAATATTGCCATTTAAGTAATAAACACAGTGTGTATATTCCACCGCACTCTGAAGTTAACACCTAAGGCTAAAGTAAAGCATACTTATTGACTAGTATTCCAAAGGAGAGGGCTTTCAAAAGTGCTCACTTTACCGTCAATCGCCTTTAAATTTGTAGGTTATTGTATTTTGATAAGTCTTTAAACATGTTAATCTAAAATTTTATTGTAGAGCACAAATTCAAACATTGCTACTTAGTCTGAAATTGTATAACACATGTTAAAATTGAAAAATTGTAATCATTCAGAGGCATTTATGTTGAGAGGACTGAGGCAGAATGAAATTTTAGAATTAAGTCGGTTGTAAAGGGAAATTGGAATATTGTAATCCAATGTATAGATATATATATCTATAAAAGGACTGGAATTAAAGTACTCACAGTCTAGTACTTGTCAACAGGCTCACACAAAGGATGACGTGTTTTTCATGCAGGTGAGCGATCAGCCATAGAGCAGGCACTAAACAAGCCATAGCTGGTTACATCCACAACCCGCCAGACAAACCAGTTGCAGCACATGTAGGTAGCTTAACACAACAAAGATTTAGATTCCTGCTGCAGTACCAAATTTGTGAGAGCATTTACCACCTTCAAGGAACAGCTCAGAACTCGAGGTACTGGGAATTAGCTCATCAATTTATCACAGAATCCAGGCAGCCTTTCGGCCTCAACATAAGGTAGTCACAGCTCCAAACCATACTCGTCAGCTATACCGGAAAATTTTCAATTTCCCACTGCACCCTAGCTTGCCACCTGGCTGCTAGGTTTACCACCAACAGCACCCTCCCACTATCTTGCAGTGTCCTGCAACTCGCTACCTCATGAAACTAACCTTGCCAGTAGAACATCACAATCGTGCAACCACACGAAAAATGTGTTGTCCTTGCTCTGTGGGTATCCCTGTTGACAAGTACTATGTTGTGAGTACTTAAATTCCTGTCCTTTTATATATTTTGTGTAGCCTAGCGGCCTACTTGTTACCTTAACTCCAATATATAGATATGATGGTATGAACTAAGTTTTAACATTTTCAGTTTGGGAAAGTCTTGTTTTGAAAATGTTTGTGTTGTGTAGATTTTTAAATTTTCTCATCCGTCTTCTTCCTCTGTTCTGTTATTTGTTTGTGATTTGCCAAGTCATTAAAAAGAATGTATAGCTGTGTCTGTTGTATTTAAACTAGTGCTGTGTTTACCCAAATCTAAGCCACCATCGTTTCTCAATTGCATCTAGTTTTTGAGGAAAATCCTGGGAAAAAAATGATTAGTATACATATAAGGCCACAGTTTAAACCACCACCTCAGTAGGTAGGAAATTTGATTTCTTAAGGAAGTTTGAAGTTTAATTTTGCCTTCAATATGGATGTTTTTCCATCAAAACAAATACATTTCATTCTGTAAAATGGTAATACATTTTGAGCTTTTGGATGCTAATAATACCATTAGCTGCTTTTCTCCAGTTGATCAAGTTTGATTCATATGTTTCAAATAGCTTGCCAGCAGTTCTGTTATTATATTCTGAAAAAATCATCACATTTGTTTTAAAAACGACAATAATGTTTGAAAAATTTGCTGCACCTTTGTTTTTCAAAAATATGTTAGGAAAATATGTGTGGTTTAGAATCAAATAACTATTGTAATTGATAAGAAAAAAGAAAATTGCATATTATATGTGATCAAGAATACTGCAAATTGCTGGTCACCTGCCCATCATGTTGTGTAGCCATGTCACACACATAGTAAGTGGACTTTGTATTGTGTGCCCTCAGTACCAGTTGTACAATGGGCGCTCTGTGGCTCGCCAGTACACTGCGGCAGCTCGTGCAGATCCTTTCCACCAGCATCAATTGGTGCCTTCTATCCTGTGTCCAACGAGTTACCAGGGAATGGGCTCTCCTGCCAAGCATGTGACGGTCGTAGCGCAGCAACCCCCACAGCTGCAAATACAGCCGCCTATTATATCTCAGCAGGTAAGTGTAGAAGATTTTTCTGCTTTGTTTTGTTTATTACTCTTTTCATTTTTTATGTCTTACATATGTTTAAAGTAGAAATTGACTAGAATGACATTTTATCATTGGGACCGAATCCAGGTAGGAAAAAGATGAATCATTTGTAATTGGGAATAAGAACTTACGAAAAAGTTTTGTAGATTTACATTTACATTTCATTGTTATTCGTTTTATTTTTAATTCAATTAGTCTAAACTCGTGAAGTAGTGTACATTATTTCCAAAATTAGTGTAGAAATACATACTTATTGGGTGAGTGTCTCTTGAAAACCCCTTTATGATTGTGATCTTATTTTAATTATGGTAGACATGTAACTCATTAAATCGTGTAAGGAGGAATGAGGTGAATATTTTCACACTTAATAGATTTACCACACCAAGCAGTATAAACTCTTGAGAAATGTGAACCATCCTATATAATAAGTATTCGATCTCTGTCTGTCCCTCTTTAATACCTCTTAAGTCCCTTGAAACTTAACAGAAGTTCTTCAAATTTTGCAGAGCAAATCCTCAGGGTAAAATACAGGTCAGTTCGAATTTCAGTAAGATCAGTTTACCCTATCATTATTACCTTTTACCCTAGAAACTCATTTTTTAATTACTTTTTTCCTATTAAAAGTTTTTATTAATGCATAGAGATTATTGCGTTGATGCATGCTCGATTTGACTAACTTAGCACGTTGGTTGAGGATTTTGTCTGCTAGATCAAGAGTGGGGTAGTTTGGTTTAAATAGTTGACAAGAGGTGAGGGGTGTTGGTTAGAACTTACGCCTGCTTCTTGGTGCTGTAGTCGAGTAGGCTTCGCCTAGGCATGGCGAATTTAGTCTATGCCGGAGTTGAGGTTGTACAGGTGTGCTTCATTAGACCAGAAGATGAGGTCATCCCAGCTTAGGTGCACTTCAGTACCGGTCAGGAGTCCTTTGACAACAGGATGACATTTAGAATGTATGCGAATACACAGTGGGAAGTCAATTACCAGAACCGGAGCAGGCACGACTGCTTGACGTCTTAAGTTCGGCGGCACGGTTCCGTTCCACCTGCCTCTCCTGCGTAGGGCATGGTAATGCGCTCCTTAGCTTGAGAGCAAAGTGAGCCAGATAGTGTTCCCTGCATTTTCTACCACTCCTCTTCTCGTGAGGCATAGGGCAAACAGTTCTATAGTCTATGCAATGCACTTAGACTGGAAGGTTGACAGTGTAACCCAATAGTGTCTTGCCGGCGTGAGCTCGATAGAGTCCCCACTGATCCCCCACAGTATGCAGACTGATTAGGGACGTAGAGCCGTGGGGGCCACCAAGCCTCTACTAGTTGTGCGTTCGCACTAGGATGAACGGCAAAACTTCCGGCTACTGAGTGTTTATTAAAGGTTCAATAAACATGCTACCAAGTCGTGGAGAGCTGAAGGTAACTACGGTTGCAGGTGTAGGCGACCTGGTTCTAAGTGAAAAGGGAAAAGCTGGTTCTAGGCAATACATATTAGTTAAAGTTAAACTGCTAAGTAAAAGGTGTCTAGAGGACACAAAGTAAAGTTAAATAAATATATGATTGTGTTTGCTGGTCGTCGGGTTGATGTACGTAGTGAGTAGCTGCTGGGGCGTACTTGAAAGTAACAAGATTCTTTGCAGGTTCCGAGCACTGACTTACTGCTGTGGGAGGTCGCTAGAGAAGAATCCGTAAGAATGACTCTCGATCTCGGTAGCGTCCTGACTTTATAGTGGAAGCTTGTAAGCTGCCGACACGGGGTGTGGGGGAGGCGTGACATCTTGATGTCCTGGTTGGCATGGGAATACTCTGGTCGGCATTTCTGCTTTATGCCTGTTCGGTGGCACTTGGCCTTGCCCGATGTCTGGGCAGTTTGTGGGCTCTCAGCGGTTGGGGGGGGGGGGGGGCAGCCGGGTTGCATATCCTAGAGAATACGCTTATAAGTTTGCATTGCTTGTGGGGTAGGCAACGTGTCACTCACATCTGTTGTGATGGATGAGGTTACTTGAATGGCTAAAATGAACCAATTCAATGGGGGGGAAAACTAGGGATGGGCCGATACCAACAATACTGATTTTCAGCTGCAGATGCTGCCAACAGCGATGCAGATACCAGTTTTGATGAGCACAATTATAATTTCCTATTTATAATATTTGGTAATGCTTTTATTACTTAAATTTAATTGTTCAGTTTTGTTAATACTTTAAGCACTTAGGTGTCTACAGTATATGAATTAAATACAACACTAATTTTAATAATAAATAATAAGATAGACAATTGGTTTAAATGGTACCTGATTTATTTGCGACAATTATTGCTAATTATTACATGCAGAGTATTATTTTAAACCTTTAAAATTCTAACCAACGCCATAGCAGACAGTTCCTAAAAATAAATGCCCCCATCAAAAAAATATTTTTACATAAACACAAATGTTGAACACACTTGCTGTTTTTTATGAGTTGTAAAAATGTAAATGTAGTGACTCTAGTCATATTATTATGATATTTTATAGCTAGTAGCTTTCGTATTCTGTATACCCAACTGTCAACAAGTGAGATTTATCCTTTATATTGACAACAAATACAGTTTGGATGTATAAACTTGATGTATTTCATAGAGGAATTTGTTTGCATGATTTACACTATGGAAGGTGGAATGTTTTGCCTTATGTGTCGCATGCATGAATTTAGTGTGGGAGGGGGGGGGGGGGGACAACTAATGTAAGATGTAATGTTTTTGTTGCCTTTTTTTTGCCAGATACAATATTTTGAATGATAAATTTGCTGAGAAGTAAAATACTCTGTTGATATGTCATATGTTTTGGGCTGCTGTTGAGATAAATCTAAGATATGTTATGTTTGTTTTGTAGGTTGCAGCGCAGCAGCAATATGTTCCAGTGTCAATGGTTGAACAGAGTGGCAGGCAGATGTTGCTGACTGTAAGTGTGATGATTTATTTTTTTGTATCTAATGTAATAGGGTGAAGTATGACAGATTTCGACAGTTGTCACGTCATTTTGCCAAAGTGACTCTTGTGGCACGTTCTGCACAGAATGGGGGCTCGGCCAGATTATAGAACTGGTCGAGTCAGTTTCCGGCAGGGAATAAAGTCTGTCTACGCGAGAACTATTTTCTGCCTTGGCAGGACCACCCGTTCGGGTAAACCTGGGCGGCGTACGGTCGGCGACTATGGCAGTTCTGACTGAGACTTGGCTATTTGCACACTAAGGGCTGCCCCTGAGATGGTTGTGCTAGTCGCCCTGGTTGTGCGGGTTTCTGTGGTGGACTGGGTTTGTGGTTCTTGTGACGTTTCCCATGACCAAAAGTTGGCAAATCCCAGTTCGTTGTCTTGACCATTGAGGTAGACTTGTATGACTGGATGAAGATCTTAAGCGATTTTGGTACGTGGTTCAAACGTAGCAGGTTCGTAGGCTGACAGAACTGGTATGGAGAGTTTGCAAAGTTCTGCTGCTTGCTCTCGTGGACTGAGATATTCAAACGTGGCAGGAAGGCGGTAAAGCTCCAATGGATATTTAGATTTAGAGGCAGTCTTTACCCATTATGCCCTCTTGTGAATACCACCACTATGGTTAAAGCACATGCTGAAAGATAATTCTACAATCGGACCTCACAGATGTGGAGCAATTGACGTGTAGGGGTGTGACAAGCGTGCGTAATGCGGCCACCAACCAATGCTGTATCTCGCTCTCCAACTCTTTGTGGGGTTAGTCTTAGCATAGCAGTGGCAACAGTTCCAACACGGGGGTGAGGTCCTGTTAGGGTTGGTTTTCCCAGACCCGGAGAAATACTCCCCTCTGCACTACCAGTGTGCAATGAGATCAACCTCCACGTTGACAAGCATATCCTAAGAGGATAGAGTACCTAATGTTGTGGATCTACCATTTTCTGCACTAGGTGCAGAGAATAGGGGGCCTACCAACTTTGGTGTGGTGCGTGTCCCAGAGGAAACTGGTCCCCCCAGACCCAAGAAAGTACTCCTCTTGGCACTACTAGAGCGCAATGAGAAATGCAAACCTTAAATTGATTTCCTAAGGAAGCCGTATCCTAGTGTCGTAGCTCTACCGTTACTACATGGATGCAGCGAATGGGTGGACTTCCAAGATTGCACTGTTATTGGAGTTAGGTGTTCTGACGGAAATAATAAATTACCGGTTACCTGCTGTCCCTCGTACGGGCCTGATCAAAAAGAGAGGCACTATGACTACTGGAGTGATATTTGCAAGTTGGCTAAACTATGTTTATTTGTTTTAACGGACATAAATAGTTATGGTGAATGTACTACCTCCTATCCCCGTGAATTTACGGAAGTTGAACACCCTACATGAACGTAGGTGAAGGAAGCTTCTAGACTAACAGGGTAGGCAGTAAAGTGGCTATGAAAACAATTCTGACTTTAAGCTATGCTACGATTGTTGTCCAGAAGGGACCAGTACGTGTCTCGGTGTAAGCTGCGATTCAAGACGTGAAGTGAACTATCTTCGGCACCATGAGGGTGCAATTAAGTTTTGAGGAGCGGATATGTCTTGGGCACCACAGGGGCACGGTGAAGACTAAGGTAGGAGAGCTGATGGTTTTCGTTGCACCAGAGGTGTGGCGAAGGAACAAACCAGATGTCGATTGAAGAATGGTCAGGAGCATTGATGCGGCCCTCTATTTATGCTCCTCGGCGGCGTGCCCCTTGCTCGCCTGGCATAGTGGGTTGTCCTGGAGAGGGGGTGGCAGCTGCGACGGGCGTGACATAGATCCTCGGCGAGTGACGTCAGTGCTGGGCGCTGGATCCAGGCTCATGCCTCTGCGAATGTATTTGTAGTGGCATGCTGCTGTACTCTGTTGAGCTGATGCATGGCCCGGTGAATAATTATATTTGGCATGGAGCATCCGTCCCTTGCCTTGGGTGGATAAAACAATCCCTGACATCTCATTGGTGGTGGCAAATCAAACTCGGTTGAAGGTCCTCAAGTTCATTTGCACTGATGAGTATAAGTTGATGTAATAATATGTAAAAAAGTGTCCTCTGTCAAGGGATACATTATATATTCGGTAAACAGTTCAGTAGATGTCTGATTTTCTTGAATAATAATCGTTCTGTTCGCAGTACAATTAAACCTTGTTAATTCAAAGTCGATTTATTCCTTATTATGTATAATTCAAAGTGTTTATTCACCCCCAAACGGAAGAATAGGATTTTATATACTTTTAAGTTTGGTTAATTCTAAATTTGCCTCTATTTGATTTGAAGTTGGATTCAATCCATAAGTGTATGTGAAGTTTAGATTAATTACTAAAAGCTATAATAATTATGAAAATAAACATGCATTGTGGAGGATGGAGGCAGGAAGTAAGTGTGGCGGTGTGGCTAAGGGGATGGATGACAGACAGCCAGTGTTGGGTAGCCTGTGGACTGGGGGAGGGGAGCTAAGACAACAGACAATGAAGAAGGGAGCGACCTTTTCAGAGGCCAGACCCTGCTAAGGGAAGGGTGCTGCTTAACACAAAAACCGCAGGGCACTTAGCTCCAGTGCCCAACTGGTGGACCAGGCAGCATGGGATTGAGAACTGGCTGTCACCCCCAAACCCATAAAAAATGTCCACCATACAGTGCTCCCTAGCCATCCCCCTTTCCAGTCCTCATGCTTTTAAAACAATTTTGGAAGGCACTTGTTTGCGAATGTTAGAAGATTGACAACTTAGTCGTGAGGGAGTGGAAAAAGTTCACGGCAAGCGAACTAGTATTTTTGTGTTGTAAACAATATGAGCGAGAAAACATGATGGTTCTCTGCAAAGAGTATTTCAGAGAAATTTAAAATAATCAGGAAAGTGAACAAAAAGGAGAAAAGTAAGATAGAAATTGTGCAAGCATATGGTATCTTGCTTTCAACTTTATCAAAAATTCGCCGGAAGTGCATCATAGTAGAGGAAGCAAGAGGATTCTGGCTACCACTGCTGCAGTTTTCAACCAAATTTTATAATTTTTTTTTGTTTTTTATATTTTGGCATAACAATTAAAGGGAAAAATTACAATACCTATATTTCACTGCACGTGATCATATAATTAATGCCCACGATAAATGCAACAAACATATTTTTTGGACTTTTCCCTACTAACTTTTTCCCAGAATAAAGGAAAAAATTTCTGGGGTTCATGCTATATGCAGAAGAAAAAAAAAGGAAGACAGTGGTAGCCATAAATTGTCCAGGGATGTTGAGGGGAGTGGCTCGACCAAGCGTCATTCTCTTCTCTCCCCCTCCCTCCCTCTCCACTCCCTCCATCTCCCCCTCACCCTCTCCCTCCCTCTCCCCCTCACCATCTCCCTCCCTCTCCCCTCCCCCTCTTCCAACCCACTGCTCTCCCCTCCCCCTCTTCTCATCCACCGCTCTCCCTTCCCCCTCTTCTCGCCCACCGCTCTCCCTTCCCCCTCTTCTCGCCCACCGCTCTCCCTTCCCCCTCTTCTCACCCACCGCTCTCCCTTCCCACCGCTCTCCCCTCCCCCTCACCCCCTTTCACCTCCCCATCACACCCTTTCACCTCCCCATCCGACCCTTTCCCCTCCTCATCCCCCTCCCTCCCTCCCCCTCTCTCCCCCTATATATATATATATATATATATATATATATATATATATTCATCAGGAAATAGATACAATGTTATCTTAAAAAGTTAATGATACCATGTTTACCATATTGTATTCTGACCTTTTCCCACCGATTTGGATTCTCTAGATACCCCTCTACCAAAAATCAGGAATAGGAAAATTACAAATATTCAAGTGTACCATAATGTAAAATGGGCCTTACATACAGTAGAACTCTGTTAAGACTTTTTTCAAAGGACTGTATGCTAAAAACTTCATATCAGGAAAAATTTCTTAAGGGGGAAGTATCCTTGCTGTCTTGGATTTACGTATTTTCCTCATTAACTTGATTTTCGGAGTCAATATTTAAAAACCAAGCTAGTCATGACATAGGAAACATTTTAACAATTATTTCTAAATCCCACTTATTTTTCTTTCATGATTAGTGTCACATCTGTAACCGTAATCAAACATTATCTAATTATTTAATGATTTCAGTCCCACATGGGAAAAACAGATATATTTGAAAGCTTACAAATTAAGAAAATTTGTTAACTAGTTGTCCATGTCATGTCTGGCTTTGATTTTTTATTTCTGGCCATACATTTTCATTACAAAGATTTGTAAGAAAATTCAAAGATAGAGTGGATACTACCCCTGAAGGGGGGAAAAGAACGATTAAGTTTAAAAAAAATTAATACCCAAGTTACTTATAATGTAAGCATTTCACACATGCCCTACTGATTTAAACATCACACATCTACTGTGTTTTTGTGTTTTAATTACTGCACTATAACTATCACCATACACACAAAAATCTTATTTAAACAGGCGTAAGTGCACTTATATGTGAAATTATAGTGGTCTGCAGGAATGGTATTTTGCAGTCAGTAAAAATTGGGGCAGGAAACTTAAATTCCCCACAGGAAAAATCGGGACAAATATTTGAGGTTATAATGAAGTTTGTGACCTAAAGAATAACATGCTATTATGACTTATTCCATAAAATAAATAAAACATGGAATAATGACTTATGTGTTAAAAATTAGTTTCGAGCTAGAAAAGTCGTATTGTTTTATACTTTTATGCACGTAGTTGTCACACTACGAATTAATCCACTGGGTTTGGAGCACTTCTTATATATACTTGTTTCAATTTTAATTTAATAGGAAAGTCTCTTATAGTAAATAAATAAAAAAAATTGGACTTACGATATAATAAAACGCGTGGCTTTAAATTTGTTTAAAAACATTGCCTTGATGTTTTCAGTTCGGTGCTATTTTCTTTATAATTTCATGATGTCTGTTATGGAACTTTCACATTCTTCATTTCATTTTTGGTAGTAAAATGTGGGTACTTGACACAAATTTACTGATATTAACTTTCAGTGTACGTCCTTGAGCACACTTCGAATCACATCATGCAATCACAGCCAACTCGCATTGCATCAGTAAGGTTATGAATGCAACATTCCGCATCTGCATCCTAACAAAGCAAATTCTTCTATCGATAACAAAATGAAAAGTAGCTAAGTAAATTAGTATATATTTCTCATAGCAAATTTGCTGCGTTTGGATTTTGTCAACGTTTCGGCGACGAGTGAGCATAGCACAATTAAAAACAAACACGTACCGAATGAAAAACAAAGACAATTTGCTGGAGTGTTGCAAATTGTTTTAACCAAGCCCATATTAAAAATATTTTAAATAACACTTTAACATTAAAAATAATAAAATAATTTCTAGTAACATGTGCTTCGTAACTCTTAAAACAACTGCCAATATAAACAAGGGCACGGGCCAATGAGTAATAGCCAGAGGTACTTTCGCCTACATCATATTTTCCCTACTGGTTCTAAATCTTTTACAAATGTTTTAATGCAAACATGCGTAACTGTGAAAAATGTCTGTCGAATAATTAATAGCAATATGACACCAATTCTCTTAAGACTACAGCGTGTGTTAGCTTTCTACAGATTTTGCACTAGCGCAGACAAATAAAGTGAACAGCCAGAGTATTGGATCAGCTTGCGGTGTACTGTTGAGGTTTCACAAGATGGCCATTATAATATTGGGGCATTGGCATTCAGTTAAAACAGCGACACTGGATCAATATGAGCATGATCATATGATTGGTTGAATGTACGTGAAACAGTCTGTGGCGTACGGTTTAGGTTGCTGTAGAAACAGCGGCATATTACACAGACTAGTTTGTTAATCAGTGTATGTATAACTTCAAATTTAATTCAAATGCCCTTTTTTTTTTTTTAAATTATTATTTTTAAGTTTATGTGCACCAATGCCTACATAATATGCTAATTTTTTATGGTGGGCAATTGTTTTTTTTCTTGTGAAGTCAATTTTATATGTAAAGTGAATAAAGATAAGTGTGTGCAAATAAAATGTGTTCATTATGTGACCTGCACCATATTATGGGGAGTGAGGCCGTGTATGTATTTAGGCAACGTCAAAAGTTTTTGATGAAAAATTCTGGATAGTTAAAAATTCAAGTAGATGGTACTAAATATTTATATTCCCATAAACATTGCCGCACCTCATGTCAGTGCAGAAGCCAACACGCCACCTACATTTCGTATAAATTCAATACATTGACGTGAATCGCATCTATCAGCATGTTTTTCCAACACCGGGCCGCTGCTACGTAGTGAACTGGCCCTGTAACGACAGCAGTGGTGGCGGGCGCCGCCCACCATCTTTTAGTGACCAATCAACAGCTGCCCATCCTGAGGATCTAGGGCCGAGCTTCAGCAGCAAACCATCATGCCCGCGCCCGGCCGTGCTGCAAAGGATCTAGGCACTCGTCCAGCTACGTACACGGCGAGACCAAAGCGAGAGCACGGTGCGCACACACTTATTTCACAACACCGCCTAAACTTTTTGATCGCTACGTACCTCATAGCAATGTATGACCCATGAGACCTGCGTAATAGATCTTTAATAATAACTTTATATTTAAATAATACATAGTCTAATCTTTTCACACATTTTCAATGGCCTTCTTTTTTTTTGACAAGCGGTGGTCCAATATGGCTTTCTTTATCTATGGCTTAATTAATCAGACGTCCAGCTATTAAAATATACATATTTATATTTAATTTAATAAATGTTTTTTATGTGCTAGAGATGATTGAACATAATTCATTCCAAAAATGGCAAGTTTGGTGGTGTAGGGGTTAGGGGTGTTTCAAAATCTGTCCAAAATTTTCCAATTTATTTATTATGACTCTATACTTGGAAATGTGAGGTGTCATTATATAGAGGTTCTGCTGTACAACATGTATTGATCTATTGGGTACATTTCGTACGTAACTGTTGAACAAAGGAGGACCAAAGAACAGGGGTTTTGACTGTGCTAGAATTAAAGACTGTTCTCTTGCCTGTGTCGAAATGTTACAACAGACCTTTGCTGAGGACAAACGTTGTCTTGAAAACCATCGGCCATGTTCTCAGCTGAACTCATTCATCGATTCATCTGTAATCCTCAAAGTGGGTGGCAAACGCGGCCATTCTGGTCGTCCCTATCACATCCAACACCCTAATTCTATTGCCAAAGAATCGTCGATTCACTAAGTTGCTTATTGAATATCACCATATTGAATACTTATATCCTGGTCCTTGTGCACTTCAAGCCAGTTTTTGTCAAAAATTCTTGATTATCTCTGCTCGATCAATAACAGGTGTTGCCCCAGTGTCTGGCATGTTTCCACACTAATCCCACACCCAGCTGTCCTGCAATGGTAGAGCTGCGTGCACGCCATGTTCAGGAAGTAAGGGCCTTTGTTCGCTGAACTTAAATGGACTAAATCGTTGGCAGCTGGTGCAACGCTCAATGTAAGATTTTTGGAGTTGCTGGCAGAAAGGGTATCTGTACACCCTGCCACAGAGGAGCAAGTGTACATAGAAGGGTCATCTTCGTAAGTCTGGGAAGTTAGCGCTGATCAAGGAGGATAAGACTCTTCCTCTCTCATGGTGGTTGGCCCTCATCAATAACGTTCAACCACGAAGATATAGCATTCCTCGCGTGACTACTATGTGGACCACCACTGGATTGCTGCAGCATCCGTTGGTCAAGCTGTGTCCTTTGCCCATTGCTGAGGAAAACTTTCCAGCTGCTGTCTTCTGACGTGCAGCTCTAGGTCTGTCAAGTGTGGACAAGGTGCCTAAACCTATGTAGTTAGCCCATGCTAACAAGGTGGGTGGAATGTTCTTTGTAAATAGTTGTGTTAGTGAACAAATCTTGAGGTACAGTGTACTTGTAATGTTCTTGTACTAAAATCAGAGGGTCACAACAAGATGGCCACTATGACTGGGTTGTGCTGTCATGCGTGCTCGTGTGTTGTAAATAATTAAACGACGTGTAAACAACTTTGATGTTCTTTTGTCTTTCATTGGTCCTCAGTTTGTTAGTCAAATTGTACATAACAGTGTATATGCTTATTTGTTATAACTGTGAATGTGTTTGTTATGTGATAATTGTAGACTAGGCCACAGCAAATGTTAACCTGACAACTGTAGGCTTGAAGAGATGGAGCTAGTGATTATGGACTATTCTTTACAAGTGAATCCTGCATTGATATGTGTGGATGTATGTTTCTTGCAGAATGCAGTGCAGACAACATGGCCAGGCAGCAGGCAGATGGTGGTACCGTCCTGGCAGCAGATCCCACCGCAGCATGCAGCCATCCAGCAGCCACTGCTGTCTGATGCAGGGGACTGGGGCCGCCCGCTCATAGTTGACTCGGGTACCATTCTGCAGGTAACTGCTGCTGCAGCTTTAGCTGTAACTTAACGCACAGTTTTGTTCGTAGTGCCACAATGTATGTTTCTAGCAGAATTTTTGAACAAGTGGTATAGTAAAAAACTGTTGATGTTTTTTGAAGGGACTGAAAAAAAAAATGCTTATTAGCCTGGAAAACTTATTAAAAGGGTCAAATTACACATGTGAGTATAGACAAGGTGCAAAATTATTCAACTTTTTAAGCAGGAAAACTTCATAAGTGGGAACTTCTTAAAAGGGTTTCGCTGTACTTATGGAATCTATTAGTGTATGTAGTTGAATACTGTAAGGTCTTGAAAACTACCAATATCTGTGCAAAAAAACTAGTTGAAGCGGTGTAAAAAGATCGGTGTATAAAACTGCTTGCAGCAGTGTAAAAAATTCAAAATTATTAATAAAGTGGCAAAAAAATTACACTGAATTCGTGCTACCAAATAGCTACTGGGCAACACTATTATAGGAAATAGTTTCTGGCCTGTAGTGCACGACGTGTTTTGTTCATACGCGAACCAAACTCTATGTCTTATAAGGTAAAGCACCCCCGACAGCGTAGGGAACAAAAGATCCTCATCTAGCTGCCAAGCAGCAGTTTACCTTAGCCCCTCCTATGAAGGAAAGACAGGTGGAACGGGACAGCGCTGCTTCACGATGGTTACGAGCCGTCTCTATTGTTCCCGTGGTACGCTATATATTTTTTCCACCGCACGTTCGCACCAGCTTAGACTACCATCCTGTTCTGAGGGGTCTAGTGTACAGAACGGAAGCTAGGTACATAATTGCCAATCCTAGGTTTTGGAGCCAAGGGTCAGCAGTACCTGCAGTACAGTGTAAGCCGACCCAATACAACCTAGTCTAAACTCGAACAGCACCAGCTTCGCTCAACTGCCAACCCAACGTTACCAACTGGCTGAATATCCCAAGAGTAAGTCGGGTATAGCTAACACCTTTCGTCAGCTACCAATACACTGGTCCTCTGTAGGGATATAAATCCCAGACTTCGTGCCAATTCGTTAACCTACATTATAAAACTGTGCACTTGGTCTAGAGCAATAAAACCTCGATGATTGTGCCAGTCAGTCATGCTTCAAGTTCGTCAATTTTTTTTTAGCTGATTTCAGTGAATTTTTCGTCATTTTTTATTCATTTCATCAAAATTTGACAGAAATTTGGCTGAGGAAATAAATGGTTTGGTAATAGCACAAAAATAAAATTGTATATATTTGGTCAAAAAATGCAAGTGTTCACACATGTTTCGTTTTGCAACAAACTTGGCTTCACAAAAATAAAGTAGCATACACTTAATCGGAAGATGCAAACACTGTCATTAATTACTACGATATTACTTTTGTGTAATTCTTTCATCGGCACGAGTAATAATGTCTCATTTATCACGTTTTGTTATTTCAGTGATGTTTCAACTTTTGAATTAAAGTAATTGGAATGTTATTTCCGTACGAGCAAAATCATCCATTGCATCATCAAAACAATGAGCTGTTATAATTGCTACTTTATTGTAACAAGAGGTGCAAAACAACCTCTTCTCGCGAAAGATGATAAATGTGACAAATTAGTTCTATGCCCCCACCAATAAAATGAACAGAACCTTAATTAATATATTACTTGGACAAAACAAAAATAAAACAGCGTATAAGTTAATACCAAGGCAAACACAAAATTTGTTACCCAACTTAAAATATTATTTAAAATAAGTTCACTTGAAACCACTAACATCACGTAATTGCTTACTTCTAAAAGTTCACGTTTTTGTACATTACAGAGCACAAACTGTAATAATCAGTGTATGTTTATTGATAGTTAAAATGGAGATGTTAAGTATTTGCATGTTATGTATAACATGTAAGTCAAAACTTTTGTGTACATAACACTGTTTGCAAACATTCAGCAATATATTTAAAAAAAGTCAGATGTTGATACAATACAAGGGAACAGAGATGTACACTGCAAGACTATTGAATTTTTGACAGTTGTATTCCTATACTCATTTATTGTAGCATTGTGAATTTGTCCTCAACGTACCTATGTGTTAAGCAAAGTTATGTGATATTACTAAGTGAAAAGATTTCAACAGTCGACGACTTTTCACTAGCCGAGGTCAGCTTCATCAGCCATCACAATCGTGTAACCACTTGAATTTCTCTCCTTTTATATATCTTTGATAGGCTAGCCCAGGGTTTATGTTTTGATCTACTGCCATCTTGTATCCGTCCTTTTAACTGTTGGGGCACAGGACAATGAGAATGGACTGTATATACTATATAGTTAATTACGATGATGTTAGAACGATAGTGTACAACTTATCACGAGCCTACGTCATTTTGCACAACTGAATTTTTTTATTGTTAGTTTGTTTAGTCAGTATGGCAGACAAGATGGTGTCCACAGAAAGTGGCCGGGAAAAATAAATTTTAAAAGTTTGTCCATAATGAACACACAAAATACACAAGTCTATACATCCTGCCCACCTTGAAGTGAGCACTCTTCAATCTAATTGCAGTCGACTCGCGATGTATAGTTATCGCATATATCAATAAACTGCATTCACCAACAATTTTTTGTGGTCCCAACAAATTTCCTATGTAAATAATGTTAACATAAACCGCTTGTATCGTTTATCGCATGGAGCATTAATCAAAATATATTTGGGGTCCCTTCACCTCATATTTCCCGCAACTATAATTTTTAAGCGGGTTGTTTATGCAATCGTATAGTAACTGGATGTGAAAGACGTCACGTGTGCCGTCGTGTATCACTGTTCTGCCTGTACTGTCCGCCTTCCCAACACATCTGACACTGCGGCGTGGTGCGGCGAGCGATATTGGCTTGCTACTTCCCTTACACGCCAATGAGAGGGGAATTGGTTATCCATAGAAACGAGCGTGGCGACCTAGCATCCTCTCTCCCCCCTTCCCCCCCTCTTTTCTCTTACTGTCTCTCATACACGTACCTTCCTTCTTCCCCTCACATGTCTTACATGCCTCATAGAGGGGAAGTGGTCTAGCAAAAGATAAAGTACAGTATTTCGACGTGTATAGGCCGCACATTTTTACAAAAAAAAGGGACTATAAAAGTGGGGTGCGGCTTATATACAAGATATTGGCATTAAAGAAAATTTTGAAAATTTTTTTCCCCAAACATGTTTAGAAGTTTGATAACATACATTAAATGTTTTAGTTCTTAAAAGCTGGATGAATTGGAGGGGGTGGGGGAGAAAAAATGCAATTGTGCAGTTATTTGTTCACTCGCGTCCATAAACAAAATAACCTTCTCCCGCACATGTAAAATATAAACATGGTGGAGCTCGCTCATAGATGTCATACATGAGAAGATAATTTCTCTACTCTGTGGAATAGTAATGGGGCAATGTATATTTGTAAACATTGCAACATGACACAAATTTTCTGTCTCAAAAGTTTTTAGGGGAGAAATTAAGGCGAAATTTATTATGTTTGTGCGGAATTGTGACTTAATAACGTTTACAGAAATACAGTGCGATTTATACTTCAAATGTTAATTTTCTCTAATTTTTCATCGCAACTTCTGGTGCGGCCTGTATACGCCAAAATACGGTACCCCCCCCCCCTCTCTATCTCCCTCTCTCTCCCTCTCTCTCCCTCTCTCTCTCTCTCTCTCTCCCCCCCCCCCCCGCCGCTTGCCTTGCCTTCAAATGTCGGCCTAAAGCAAATGTGTGCCTCGCGAAAATAATTTTATCAAGATTATGTGTTGCTGAAAATAGTTGCACCTATCATCACTTGTATTTCAAAGCAAATTGCTTCACCTGAAAATTTTACGCAAATCATTTTAATGAGGAATTATTTTTTGCAAAGATGTTTCCTTTCGTGATTAAAGGTCGTTTTTCCCCCGTAAGGTTGGCGTTTCATTATATATGGCGTAAAATTAACACAATTTTAAAACATAATATTTATTTAACTCAAGGGGCAGCATCTTCGCAAATAAAATTGTATGCCCAGAAGCATACACTTGACCTCCCTTGTCACCAAAAATTGTTTGAACATTCAGCGACTTGTATTACAAGTGTATAAAGTTCATGTTCAGTAACTTCTTGCGGGGAATTTGGAGGATTTATATTAATTTATTTCAATAGACACGCATCTTTGAATAAACTGATAAAATGTGGAGGGGTAATCCTCTGGCCTCCACAACTTTTCCAGCTCCTGTGAACACACTGCCTGATCGATAACTTCTCAGTGCGCTCTCGCAGTACAAGTGCGCGTGGGACATTAAAAATTTGACTTGTATTTGTTGTCATATTATTTTCATTTTCAGGGGGTTTGAAAGCTTTAGGTCAGCTTGCATTTTTTGTCCGATTACAATAAATTATATACGGTATTTGAGATATTTTAAAAATTTAAACGAGTTTAGGTGAAATGGTTTTTTCAAAAATTCCCATTTTTCTTGTGTTCCTTAGCTAAACTGTATTCACAGTTAATGTACAGCTCTTGCTATACTTAACATAAAGTTTTATAAGGTTAGAAGTTGTATTTTATTGATGTACATGTCAGAACCCTCATCTACTGGCAGTCCCCTGAATAATGATAGATTGAAAGTCGACTGTAGTTGGACTCTGCGAGGAGAGAAAGCAATTCAAACACAACATGTTGTTTAACAAGAGAAAATCGCTCCTTTGGATTTTGCTTACAAAACTCTGGACATTTGTACAACTTATGGATCTTGGTACGTAGTAACCACCTTGAACAGAGCTAGCCAGGCTTTTTGAGGATGCTTTGTTACAGGGCTGTCTCCAATTATATACAGCTTGTATAGGTTTCGACATGACAGTCTGTGTATTAGACCTTTTTACAGTACTTGATCTAACATCCTCTTCAAGTTGGCAATTCGGTACCCAGCATCATCTCCCATTTTGTTTGAAAAATATTGTCTAACTGTTTGCACACAGTAGGTAACAAACAACATATTATATTCCACTGGTCAACGGACACATCAAGGGTCTCACACAAATTTTCATTCAGAATGCACAATAGATGATACAATGAGGTGGGAGAGTCAACTGAAACTGAAGGCACCCTCAACAAGACCTCAATATGCACACTAACAAGAAGCCATTTGTTTTCATAACGACCAACCAGTAATTTCCATGCAACCTCGTAATAGGCATCCGACATAGGCAGCAACTGAATCTTACCATGGGGTTTGCCATGCAGTGCAGTCTTCAAGAAAGCCATTTTTTCTACTGGGGACAAGTCATCATTGTTTTTATTTTAACAAGTGTGCAAACAGGTTGGAGAAATTGGGCTGTTGCCTGAGGTCACCCTCAAAAGTAAGTAAGAGTTATTTTAGGTAAGACTACCTGCGAACTCATCATTTTTGGGGGAGCACATACCTATACAGTTACCTTTGACGTATCAGTTATGGCATCTACAGTAGCAATTACTAGAAAGTACTCTTCAAAATATGCCAAGTGTGCAGCATGTGCTTGTCCTCTGGTCGACCATTCATTAGCGGTCTCAACAGCAGCTAATTGTATCGTAACATAGTCCGCAACAAAATTTTCGTGAACCTTTGGTAGGTCATGACTAGGTGCAACAAACAAATTATGTTTTGATGGGTTGTTTGAGTCTATGAACTTGGGTAAGATCTTAGGCGTGCTTAAGACAACCCTCGGTCAGGCGAAGATGCAAAAGTGCCAGTTGTAAGTGTGCCATTTCGAGAAAACAATGACTGTGACACACTATGCCCTATTGACTAAGGCGGCATGTCACTGCCGAAGTGTTTTCTTGGGTGTATGGGCAGACACACCGGGGTGAGTTTGAACTCTAGTTATGGCTCAGAACTGGAGCCCGACCAGTGTAGAGGACTGGTCGTGTGGATTTCCGGCGGGTCACAAAGTCTGGGACTGCAAGAACAATCTTACGTCTAGGTGGAACCACTCACGTGTATACCTGGGTGACTGGTGACCTGTTCAGTCTGCTGGACCTGTTGCGGCACTGGCGGTGAAGAACTGGGCAGGACACCAGGATCTGGTGTACAGATAGGCAGATTGAAGTCGGCACTGCTAGTCGTCATGGCTATTTCGGTGAGCTGGGGTCCACTGATCCAGGGGTTGGTGATGCCAGTCTTGGTGGGTGGTTCAAATAAAACTGGCAACGGGGCTGGAGGGACCGGCTTCTCCACGCAGT
The DNA here is from genome assembly GCA_029891345.1 of Dryococelus australis. Lineage (NCBI taxonomy): Eukaryota > Metazoa > Arthropoda > Insecta > Phasmatodea > Phasmatidae > Dryococelus > Dryococelus australis. The sequence goes on from CM057005.1 coordinate 45,931,969, forward strand.
GGGTGGCTTTAGCTCTTTCCCGGGGACTTAACGACAATCAAGTACAGTTGGGTTGGGGTTAGGCTCTTGTTTGTACTTAAAGAGACAGTATCAGCCTTTTTTATTCCTCCTTTGAACACCACACCGACAGGAGTGGGGCATGAGTATAAAGATCTCTATTGCCAGCCCGGTGAAGGTAGAGCAGGGGATGTTTGTCCCTATCTAGGTGTATTACCGCATACCGGAATTGACAGACCAAGGCTGCCGTCTATTCCCAGTGTCCTGCACCAGAATTGCTGTGGGCACTGAGCATCAGTTTTCACAATAGCTGATGATCACAATACGTGGGTGTGGTCGTTATGGATGGTGTGTAACCTGGACTGATTGTATAGCCGTTGAGAGGGGTGAGTTCCTAGTGGTTGTGGCTCTACCTTTGTATACAGCGAGTTCAAAGAACGGGTACCGTATAATGGGTGTGTTTCTGGCTTACGAGTTCCTGAAGGAAAACTTGCAGTCCTGCACTAGGTTTGGAAAACTAGTTTTTAAGAAAATATTCTGCAGTTTCCTGCTGTCCCTTGTCAGGCACTGATGTCTACTGGGAAAAGTACAAGGACTACTTGGAAGAATATTCTAAGGTGAGTAAAATATGTTTATTTCTGTACAGAAATAAACAAGTTAGTTTTTACTACCTCCTATCAAACGAGAGTTTTAACAAAACTGGCTACGGTGTACAGGTGAAGGTGGCCTGTTTCTAATCTGGGAAGTTAATCAAGCTAAATGGCTATGAAAACAACTCAATTTAACTAACACTACATGTTGTCCTGAAGGAACCTGAATTTCCTGAAGGGAACGAAAGTATTAAGTGTTTGATGACTTAAACGTAGGGATCTTTGGCACAAGGAATTGGGTGCAGACCAGGTGAGGGCTGATCGTGACATTGGGATCTTCGGCACCAGGAGTGCAGTAAAGGCCAGGCGAGAGCAGATGGTTCCTTTGGCACCATAGAGTGCAGTGAAGGAACGGGACAGACCGGTTTCCAAGGACCATGCACCGGTATTTATACTCTCCTGGCTTGCCCTTGTCCTTTTGGGTGGTTGGGGGGGCTGACATCCTCTGGGCGTGCAACATCACCGGCCGGCCGAAGTTTCAGCTGCTGCATAAGTCGGGGTCTCGTACTACTAGTGCCATCCCTCTGCGTGCTATAGTACTAGGTGACCTTGCATTGTCATCTAGGTGGCAGCTCGGCCTGTGAACAGTACAATTTCTTTATGTCTGGAAGATTGTACTGTCTATAAAATTCCATTGCTGTGTGGTAGAATAGTTCACACTGATGAGTAGAAGTTGAAAAGACGTGTGTCAACTGAATCCATTGAAAAACAAAATAAAATGATAAAGGGCAAACGTAAACATCTGCTAATTAGAACAGAAACACTACCTTCCCATCTCACTAAAACAAAGGCAAATGGTGATCCATGAGAAAAACACTAAGACAAACACTTGAAAAAATACTTACCTGTAGAGAGCACACCATACCAGACAATTCCAGACCAAACATCTCGTGACTTAAATGCTTACCATATGCGTTACACAGGATTATAAACAAAGAAAACCCAGGCCCCATGGCACCGAACTGTTAAACCATGGGTAACAAAGATGAGCAAAAATCCATTGTTACATAGTATGCTGATTGCCTATGTAGGGTAGTGCCTTAATATTAAACACCCTAGTTCCAGTTTACATGTTATTCGCACAGTTCACTGGTCCACGCACTTGTGATCGGCATGATTACCGTATGCTAGAATGAGCCAAAAATCAATTGCTAACAATAATGCCAGCACGAATTCAGCCTGGAAGGCCAAAAATGTTGTATCAACATTGCAAATTGTGAACAAAAAGACAAAAATAGCACAATTAGCACTTTTTAACAACGATAAAAGCGGAAAACACTCAACGCAAGTAATCTGCTTACCTAACAAGGTTACAATGCCATCTTGACTACTATTTCTGGTTGAGAAACAGGCCTAGGTGGCCAGACGTTCTCTGTTGTATGCAGAATTGCCAACAGGTTTTTTTTTTTCATGTCCAAAGTACACTATATACACTCCAAACAAGCAGCAATTTCACAGTATGAAAATACTGCTTTGCACGTGTAGATAACTTGGCTAATTAAAACTCTGTAACATGCTTAAAATGTTCCTTTACACATCGACAATTTATAGTGACTCCTGTGTAGAAACATTTTCAGTTAACAACAAGTTATAGTGACTCCTGTGTAGAAACATTTTCAGTTAACCAATGATGAGCAGTTATACTTGTCTGGATCCTCAACAGTCCTTTATACACTTTCACATGCAATTTCAGAGGATGCTGTTGTTTCTATTCATACACAGTCATTTTATATTATACAGTAGTCTCTTTTTACTGTAAGTTTTGTTTCATTTTTCTAGGTCACATCCCAAACTATCTAAGCTGTCATACAATCTCACCCTTAGAATGCTGTATACATTTTGTATGTACATAGTTAATTTTTTTGTTTAACATTGTATCCATGATGTGTGGTTGGCATGTTTGTTGATTTGTGGTTAGAATCAAGAATTACATTATTATCCCAAAAAAAAATAGGGATATTTGCTAGTATGTAATAAAATTGACATAAAAATTGGTGTTATCACAATTGTGAATTTTGCATGTGTGTAGTAATAGTGATGTAGTTATTTCAGAACGTGGTTTACAAAAATTAGAGAAAGTCTCCCTAATAAAGCAGAGTTACAACAGTAACAGATATTACCATTAAAATGATTTGCTGATTGTGTTCAAGACAGTAACTTAACTGTTATACACTGTAAGAAACAAATGAAACTGTTACTAGTGGTTTTGTTAGTATGCCACTTTAAAGAAGAGGTTATAAAAAAAACAGAATGTGTCTCTTATGAGGGGAACAATTTGAGTCATCATCCTTCTCAAGGACCCAGGTTCTGCAGATTGTGGGTGCATGTGTTTTATGTGTTAATTACACATCTGTAACTGATAAATGCGTGTTCCAGTTTTGTTATAATTTTTAGTGGTTTTCAATTTGCTGAGTAGAGTAATGTGATGTACAGGAACATCGGCCCGTGTTCCCCGTGGATGTGGCAACAGAGGTATACGATGCAGGTCTGGTAGACCACCACTCATCCCACCATTCGTCTGCGGCTTGGACGTCATCCTCGTCGAAGCGAGGGGTGTCCAAGAACACGCACCAGCACACCCTGGCCCCGCCCCAGGCAGCAGCAACTGCTACTACCACTCACCACCACCATCATGTGCATCACCACCTGGCAGTGCCCAGCAGCCACCGCACCCACGACAAGAAGGAGGCCACTCAGCTGAGTCCGGTCAAGAAGAGGGTCAAGAGAGACACACCACCATCTGGTAATACATCCTGTCATGCGCCTCTTGCCATTATAACATCTTTAGTAACCTCTCCTCCATTCTCATTCTATTTTGATACCACTTCAGTATCCTTTCTTGAGTGAGCACCACTCATAATTTCCATTCATTATATATCTGTTCTTTTCATTCTCATTCTAGTTCTCATAAATTTTGTCTTATATGCTTTTATACCCCTGTATTCTAGTTGTGTGTTTCATTTTTTCCTCAAGCCTGTTGCACATACGTAGTATGGGCACCCAGTGTACCTAGTGGCTTCTCCGGTAACCATAAAAATTGATACATGATGTGGGATATTTTAAAAAGAGAAGATATACTGTATGAATGTTGCAAGGGAATAAATAATATGTAAATTGTATATTGTAAGAAGGTGTAAGGGGCTGGGTTGTCGACTAGTCACATATCTACCTATACAATTAGAGCCTGCTTGGTTGAGGTTTGGATGGCACCGTTGAGTTCAATTACTGTTGGCACGAATTATTGGCACCTGGACAGGATTCAATTCAGGACCACTGTGTACGTTGGGTTGGCAACTAAAGAAGACTTTACTTTGCTCTTGGGAGCATGGGGCTGCTGCCACTTTACCTTTGCTTTCTCTCCTTGCTTGTAGAACAGCATAGATAAGGGTGAGTTCAGGAGTGATGCAGATGTCTCTCGGTTGCCAGGAAAGAGTGTAATAGTTAATCCCCAGTGGAAGAGCAGGGCCATGTACACACTTTTAAGTCCTCGTGAGTCTTTCCACCCAGTGGAGATTCACAGTGGATTATACAAAGGTGGATGAGTACGCTCAGCATCTAGTCTTATCCTTTCTATGCCAGAATCCTGGTTACTCAACACAAGGGTGGCCACTTTCCAGGAAAATCACAGTTTATCGAGGAATTTGTGGTCTTATGGAAATGTCAGGGAATGGTTGTGACAACTGGGAATTATTGCATTGAAATAGCAATTCAAAAATTATTCCAAGAATACAATATTAAAACTATACAGAAATTTCATTACATTTGTAAAAGAAGAAATATTGTTTCTGCTCTACTTTATTCAGTGAAATAATTAATGAATACAAAGAGTGATTATTGAAAAAACCAGGCACGTTAATTCTACGTCACTCATATATAATTAGGTGACGCACAGCATATTTTCAACAATATTATGAACGACTTCGCCACACCAGTGAGCAAGTCTTGCGCGTGATAGCAACAGAGATTCATTTTTGTCATGCAATAAGAGGTCAAAAACTGTTGCTGTCTACCACGGCAAGAATGGACATCCAGCTGAAGATTGTATTATTCACTGGCCACCGAGACTATACATCCAGAGCACCAAGTACCACTGCATGCCACTAGATGGCTACACCAGTAAACTTCGCCACCTCTCGAACTCCAAGCCGACTGGTGATGTCACACCTTGAGGAAGCTGTGCTATAGCTATGCCCTCTCCAGGGCAGCCCCTATTCACCTGACTGAAGGGGAATAGCTAGCCAGAGTATAAATAGTGGGACATGGCCTTTAAACAACAGTTATTCATCTCCTCGTCTTCGTGCCACACTGTCTGCTCTCTCCACCACAGCGTTGCTGGAGAACTATCCCGCTCGCTTCGCTCCTAGCTCTACGTACCCTTCTTTCACTGCATTCTTTCCAAAGGAAATACCTCTCCTTGGTCTCCATGCCTCGTTGCCGGAGCCATCCTTCTCAACCTGCTGTCATCACATTTGTGCCAAAGTTTTATGCCAAATGTCGTGTACACACTAGACATTGCTGCCTCTTCTGGGCATCACATGCATAGGAAGTAGTGCCAATTAATTTTAATAGCACTCTTTTACCCCACCATTGTTATCCTAGAACCATGGCACCTCTACCTGGATAACGTAGGGTTAAGATTCTCTAAGCACTTGTCAATGTTAGGAGGAAGTGCAACACCACTTGTTTATTTCCTGTCAAAGGACCTAGGTTAGAGGTGGGTCAAGGGACTCGAGGTTAGAGGTGGGCGAAGCTGGACAATTCATTTCAAAGCGAATTCGAAGCATTTATTTAAAATATTCATGAATTTGAATTGAATATCGAGTTGAATATCCAATCAAAAGGTTTTGTTGACAAGTACACATTGCACCAATTACTATTTTTAAAAAAATTTAATAGACGTACATTTTTACAAGCTACCAACATTTTCACTGATCCTCAAAAAGTTGTAAATGAGAGGTGGTTGCAGTTAATTGGGTTGCAGTAGACAGGGTCTAGTGTATTTTGTTTTAAAATTGTGTGATTTTTCAGACAGCTGCAAATAAATTTGGTTGCTAAGACTTATTTCCTTAGGACCTTTGGTTATTAATATTTCAAAGCCACATTCTTGGATTTTTCCCATAGGATTCTACTTGGCTCTTGACATGAGTTACAAAGTGTTTAGGCTTGGTGTTTACACATGATATATTTGGCAAGAAAGGGGAGTCTTATATGCCATTACTGGATACAAGTTTAGTTCGAACTTTTTTTAAATTTAATTTTAAAAATAAATCTTTAGGTTTTCCCACAAGTAGCCACTGAAAATGGACTCTACCTGCAGTAAATGTATACACTTCACAATATTTAAACATTTTTGACATCCCTGTGCTATTGTTTTATTCGGAAGACGGCTGACGTATGAATTAAATTTGTGTTTAATTTGAAAATAATTTTATACCAGAAACAATTAAACATGGACATAAATCACTTGATAATATTTACATAGTTTGATGTTTTAACTTGACACGTGTCCTACATGGATGGACTATCTTAGAAGATAGTATGGTACGTTGACCGCTCTGCCAAACCCAGCTTGGCGTACCACGACGAATACTATACGTTTAACTAGGTCTCTGAGGGATTAGGGATTTTACTGTAGCATTTGGTCGCTTGGAGGCAGGTTTGCCATGGGCCGGAGGGGAGTCAAATACAAGTGGCTTCCTGGCCTGGTAGTGTGATCCATCTCACAATTAGGGTCGCCAATATACGCAAGATGCCAGCGATCCTGTCTGGATGAAAAGGGGAGAATATTATTCTCGAGTGAAGGGGGTACGTGACCTGGCTGACGAGACTGGCTGGCTGGGTTGGTTTACGTAGACAGCTCGTCTACAGACTTAGGTTGGGCGTTGGCTCGGGCAAGGGCACGACGTTCCCTACGTCTTTGCTTGCTGGGCACCACATTTTCTTACTGTACATCTGATCAGTGACAATCACACAACATAAAATTATACTGAGGGAGCAGGGATTCACTACTACAGTAACGGTACACAGATGTCTAGTTACATGGTGGTTATTGTGGGGTTTCGTTCTCTGGGGAGTAAATGCAAATGCAATGGTAAAAAAAATACACAATGTAAGTAAATGGTTTTACAAACAATAAAAGTAGTTACACGAGTATTACGTGCAGAAACAGGGGTTAGGTGAAGGAGAGCCTGAGGTAGCAACTATAACTCTGCAACTTCGACATGGCTGTCAACGGGGATCTATAGCAACGCAAATTACAGAGGCTAGATAAAGAAAATTAGAGTGACATAATTGACAGCTGCTGGTTTAATTAAGAGGGAGAAGCTAAACAGGTAGTTAACACAAAACGCGACGGCTTGCTACCGGGGAATCACAAGAAGTTGACTTAGGTAGAATTTACGGGGTTTAAGTTCGGTATACCTGTAGTCATTGACTGACTCACGTGCAGGTCCCTGATGACGTGCAGATAGAGAGAGAGAGCTTCTTGATGTAGGTTAGGTGTGGGTCAAGAAGGGAGGTTTGGCGGTATGCGTTAGAGTAGCTCTTGGTCAAGCCCGAAGGAGAGCTATAGGCAGGGGGGTAGTGAGCTGCAGAATCCTTGTGAACTGGAGGATTGGTAAGCCCTTGTGAGTTGAGGAGGATGAGTCCTGTTGCAGACTGAGGCTGAGCCCTGTTGCAGACTGAGGAGAGTCTTCGGCAGACTGGTGGGTGGACTTGCGTCCTCCGCAGTCGCCGAGCCCGGCAACATTCGCTGGTGCTAGCTTGGGGGGTTGTATTTATACTAAAAATTCTCTGGTCAGCAGTTCTTCGGGGTGCGGGGGCAGTTATCAGGGGTGCATACGCACTGCGGGATTATCACCCCGGGTGGAGGCGACAACAAATTAAAACCCCTGTCTGAGGCGAGGCAGCTGTGATGTCACAAGGTCACAGGGGTGCTGCCATCTTTCGTGATTGTAGGAACTTCTTCCAGGGGCCAGACACTAGTAGTATAAATCTCAATAAATATAATTTCAATCACAGGGGTGCCTTTTACATGTATAATTCTGGACGTGCAATGGGGATCGCAATTAAGCACATAATATGCAATTATGTGATCGGTCACCCAGGCATGTGGGCTTCCTGGCACTATACATTTGATTCTGATTGCTGCTTACATATTCTGCCCCGGAGTGCACTGGAGTCATAAATGGGGTGGAGTCATCCGTAGAGCACACAATCACGCTGCGTAGAATTCTGGCTCAAAACTTTTTTGGTAATACTGGTTCGTTAAGTATACTTGTCAGTGGTAAAAAATGTTGATTTCTTGCTAGAGATAATTAAACATGAACTTCGTGCAAAAAATACTCTTTAAACATAGTTTTGCAGGCGTTAAAATAGCTTAATTTCAGTTTTGAAAAATTATTCTTAGGAACATAGAAAATCACGAAGTCAGGAGTCTACTGTACAGTTAAATGTTATTATTGTTGTTTTTTTATTTTACATTGATACCAAAGAAAATATGTTTGAATCACTGGGAAGTGCAATTTCGGTTAGTGTAATGAGTGGTTTCAACTATATTTTTTACTGTAGAAATTTTTATAAAATCAATAATTGTATTACATTTTTGTGGATATGTTGTAGTACTGTTCTTACAGAGCTTCAATGCAGGTGGGTTAATGACAAGTGTTGTGCATCCTTGTGCAGACGTGCTGAATGGCTATGGCGTGGTAAGCAGCGGGAGCACCAGGAGGAGGCATTCACCGACTGGCAGCAGCACACACTGGCAACAGCAACAGCAACCACAGCCACAATCGCACCATGCTTCTGTAGTGCAAGGCACTGGCAAGCACCACAGCCACATGATGCAACAGCAGCAGCAACAGCAGCAACCACAACAGCAGCAGCAAACGCAACCGCTACAGAGTAGTCAACCACACCTCCACCAGGCTATTCAACCCATTGCTCAGGTTAGTGGTGCTGCTTTGGTACACAAATTGGAAATGTTTTCATGTGTCAGAAAAAGTTGTTTCTTGATTACCAAGCACCCGGCAGAACTAGAGGTGTGCGAAGCATTGAAAATTTGAAGTTGAATCAAAGACTTATTTCCTTTATCCTTGACTTTGGACCTAACCAGTAACTTAAATGATTCAAAAATAAAAAAATTTCCTATAATCTCAAGTCACATATCCATTTGTGGAATAGTAATTGCGCAATGTTTATTTGTAAAAATTGCAATATTATACCATTTTTCTGTCACAAATGTTTTGTGGTGGAGAAATTTAGTTGGAATTTATTATGTTTATATGGAATTGTAATTTAACAATATTTACAGGAATATAATAATTTATTGTGGCCTTTTCATGGAATATTATTTATCTGTAATTTTTCAGCAAAAACTTCTAGTGCTTAGAGCGAAGATTATAGAGTGAATAGCGATAAAACTGAAATAACACCAAAATGCAAGTTAATACACCACCAAACACCGAAATGCATGTTATATACAGCTTAACACCGAGATTTAATTTAGAATACAAAATAAATTAAGTTTAACGCAAATCTATTATTTTATCTGTGATATCATGACCAACGCACATTATTGAAAAATGTATAAACTGAGTGATAATGATAATTTAAATTTTTAAATGATGGGAAGAAAATAAAATTAATTTTAAGCTGTTGTCATTCAGGTTGAGTGAATAACAGCAGTAAATATTGAATACAATATGGATGAGAGATTATCATTTAATAAGAATAGCAAAATTTTGAACGTGAATTTAAAAATAGTATAATATGTTGGCTCTAATAATACACAATTTTAGTTATGACGTTTCAATTTCTAAGATTTTCATAATAAAACCGATAACACTGAAATCTGATATTTAAAAAAAACGAAACTTGGCTTAAAATAACACCACAAAGTATTGCCTCTACTAATGCTGCATATACATGCCAAAGTACATATATCATGGACGCAAGTGCAGAATTTTCATCTCGCTGTGCTATTGGTGATGATAATATTGGAGAAATATCTTTTAATTCTTATTATTTCTCATATTTCTGCACAATAATGGTGAGCTGGAACAACAAACAAATGGGAGGACATTGGTCATTGGTGTCTGGGTATCGGTAATTGTATTGGGGTATTGGTATCGGAACAACTCTAAATAAAATAGTGATTTATTAGCATTTATAATAATTTAGCCCTAATATTTAAAGGAGTAAAAGACAACCAAAACCATAAGTTCTCTTTTAAGAATTATATTTTCAAATAACAACTTATGCTTGTGTGCTCCTTTAATTATATTGTCGGAAAGCTTTACATACACGACACAAAATAAAATTGCACCATTTTCTAAACATCAGAGAAAATAAATTTGTTCCATTTCCTACACGTCTACATCGGGGGTGTTCCTATACAACACATTACACAATGACTTTGAACTATTTCATAAGAATATCATCTTCCATTTCGCTATGCACATGTTCATTACGTACAAGTTTTCCATGGTAATAATAACAAAATATGTGGCTGCCTATTACAATTAAAATACACGTGTCACATGACCTAGTTTTATACCTACTAGGGATGGGTCGAATAACAAAAAATTTCAGTTCCGGTACCAATTCTACATTTAAATATAAGTTCCAGTATTCGCCAAACATTATTCACATGTCACGTCCAAAAGCTCTCACGAAATACATGCACATACTCTACTCTGTTTGTTTACGTAATTTGTTCTCTCATAAATACCCTAGAATTCCTTATGTAGAAGACGTAAACATGTAACAATTGGAATGATTCAAAGCTAAAAATCCGTACATAAATGTCGGCCATTTTGTTTCACTCTATGTAGTATCTTCTCTGTATATATTTATCTGTGACATTGCCACCACGAGACTGTTTACGTTTTGTCTAGTTTAACTGACATAATATAAACCAAATACCTTATTTGTAGAGACTTGACAAATTAGCAAATGTGATAAAGCGAAAAATAACGCGAATTTTGACATAAAAAATTAAAAATTGCGATTTTTGAGAATTTCAGCTGTAATTCACAAATTGTACAAAGTCCTGTAGTATTTTCGCGAATTATTATTGTTTTACGTCACATAGTTGCTTCTTAAGACATATTTAATGTTTTTGTGGATATTCGAATACGAATACATGCATAAGTTGGCCAGTAGATTACTTCAATTTATCACCTTAAACGAAAACATGTTTACTTTCCATCACGTGTATTTACGACCATAGATAACATGAGCACAAGTGATGATGTGTCACTTTGAGTGAACATTCTACTTGCAGCCATCTGTTGTTGAAAGTTTCCATAGTTCAAAAACGTATAGGCAGATTTCTCTAAAAAAATTTTGCTGGCTGTACAAGGCACTTTTTATTATTTTTTAAGCAGTGCTTTTATAGATGTATATAAATAGTTTACATTATTCTTTTCATGAAACAGTATGCCCTTGCCAGTGCATTACAACCGTTTGTTGTTCCAGGTGATAGGCAGAATACAAAATCTTAAGTAAAATCTGAACTTGTTTTCGATGTTGTCTGTTGATAAACCATTGTCTGTATTAAAACCATATCTGTATATTTCTATGGGAGTTAGGAATTTTTGCACGGAAATAACAATAGATAAGAAAATTCCGCTTATCAATTGGAATAACATTGCCAATTCCAGGTTTTATGAATATAGTGACATATCTCAAATTATGTATGTCTTTATAAAGAGCGCATTTAAAATTGGAGCCATTCTCATGCAGAAACCTGCGTTTTTGTAGCAAGAAAATAACGGATATTTTTGACAAAAATAACACCTCTCCCCCCCCCCCCCCCTCATAACTCATATTAAAAAAAAATAACACCTACTTTTTCGATAAAACGCTTGTTCTTGAAAACTACTTTTGTGATCATTGGTACCAAATAAATTAATATTTATATGCTTTCAACGGAAATAGTAATTCGCTGTAACGAAATATTGCTGCCAAGTAAAAATGCTTCTTACAGTTGAATTAACCTATATTGTTTTGGTGGTATCTGCAATTTTTGTTTGTTTTGATAAGTTTCTTGTTACAGTTATTTTGGTAATGACAGAGTTTTGCCGTAACTAGATTAATTCATAATGTTCCGTACTAAATATATCATCTGAAAATATTACTAAATTTATTGCTGTGTAGAAATGAGAACCGAGTAGTCATTAACCTAAAACCAGTTCCGAGTCAAACCTCAAGAACCAGTATAAATTGGAGCGTAAGAACGGAACCGACCCATCCTTAATACATACACGTTCCTCATCGTAATAATAACAAAATATGCTGCCCCCAATTACAATAAAAATATACGCTGTAGGGTGTGGTAGTCAAAAGCAACACTGCTAGCGCTGGTGTCTACAGATATCTGGCAAGCCATTTTGGGTTGAGTGCTGCATGCGTCATATCTTTGAGGTCAAAAAAAGAAATTGTTTACAATATGTTTTCAGTAAATACAAACACCGTCCACTAGTATTTGTAAGTCCAAAATAATCTTTTATTTATGTTGAAAACTAATAATGCAGTGAAGGGCATATGTGAAGAATTTAGTGCATTTACACAAGTTTTTCTCATTTATTGCCAAATGGTAAAAATTTAGCATGTTATCACGAATAGTAAAACTTTTCACATTCTATTGTGTTTATTTCGCATTTCCAACATTTTCAGGACTCTACCCACCACTACTATTTTTGTGCATATTCTCTGTTATGTGTGCGGTAAAAAATAACTCGTTTGGGACAAACAAAATTTTGTCAGCGTGCCTAAGGAAAAATGTTCAGATAGAAAAGAAAAAATATAAATGTAGGGAAACACTGAATTGCAAGTAATTTACCTTATGTTTGAAATCATTTTATGCAAACAATATTCACCTCATCATTTTTTCATTATAGTTAACACTTGCTCTCTGTGGGATTAGGGGTGTTTACACACTTAATCAAGGTGAGGATTGAAACCTTGAAACCCAAATTGACTTTCGTGTTAAAAAATGCTTAGGGATTACTGCGGTGTCTCAAGGGGTCGAACACAAGCACTGTGAAATGCCCGGCTTGAATAGGTTCCCTACGTCGGGGTGAATTTTAACAATTAGAAGATTTGGGGATGTAATTCCCTGACTGGAGACTGGGGAGTTACGCCCCTACGACAAACTTTATACTAATTGTTGTATGGTAAGTAAATCTGTATTTATTCTGAGAGGAAGCCTTCAAGATTCGCGATGCCAGAGTCGGACCATACCTTGCTAGGAACTAAGACCCTCTGGGCAAGGTTTCGCTGTATAAAGTTTGACAGATATGTTTCCTGGTCGGGACAAAGTGAAGTGATGTGTTCATAACTTTCCGTCACTTTACCTAGGGAGTGCTCTGCAGCGGTAAGCTTCTCCTCGCCAGCTGGCTCGTAGAAGGGGATGGCTGCAGAACAGGGTTGCGGAGGAGCAGGGCTGTCGTGGCGCTCTGTAGGTTGATGGGGAGGGATGGATGTCAGATACAGTAAAACCCTTCTATTACGATCCCATTTATTATAACCACCTCTCTATTAGGATCCAATCCCGAGGAACCGTGTAAAATTTGGGTCAAAAAGTAAAAAAAATTGAAGCTCATCTAAAAATAAGTACAGTAATCCCTCGCCAACCGCAGTTTCAGTTATGCGCAGATTTGTTTTTGTAGATCTTTTTGTCAACCAGGATACTAGTTTCTGATATCTGCGGTTTTCAGTCTATAGAGAACTAGCTCTTACTGATCATAGACTTTGACATTTTTTGCCCCAAGCAGTGTGAAGCAATAAATTACTTAGTGCCAGAAAGGGACACTGGTGTATTGTCCCTGTCAGCAGGGGGGTGGAAGGGGTCCCTAAGGATTCTTTGTCCTTTGCCTCTGCTTTATCTTCCCTCTTTTTTTTTTTGCTTCCATTAGCCCTCCTCTTTTGCTGTAAAAACAGCACCACCTTACACAGACTAGTATCTTAATGAGTGTGTGTTTGATAACTCCAAATTTAATTCAAATGTCCTTTTTTAAATGATTATTTTTAAGTTTATGTGCACCCACGCCTACGTAATATGTTAATTTATTAAGGTGGGCAATTTTTTTTTTCCTTGTGAAGTCAATTTTATGTGTACAGTGAATAAAGAAAATTGTGTGCAAATAAAATGTGTTCTTAAGTTACCGGTACAATATAATGGCGAGTGAGGCAGTGTGCATGCATAGGCAACGTCAGAAGTTTTTAATGAAAAATTCAGGATAATTAATATTTCAAGTAGACTGCACAAAATATTTATATTCCCGTAAACATTACCGGGCCTCATCACGCCAGTGCAGAGACCAACATGCCGCCTACATTTTGTATAAATTCAACACATTGACATGAATCGCATCTATCAGCATGTTTTCCCAATGCCGGGCCACTGTTACAAAGTGAACCAGCCCTGTAATGACGACAGTGGCGACGGCCAGACGGCAGAGTAATCTTGTAGCAACCGACCAACAGCTGCCCAACCTGAGGATCTAGGGCCAAGCTTCAGCAACAAACAGCCACGCCTGCGCCCGGGTGTGCTGCATAGGATCTAGGCGCTCGCCCAGCAATGTATTCGCTGCCAGTCCCAGCACACGAGTGAAACGTAATCGCCATACAGAAAGGTTTTTAATCTTTGCCATATACTTCCTCATAGGCCTAAATGGGCGTGTAGCCAAATATTATGTCATCCGCCAGAAAATAAAATGCATTAATACGAGTGCCAACGAGCAGTATTGATCGCTCACGTACACTGGAAGGAATAGTCAGCTAATCGCCCTCTTCCCCTCCCCTCACACCATCCGGCCAGACCGCATGCGCACACGTATTACGCAATGCCACATAATCTTTTTGATCGCTATGTGCCTCATAGCAACGTCGTATTGTGTTTAGGCGTTATTTTTTACCACAAGGGATGGTCTAATAGCCTTTCTTGGGTATCAAATTAATCAGGAGATGTACAGCTATTAAAATATACATATTTATATTTAATTTAAAAAGTAATTTTTTTATTCACTACAGACAATTGAACATGAACTTCGTGCAAAAAATGGCATGTTTGGCGGCATAGGGGTTAGGGGTGGGTCAAAATCAGCCCGACATTTTCCTTATTTTTTATTACCTTCCCCTCTATTACGACTCTATTCTCAGGAACCGTGAGGAGTAGTAATATAGAGGTTCTACAGCAATTGAGTGATATATATGCGAATGAGAGTGTGGTTAAAATATAGAATGACTGTTGGTATTTCTAGTTGCAGGCAAGAATAGAGGATTTTCCTCCTCAACAGGTGGAATAGGCAAATTCAGCAGTTCGTGCTCCAATCTCTTAAGTGTTTTCTTGAGCTTGTATATTTGACATCCCCCCCCCCCCTCCCATTTTAGCGTAAGGCATGAGGGATAATTAAATAGAAAATAAAATTAATTAGGATGAATTTGGTGGAAAAATATGCCTAGCAGTGTACAGCCAGGTCTACTGGGTTTGCAATGTGCAATTCTATGCTGATCGTTCCCATCTGGCCGAATTAACGACGGTGAATGAAACCAAGAGAGCTTTGAATTAACACATTCACGTCGATAAGATCCAGTGAGTTTTTTGACCGAGTACAAATACCTGGCTGTTCTCCAGCAGGCTTAGAGTAAGGGACTATTCAGGGCACTCAATTCCAGAGGCAGAAAAAATGTACCTAGTGCATTTCGGTGCTCGTCAAGAGTTACCATTTACCAACAAGATAACGCAGTATATTTTGCCAGCATATCTCGGTTTGCCTCATAAGTTGTGGTGTACTTATCTTGGTGGCTTTCAATATGCAGTCGCTTTACCCGAATATAAAATGAGCTCTTGATGTCAAAATATCAATTTTTCTCAATTCCAACAGCAAAACCATTCACTCGATTCCGATACCATACATTTAGATATAGTGATTATCAACATGTGCCTGCAGTCAATGTATCCTTATGTAATTTTGTTTACTAGGTCAAATTAGACACAAATATGAAGACAATTATTGGAAAGACTTTCTGATTTGCTAAGTGAAGTTAATCTCCTATATTTATGTAACATTCAGACTTATCTAATTAGGCCTAACATGTTCACATCAGTATTTTTGATGATTATATGATTTATTTGAAATGAATATTGACACATTATTATACAAAAGAGTTAAACAATTTCCACATGCCTTTGTAGCATTCTTGCAATAGCATACACGTAGTACTGAATCATGTAAGAAAGTACGCAAAAAAGAAAACAGTGCAGTTTTTCCATTAAAGCCGCGCCACACAGCACATAGCATGACATCGGAGTGAAGTGAGGCAGCCATATACTGATAATAGCCATCTGCTACATGGCAGTCATCAAGATAAAAATGACTCGTTTACAGTGAGTTTCGATTATCCGACTATCTCTTCCCCTGCATTATCGCCGATAATCGAGGTTCTACTGTAGTATCTTAATTCTTTCATAGTCGAACCAGCATTGAATTGTTAATTCCAGTCGATGCTTGCGAGTTCGGTACAGGTTCAGCCTATTTGGAAAACCAAGGCCATGTTGCTGTACAACATAACCTCAAAAAATAATGTTAACGTGGATGAGGAATTTGAACAGTTAACCGTTTGATTCTCGATTCTTCGATACCTGTAATAATTGATGGTATCGAGGTATTGAGGAATCGACTTTGAAATCCCTATGTACCACAATTAAAATATTTTGAATTATAAACCACGTGAATTTCATATTAAAACATACACTTTTATTAAATTTAAAATAAATATATGTCTCCACACTCTCCTGATAAAAGGAGTTAATAATATTTAAATGTTTTTGAGACAAAATAATATTACGTAATTGAAGTTAAGTTAGGCAACCTGGAAAACAAGTAAATATATTTTGTACGAATCAAGGTGAAGAATAATTAATTAATGAAAGTTAGACAAATCAATTTCCCTATTTTAATTAAGGGGAAGTGCCTTAAAGGGACATAGTTAAAATGGCATCTTTACCAGAAGCATAAAGAATGACGGCCTGGCTAGGGCCTCAGGATTATCCCAGAAGGGGATGTCATCGCAGTGACCCAACAATACCTGGGGGGAGTAGTGTGATAGGAAGAAGTTGAGGAAATGTTAGGACGACGTCTGCAGGACCCTCTGGAGTTGCTAGCGGAGGCCGAAGAGGTGGAAGGGTGCTGGTGATTCTCCTGGATGCTGTTGGCGGCTGCCGAAGAAGTTAAAGGCCTCTGGAAGGCGGCTGGTCCTTTGGAGTTGTCAACGACACTGGTTGTTACGCGGTCACCGGCATGGGTAAGGGTATCTGCCCTTGGCTAAGACCCTTGCGCTTTCGCAGTGGTGAGTGTTGTAGCAGACTGCCTTGAGTCCACTGCTGGAATTCCTTATATTCTAATTTTCCCAGCTTGGCGACACTCAGAAGAGTGCAGGGGGTTTAACCCCGCCTCTTGGGGGTGGAGCTCCTTACGTCACACATGGGTTCCCGGATCCTTAACTTAATATTGTTGGCGTGAAGGCGATGACATATCTTGCCCTCGTGCACTCGGAGAGGCAGTTACTGTCCACTGGTTTGCTTGCTACCCTTACAGCTGCTCGACATTTGAATATCGCATTTGTTTTGTGGGCGCAGCAAATTTGAAGAGGGCTCTCTTCATAGAGGGATGTTGACGGACTACATCTTGGCGAATGCTGGTGGACAGTTAAAGCTGAGATCATATGGTTCAAAGGTTACATTGAGGCTCTCTCAACTTTGTGTAGACCACATATCCCACCTCCATTACTTACATAACTGAGGTTGGACTTGCCCATAGACATTAATCTGATTCAAGATGGGGTGAAGTCGTCTGGTAGACTGTGCTCTATAGCTGCGCAGGAACGCATCATGCGTCACAGTACATACAGTAAATTCCTGATTAACTGTGTTAATCGGGGTTAGAGAAAACACTAATAAGCGAATTTGTAATAAAATCGGATAATCAAATTTCACATTTTTACTATCGATGGAACACAGATATTGGCTCCAAAAATCGTGATAAAACACAGTACCTATTATATACATTTCAAAGCAAACACAAATCACTCACTGCATGTGCAGGATTTAAAGTGCATGCTACTTTAACTGATATATATAGTTGCACCGAGTGTAGTTAATTCACGGTGCATCGAGTATACACAGCCTTTCGCCAGTGCGGCACCTGGTAAGTGCGTTGGGCGGGCGACCCAGAGTGATCTGATAGATAAACAGTCCGTAGTTGTGTGTGTCGCTTTCTCAACGTACATCACTCGCACCCGTCCTTTAGATGGCATAGTTAATTTAAAGTTTAGAATGCAATGCAATAAAGACTAGACTATAACAGGATGCAATAAAGACTAGACTATAACAGGACTTAAATGAGGCAACCTGGCATTTTAACAATACTGTACAATCCCCATAAAAAAATAACCCTTACAACACAAAAGATTTTTAAAATTTTACTGACTTACAAACACACAAAAGTTAAAAATCCCTGAAATTTTAGTTTTTTGTTAACATTTAAACACTTAATATAAAAAAATAGTAAGAAAAGGTAAACCATGAGTTGCTTGGAAAAGGCTTCAATTTTCTTTTGTCTGGCACTGGAATAGATGTTTTCGTTTGTAATACACCATGCTCAAATTGTCTTATTATTTCTAACTTTTCCACGATAGAGTAAACTGTCCTTTTACATGCTTTATTGATGTTGCGGAAAGAAATGAACAATGACCTGTGTGGGCGATCGATAAACTGGAAAGATTTGTTTCTTTCCAGTTTTGGGGGGGGGGGGGGGGGTGGCAATAACTGAGGCTGTGTCCGAAACTGAAATGGTGAATAATTCGTTATTTTGTAATTTGTCATTTTGGAATTTGCCCTTCAGGAGTTGTCAACTGTTACTTGTTTAACACTTGCGGCGACACATTTTTATATTAACAGTGGAAAATTTTTCTACAATCATTACTGGAATGCTGCGCATATGTTAATAAATAAGAAAATAATAACTTATGCGATAACAACTTTCAAAAATTCGTTGCGAAATATGTAAACAACGCACAAAAGTTGCCTTTTTTTTTTTTTTTTTTTTAACATGCCTAGTGTATTTTATGAACAATTAATTGTTTTATAAAACATTCGTGCATGTGTTCATTTTGTAGTTTTGCTAACAGCCATTTCGGACATGGCCTGAGATGAGTCAGTACGACGCGCTTCAATGGACGGAAATGGATGTCTTACATAGATCTCTGTGATAGGCTGGCAGTTTAAAGAGATAAGCATCAGCTCAGGTGGCATAGTGATAGACACTTTACAGCATCGCCTGACCGCTGCATGGATAAGCCGAAAGCATTAAGCGAAGCATGATTAAGCGGGAGTGTACTGTATATACAATAAAAATGCCAATGCTGCTGTAGATACAGGTATAAAAAATTCATTGGAAAACTCGCATCTTTTGCAGGAGAAAATATCACATGAGGAAAAGAATTGCTTTACATACTATTTATTGTTTTTTTTACTAAGAATGCTATTTTGATTTTGTGGTTTGTACTACCTTTTTTTCAATATATTATTTCGCGTTGTACAAATGAATGATAACTTGGTCACTGATACTTGTTATGTACCTATTAACTATGTTAAGGGCTTCATCTACTTCTCTGTAAGTATGTGGTGCTTGTTCCCCCCCCCCCCCCCCCAAAAAAAAAAACCACCGGTCCTCATCCTTCTTCCTCCACCTCCTTTGTGTTCATTTCAACTGTGGTCGGGCAGTTATGTTAGAGGAGAAGATACTTGTTGAACTAATAAAGATTTGTGTTTTTCACAGGCGCAACCAGGTGTTTCCACGAGGCAGCAGACAATAACAATTGATGACACTCCATCTCCAGCTGTCTCAGTCATTACTATATCAGATAGTGAAGATGAAACTCCTGCTAAGTGGTAAGTATTATTAACCTTATTTTATTCCTAAGTAATGCCATCAAACGAAGAAATCCATGAATTGTACGTATAGGGTAAGCAAGCTGCATGGGCTAATTATAGTGAAGTACAGTTACAACAAACTTCAGATTAATGCAAATTTCAGTTAAATGAATGATCTTTAATTCCTCCACATAGTGTATATATTTAAAAGGCTAAAATGTTTCAGATTTACTAAATGTATTTTCACTACAATTAAAGCATTTTGTTCGTTTTATTCTTTCCTGTAGCACATATACACAAAATTTTATTATATTTTTGTCAAAATGTTGACTTACTTTCTTTATCTGAATCGTCGTAGTAATTTCCATAACCTATTTTAGGTGCCAACGTATTTTTATTGCGCTTGCTTACATCACTCACTGCAAAATTTCTTGTGCGAGATGACCACCGACTTTCTCTCACGGCCACGTGTTGTAAAGCATTCGTTTTGAAGGAAACATACGCCATCTTCGATTTAATTTTAAATCCAACATGGCGTCGTATAATAAATAGACTTATGTTTTTCAAAGTTTGCTGTATGGACAGTAGATGGCACTGAATCAGTGGTTTTGACCATTTTGTGCTCACATTGTTCCATCTATTGTGTTTTTCCTTCACCAGTGATTTATTGTTTGTTTTGAAAGTGTAGTATTTACGGATGGCTTTCCATACAGTATCCACACACAGTTAATATTTGGTTCTGTTATTACTAAGGGTGATCAAAGTGATGTGAAGAAAAATCACTAGCAGTATTCTTTAAAAGAAAAGATAGATATTGTAAAAGAAATAGATAAGGGGGGAAAAAAGAATCGCACGTGGCCAAACAGTTTGGTTTAGCAGCATCTACGCTTTTTACATTTCTCAAGGATCGGGAAAAAATAAGCAAACTTTATGAACAGTTATCGGTTTGTTCTAACCGTAGGAGACTTAAGACTTGGTAATAATGCAGATCTAGTAAGTTTTAGTACAATTGTTTTGGGGCTTATTGTTTAATTTCTTTCTTAGTTTGTTTTTCCAATGAAACAGTGTATGTTGTTGATTGTCTTCCAAAAATATAATAGTAAATGACCTACCACAAATAAAGTTGTTGTAATCCTATACTGTAGTTTCTGAAAGTTTTCTAAAATTTGATATTCTCGTAATAAACAGATGAAACCATCTTGCTTATACTGTACATAATTTACTGCACTTCATTTCGTTAAAGATGATAACTAAAATTGGCTCCTTACCGAGTGTCTTTTCAAAGAATGGTGACATTTCAGTTTAAAGAAATTTCATTATAAAGAACAAAAATGTGAACTTTATAAGACTTTGTTTTAATGAGATTTTACTGTAATTAATTTTTTTAATTCAAATTTTTAGTCAATTATTTTTAATTCATGAGGCCATATACAGTCGGGAATATTAGATGTTTAAGTAATGAATGCAGTGTGTTGCTGAATTTTGCTGTAGAACTACGGTAAGTATAGTTTAAATACGATTCATTTAACTTATTTACATATAAACAAGTTATTGGAAGATTACTAGGACAGGAAGCGACAAGAACTTGAGATGAGTTAGGAAAGTCCAGGAAAGGGTAATGAATTATGTATGCATGTACAGTGAAATGTCTTTATTAATTACTTCTTTTTAACGTAATTTTCACTGTCAAACGTCTTATTTATTTTAAAGTCTCTTACAGTTCCCCAAAATTTGTCTATATCACCAAGTTGTCTGTACAAACCGATACAGCTAAATTTAACCTGGTGTGCCTCCACCACAAATGTGAAAATATTATCCAAACAGCACATTTTGCTAACTGTCAGGGTGTCCATTCATAGGGAGAATGGGAAAATGTCAGGGAATTTTTGCCTGGATCAGGGAAAAAGTAAATAATTGCTGCTATGTAAAAATTATTTGTATGAATACAGGATAATGTAATTTTAATCATATGCATTTTAAAATTTCAACTTAAGTTTGTAAATTGACAATAATACTTTTTTACCAAGCGATATAATGCGTATGTGTACTAAATAAAGCATTTTTAAATTTGTAATGGTTGTGTGAAGTCGGTAACATGTATCGCAAGGAAAATTGATGGGCTAAACAAAATTGTTGGCTCTGTTTGCTTGGTCTGTTGCTGTATAATTTAATTCAACTTTGCTGTTAGCATATTGTGAAGAAGCGGGAAAACAGGAAGGAGAAAAGGAATGGTTATAAGGGGAAAAAAGGGGGGATGGGAAGGAAAGAAAGAAAGGAAGAAGAATAGAAGAAAAGAAAGAATGGGATGGATGTTAGGGAGATAGATGGAGGAGGAGCTTTTGGTTTAATACATTTTCAAATTTCTAAATAATCTAAAACACACTCAACTAAACTTCTCAAATACAAGTACATAACGGTATCTGTATCTGGTGGCGTTCCACCACAAGGTTCTTGTTCATGGGGGCAGACTTGGAAGTCCAAAACTTTCAAACTAAATCATTTTGATGGTAGAGCAATAACATGTAACTCAGCTCTTCTGCAAATTAAACCAATTTCTATTAAAAAAAAAAAAAAAAGGGGGTTGAAGGGGGTGTATTAAACAGTTAGAAATAAAGGGTAAGATGTTCAAATAAATTTTACATTTTAATCAAAGAAATAAAATTTATATAAAAATGACGAGATCAGTAAAATTTACATAAAAATTAATGAGTCTCATTTTCAAAGTGTAAATAATTAAAAAATAATACATTATTAAAATTTTGACTTGTCAATTGTACAAAAACAAAATAAGAGTGTCTTATTTATCAAAAACTCTACAAATTCTTTGTTACTGTTTCCCAAAATAGTAACTGTTAAAGCAACCGACCATTAAAAAGTCTTATTTTTACATAACCATGGTCTTAATCAACTAAATAAAACAGTAAAACCATTCTTTCCAAGTTTAGAAGTCTCGTAAAACTAAAATCAAGAATGGATTTCAGCTCATTTCACTATCGCCAAGGTAAATGGCAATTTCATAATCTATTATCACTTTATGACTTGACAATCTTCTATTTGTCTTTGCCATTGACCTTTATTGCAACTGGAACACTAATTTAATGGCGCGAGGAAGATGTCTACTTACACAAATAAGATAAGTCTCAACACTGTTTTACTTTCATTTTGACAATTAAGACCCTGGAGTACCAACTACAAAAAACTCTTCTTTATGTTGGTGCCAACCTAAAAATGATCATGTACTCCAACAAAAACAACAGTTTTCCTCACCGAATTTATCTTAGAACATGCCGTCTTAAACATAATTTTTACTCTTAACTGGATGCCACCTATTGGAGCCCCTACCATACAGCTACAATTACATAACTAAAATTTACTTATCTTTTTGAACTGACTACATGTTGATCGACCACCTCAGGCTCCTCCAGGTCTGTCTGCTACGACTGCTCGTACTGCTACGACTCTGCGTCTTTCTTGAGTGTCTCTCCGCGACTAATCAACTAATCCTCATCCGCGCCTCCCTACTACAGCTCTTTAAAAAAAACAAGAACAGCTTCCCACCACCACCAACTTCCAACGGCAAAGCGGTGCCTGATTTCACCACTTACGTCATCCGGCCTTCAGCCCATTGCTGCTCTCCTCGAACACGTGCGGCAGTCCACAAACGCAAGCTTGGCATAAAGTTCTCTTTTCCTGTCCCCTTAGCAGCCTACACTCAGTTCACTGCCTGCAGCACGACTCCTCCTCTCTTCCCCTGCTACTGCCCACAAACCCACAGCTGTTGACTAGAAACGTGAACATCGGCTGATGGCTCCGAGAAATTACAGCACACGTGCAACACAAACAGTTTGTAATAATTGATGACAGCGACTTTACCCTCACAGCAAGGGATACAAGACGGGGAACACAGCAGTAAGATACCAAGAGCGCTGAGGCTGATTTGCCCAACACTAATGGTAAATAATTCCAGGAGTCGCATTGGAACCATCAATTGCAAGGCTAAGGAAGATTTCTGAGATGATAATGTATACGACCTAACCATCTGACATCCCAAAACCTTTCACAAATATTAAAAAGAATAAACCAAATTGTAAATGACTTTCAATACAAACAAGTTAAGACCCCTGTCTAGAAAATTAAAAATAATTTTAATAAAAAGTATTGCAAATTAAAATCAAAACAAACCACGACTGCTATGTTAAGGATAAAAGTACTGAACTGCAAGAGCATTAAAACAAAAGTTAAACAACTTTCCAAAATTAGGACCAAAAACCCACATTACAATTACAATTAAAATTATTAAGTCATTACCTATCACCAAAAACAAGGACTCTCATGTGAACTAAAGAAAATGAGGTGCAAACCTAACCCCAAAGTGTCTACAAACTGAACCATGCCTATGAATGCCAATGTGAACAAAAAATACAAATACTTCTAACCAGAATGATATAATTCAAAATTCCTAAATTTCTACTCAAATTACTCAAATTACCTAACGGATCATAGCAAAAAATACACTGTATCTTAAAAAAATGAAGGGGGTCCTATCAAAATTAATGCGCAAAAATGACATATTCCCGTTCATCGATAAATTTGTCCCCTCACAAATAACCTTTATATTTTTTTTACAGAAGAACTTCAATAAATTTACTTGCTTCCACTGAAGTTAATAATGTACAGTTTTGTTTGAATTTATTGCAGGAAACAAGAAAGTACCTAAAATTAAGTTAACAAGCAGTTTATGAAATTAAATTCAGATTCATTTAAATCATCAACTAATTATTCATCAGTACAGTGTCTGCATCTTTATTATAATTACTTTATAATTAATTGTTAATTGTACGTCAACTTCAGAAAAAGAACTACTTTTTTTCTTATACATGTATCAAAACCGAGAACATTTAAATTATCTTGGGGCTTGTCTGTTAAATGTTGTGGAGATAGATGTATGGCGGTGGCTTGCAGCAGGTGCCTTGTAGCGCGCTGAAGTAGAAGTCCGAGTCATATCTGTCACCACTGAACTGGCTCCACTGATCAACACCACGACTAGCCCCCTGAACGTGCAGCAATCTCCATTGGCACTCCACTTTCAAGTCAGCGCTGAACCTCTCCTCACATCATTGGACACCTAGGACAGACATTAAAGCAGCAAGCCACAGCACCCCAAAACATTTGATAACATAACACCTATGCATAGTTAATTGATTTAGCACAAACAAAAATCTTTCATTTCAAAAAAAATTTTCTGCTTTCTCTTTAACAAAAAAAAAATTCTCCCATCAGGATGAAAGGATTATAGACACTGCACTTAGGTCCTCTTAAATTATCAACAGAATGTCTATTCACAAATACAATCACCTACCATACAAGAACTTATCAGTAACTGCAGACCTTAAAAAGTAGGAATCAAAAATACTTTTCACATTGTTGTAGTTCAGCGACTAAAACATGTAACAACTAGGGAAAGGTAGGCAGATGGATACTGTCCATACAAAGAGCTTGTGGCCAGCATACATCTTGTACATGACAGTTCATCCACACTCCTGGTGCCTTGGCCATTAAATCTTCTTTCAGCGTTCCTTCTTGGGCTCGATCTATTGGTGTCAGAGTCCACTGGCCAGCTGGTCGCATCAGGCAAGGGGGGGGGGGGGGTAACCAGGACACGCCCCCTTTGCTGGAATGGCCAGGAATCCACGCCATACTGTCGACCACCCACAGGAGCTGCCGGCTGAATCGTCTAACTTTACGAAGGGACTCGACTGGTCATGATGTTCATAGGGAGGAAGGGACATTGGTGAAACCGCACCTCGACAACAATGGCTACAGCGTCGACTAGTCATTAGTAGCAGTGCAGAGCGTCCCAAACACATGCAACTGGCACTCGTCCTAAGTGTCCAAAAATGTTTTTCATGTCCACACAAACACTTTACCAAGAGTCCCATTTCTCTCTCCTGCAGCACTTGCACCAGTCGAAGTCTTCAATCTCTAAGGGAAGGAAAAAGGGGGGGGAGGGGGTTTGAGATAGAGGCCAGCCTGTTCCTATCCCACCCCATCTAACAACAGTGGAACCTCATAATTGCGAGGCTTGATAACAGTACAAAAAATCCTCGTATCTACGAGTACTCGTAAACAAATGTATGCCTTAAGATAAAATTCGAAGAAACTAACGTCGTCGTGAGTTACTAGAAGGGCGGGAGTTGTATTACGATGGCAAACTGTATTCCACGATTCTTGAAGAACCGTATAATCGAGAATCAGAAGACAAAGAATCGAAGCATCTGAACCTGATTCCTACAAATACATAACCTATCACTAGAGGCATGATTTTGTAAATCACGATAAAACAAAATAACACCAAAATACATGTTAAAACATGAAATAAAACAAATGTGCAGTATCTCACAAAATGAGCTTTCTCCAAAAGAAATAAACCCTTCTCCTATATTATATCACAAATTTACATCTGCTCTGTAAAAATCTAGACACGCGCAAGTCTTGAGAATATTGAAAAATTCTAGAGATGAAAAAATTGTCGATTTCGTCTCGAGACAATTTTTAAATCTCGGAAATCATAATTTGAAATGCAACAACACATGTAAATACATTATTTTTTCTTGCGAAGCTAAATGTAAACAAACAATCTATAAAGATTACACTAGCAGTAAAACATGTACTTCGAGAAGCTACAGAAAGTTTGACAACAAACCTCCTCCAATCGTGCGAAGTGGACACTCACAATTCAAATGTGTGCAGTAATCTATGGCGGCCACTTGTTTACTAACTTTGACGCATGTGCGTGAAACGAATGTGAGAAATTTAAACTGACACATTGAACATACCACGGACTGTTTCATAAAATATCTAGTCTCATAAATTATGGAAGATGCTGCAGCTGATGTAAAAGACTGTAAAATGTCTACCATTTGGACATTTTATGTTAAGATAAAAGTGCAAAGGCGAGTGCAAAGTGTGCAAGAAATTAATACAAACACAGACCTGAACTGGTCTGAGATGACTTTAAAAAAAAAAAAAAAAAGAATGCAGATGATATTGATATAACGTGGATACTGCTTGTCTAGTTTATGTATGTATCTCATAATTCCTTTGTATAAAAATTTATTAGTGTAAATTATATTTATTTATTAAACTTCTTTGCATTTCCAGAAAAATTGTTTGTGAGTTTACCAAAATGATACTGTATTTTAAAATTGATTAAATAATTACTGCTTTAAAAAATTTTAAACTGTGATTGCTTTTCAATAACTGCCAGTCTTGCAAACATTTAAATAATTTATTATGTTGCTGAACATTTATCAGGGCAAGTGAGGTTTGGAAATAAATTAGAATAAACTATGTGGACGAAATATATCATGATATATGTATATTTTCAATATTATCCTATAAGCCTGTTTTGAACTATTGGGAATTTCATATGAATATGCTCCCACTGTTCAAATGTTATATTACTTGTGTTGGTAATAGGCATACTACTAGTGTAGGCCTAGTTTAAATAATTAAATTTTGCCCCCTCCTATTTATTAATTAGTCATGTAGAGTAAGTTTCTGTAACTAAAGGAATCGCGAGTTTTGGAATCGAGAGAGGTATCGCCATTGAGATAGAGATAGAGAATCGAGGAAAAGTGGAATCATTACATCCGTAATTACGATGTACCTTGGTTGCTATCTCTGCTATTAAGACATACACTACACAAGTAGGACGATTGGTCTGTGTTTATTACGAGGAATGTGATATGTAATTGCTTTGCTAGTTATATATAAGCTCTGGATTTCACAATTTTCACATGTGACGTGTGTCCGATTAGCTAAGGCTGGATCACGGTCGTGTGGCTTTGGTTGCACTTAGGCCAGTTGTGCTTTCAGGGTTTATTTGTGAACGTCTTGATGACGAGTGGTCGTTGGCTGCAGACAGTTGATGCTGGGGTAGTCTCGTTCTACCTGTCTGCCTGCTGTAGGGGAAGCTAAACCATCTCGCTGCATGGCATTGATGCAAGCAACTCTTTGCTCCTCCCTTCTTACGTCATCTCACCTTAAATGGCATAGAGCGGGTTTGAGTGCTGAGAACTGTGGATCGAGCACCGTGGACACGAGTGACCCTAGAATAGTGTTGCCCAGTAGTGTCTGGTAGCACGAGCCCGGTGCCTCAGAAGGCCTCCCATCTTAGCAGACAAACCAGAAGCGTTGAATCGGTGTGGGTTATCACTGCTACTACTGGGTGTGAGTTTCCCAACCAAGGCCAGCCCGTAGCACCTAAGCAAATACCCCCGGCAGCACCCAGGTGCTCCGGTAGGGCTACAACTCAGGCGGACTGTCTCTCCATGGTTGGAAAGAGTTTCTAGTGATTGGGGTTCCTCTATTTCATTCCTCTAGTACCTGTATACTTGGTAGGAATAAAATAGATGGCCGTCTAATATTTGTGTATCAGAACTGGAGCCGCCTATGAGGGAGTCTCCAGTTATAGCTAGATCGTAGGAACAATTTCCCGTTCTCGGTCGACGGTACTTGGCTCTAGGTTCTCCTAGCAGTTGGTTCAAAAGTATTCTAAGAATGAGACTCGTAGTTAAAAGAAACAAAGCTGTGTTTATTAATCGCTTAGTAAACACAGTGACTCGTGCTCTCCTGCCAAGCAGATGGGCATTGGAAGTAAACCTATGGTAGTCAGGTGTAGGTGACCTGGTCCTAGGCTAATTAGGGAAAGTGAAATAAAACTGATGAAAATTGCTTCGACAAAACTAACTATAACCGGGGTGTCTGTTGTAGACGGGGAAGATGGTGTGTTGTATGTCTCTAGTTACCAAAACAGCTTCTGGTAACTTGGTAATTCCATTGGTGTCACTGGAGCATCTGGTTGCGGGTGCTGCAGAGCTGTAACTGTGACGGTAATGGTAGCAGCCGCTGGTAACTGCTCAAGTCTATTGACATCATGGTGTTAGCCGCTGATGGCTGCCGAAGACTGTTGAGCAAAGTCCAAGATAGGCAACCTCTAGTGGCTGTTGATTCGTTGACGCCAATGGCAGCAGCCTCTGGATGGCTGCTGAAGAGTGTTGGACTGTTGGTGGCAGCCTCTGGAGGGGTTGCCAAACATCTGCTAGTAGTCGCAGGGCTCCATCACTGGAAGTGGTGGAGCGAGCTCAAAGACTCACAGGAAAAACTTGCGAGGCCCCCTGCGCTCTGACTCATATAGTCAGGGTAATGCGTTCTGCGGCAGCCGCGGGGGAGGGCGTGACATCCGTCTGCTACGAGGCCGGAGTTGTTGTAGCACCCTCTAGTCATCTCTCTGCCTTTGCGTAACTTCGGTGGTGCTTGGGCATGCCCCGAGCTTGTTTGTTATCTGCGCGGGGGGTGGGGTGCGATGACGCGCCACTGTCTTGCATGACCCCTCGTATCCACATATCTGGCTGCCCTCCAGGATTGTAGCAGGCAGTGACTTCAGTGTTCGGGTTGGCGCGGGTGTTTGACATACGGGGGGTAGAAATGTTTGCAGTGAGATGAGTCGTAATCATAATTGAATAGTTTATATAAACGTCACTTGTCACCACAAAACACTGTAAAAAAATTTGGCCGGCCGCAATGAACGAGTAAACAACACATCCATCCACCCATCTCTTGTGATATTTTTATATGTGCGTGCACTGTTTACGGCCATATGCCACTAAATGGTTGCGTGACCTGTTTTAGTATATGAAAATGACGATGGTACAGTAGAACCCTGTTAAGACGTTTTTCAAATGACTGGATGCTAAAAACTTCTTATCTGCAGGATGGAAACAACTTGCATAAACAGTACAAAGAAGTTTGACAATCAATGACAAAATCAGCAACAGTGTAGTGAAATTTTTAATGCAAATATCAATAAGAATTGATTATAGGTATATAAAAATTAATTATGCATGTGCTTCTTAACCCTAGTTTTTTTACTAAAACAGCTGCCAGTATAAACAAGGGCACGAGTCCATGATTGATAGCCAGCGGCATGGCCACCTACATCACTTTTCCCACGCTGTTCTAAACCTTTTCCAAGTGTTTTAATGCATATATCCATAACTGTGAAAAATGTCCGTGAAATAATTAATAGTAATCTAAGACACCAGTCCCCTAAGACTACATCATATTCTACAGATTTTGCACCTGATAAAATACGTATTATTTGTGCTGGCGCCGGCAGGTAAAGTGAACAGCCACAGTATTGGATCAGTTTGCGGCGTGCTGTTCAGGTTTCACAAGATGGCCATTATAATATTGGGACACTGGCATTTAGTTAGAACAGCAACACTGTATCAATATGAGTGCAAGCTGATGATTGGTTGAATAAGGTTTCACAAAATGGCTGTTATAATATAGGGGCACTGGCATTTAGTTACAACAGTTCACTGGATCAATATGAGTACGAACAGATTATTGTTTGAACATACATGGACAGTCGGCAGGAGAGAGAGAGAAGCAAGCTCATGGCAGTGTACCGTTTCCACTTCATCTGTTTCGACACAATGCAACTAACCGCGTGCTAAATGAATGATCATCATGGTACAGTAATTACGGCAATTATTACACCCATCTACATGTAGTTTATTTACTGTAATTTTTAATTTTGCTAAGGCAAATAACTTGTATCTACAAATGTGCACATGAAAATACCACTTGTAAATACCAAACACTTTTACTATAAATAGTATATACAAACTGACGGTACATCACAAAAGCTCGTAGCTATGAAGGCCTCATTAAGGCGCATACTCACACTTTTGAGGTTCCATTGTAACACTAAAAGTTAAGCCCAACAAAGATGCAACACAACCTAAATTGCTCAACTTAAAATTCTTTGACCCCTTACAATAGCATCTCATTCATGTACCTCTTACAGGGTGACGGGGGGTCCTTCACACAAACAACAAATAGTAACTGTTAACTACTAAACAACAAATAGTAACTGTTAACTACTAAACAACAAATAGTAACTGTTAACTACTTACTAGAGACATCTGTTTTTTTGCAGCGCGTGAAATCCGTTTATCTTCGCGAAATTGACTAATTTTTGTAAATAAGCAAAATCACGAAA
>CM057005.1:45967626-46042626 GCA_029891345.1 Dryococelus australis
TCGTCCCATAACTAATAATAATAATACATTTTATTACAGTAAACGCATTAAAATGCCACCTATAACCAGGTGTAATGAAAGCTAATACAAAAACAATTAACTACTGATAAAATATTCTAACACCAGCAAGTCACTTGGCATAAACGTGATAAAAAAGAGCACATGCACAATGGCCTTATAGGCTGTAACTGTTGATTGATTGTGTCTGCATGCTCTGTCATTATTTTGAAACACAATTTTAAAACCAATTTATTAAAACCAAAAATAAATTGCATATTGCTTTAAAAACATAATTTAAATCATATATGCAAGTGTTATAACTTTTAGTTTTGAGTACTATGTGCTTCCATAGCCATAATCATCACCAACTTAACGGCGTAGCAATTCATCAGCTTATTCAATACTTAAAAAATGAGAGCATATGCTGTTTGCATAGTGTGTAGGTTGGTCATATTGTCCGTCAAATTTTACCCCACTTTATGAAATGGACAATAGTGGTTTTTAAGATGTTTTCTGCCTTTTCAAGTCTGATTTTGACATTCTAGATATCTAAATAATTAATTCTTTGTCAAAATAATCAATTTTTGTGAATTCCGATTCTCGATTCCATCAGCAAAACCTTTCACTCGATTCCACCTCATTCCAAACCATAAATTAGGATATAGTGATTATTAACATGTGCCTACAGTCAATGTATCCTTTTGAAATTTTGTTTTATAGGTCAAATTAGACAGATACAAATATGAAGACAATTACAGGAAAGACTTTCTGGTCTGCTAAGTGAAGTTAATTTCCTATATTTATGTAACATTCACACTAATCTAATTAGGCCTAACAAGTTCATATCAGTATTTTTGATAAATCTATGATTTATTTGAAATTAATATAGAAAGTATTATACAAAGAAGTAAAACAAAGGTTCTCAACGCAATATTATAGATCAACTTATGAAGCAAACCAATGTGTACACAAATATTGATGCTATTTAGTAATGAAACTGAAATGCAAGTTACCTTCATTTAGCATTGCTAAATGAAAATGCTTCTACCAGACATTTTAAGTTGCAGTGACACTTGATGACTTGCTGTCACGCATATTTGCCCAAAAGATCTTCTGAAACATCATTATTGGCAATTTTCTTGTACCCTTCGTATTTACTTAAGTGAAATTTTTGCCGAGCACAAACTACAAACTGCATAATTTGTGTCATTTACATCAACTGATAAACAAATCCACACATTGCTAGACATTTTCTTCACGTCTAAGTAAATAAAATCCCAGTGCATTGAAAACTTTAGCACTACCACTTTTAGAAAAAAAGAGACGGAAATTTTTGGCAAAAGTAAACACAAAAAAAAAATAGCTTTCAATCTCGACTACCTCAAAAACGATGTCAAATAGGAAATACGTATGGTACGAAAAATATACCTGTTCTTTATCTAATATACTGTTCAATAATAGGTAAACAAAAAAAAATCCAAAAAATAATACCAGGGTCCTTGTGCTTCCACTACTAATAACTATCGCGCAACAAAGCCAATGCATGTTCGGAGTCAGCGACTGTAACTCTAGGAGCTTGCAGCTAGTGAGGGTTCTTTTCTACAAACCACATGTAGTCCAGTAAGAGACTTATCAACTAATGCTGATCACTTACATGTAACGAAGTGCTATCTCGAACACTATCCACGTGTATGGCGGCGGACATTTACAGGTTTGGATATTGTGCGGTATACTTCAACGTGGGTTTGTAGTATTCTTACAACAGTATACACGTAGTATTGAATCATATCAGAAAATGCACAAAAATGAAAATGAGCGCAGTTTTCCATTAAAGCCATGCCACACAGCACATAGAGTGGCGTCAAGAGTGAAGTAAGCCAGTCAAATAATGATAATGGCCGTCTGCCACATGGCAGCCATCAAGATAAAAGTGACTCGTTTAACTGCAAGTTTTGATTATCAGACTATCTCGTCCCCTGCATTATTACGGATAATCGAGGTTCTGCTGCATTATCTTAATTCTTTCATAGTCGAACCATCATTGAAAACAATTTTTAGTGGCGGAATGAATAATTCTTACGACTGATAGTAAAAATATTCAAAAATTTATAGTGGTGGACATTTTCAGCTTTAATAAATAGGAAGTTTGCTGAGGCTGGGAGAAGTATACGTTAATTCCGGTCAACGCATGTTAGTTTGGTACAGGTTCAGCATATTTGGAAAACCCAAAGACCTGTTGCTGGACAACATAACCTCAAAAATTCATGTGAAAGTGGACAAGGATTTATAAAAAAATTAACCATTCAATTGTTGATTCTTCGATACCTGTAATAATCGAGGATATAGAGGAATCGACTTTGACATCCCTAATTTCTATATTTAGGATCATCTTGTTCGTATGAGAGAAAATTCAGTCTACGGAACTGGTTCTGCATGTGGTTCCTTAATTCATCCCGTATTGATTGCTTTACTTAGTGTGTACTTAGCAGTTTTATTTTTTTATATATTCTCTGTGTTGAAACGTGCCCCTCTTGGGTCTTATTGGGTAAGATGTTACTACGCTGACCATCCTCTCGGTTTCGACGAACGCGAGGAGAATCAAACCCCAGAGTGAGGTGAAGTGATATGAATTCCCTCCCAGGGAGTTTCACTCTCTTCACGATCAAGGTTGTCAAAAGGGCGGGGACGCCAGCATTCCCAGGTGTATGAATGATGACATAGTCGGTGATTACACAAGGGTGATGGTTGCAGTGGATGTTCTGGCTGGTGTTGTGGGGTTTATCCGCAGCCGCCTCGTCGGTCGGCATGCGGGGACAAAGTTTGCCAGGCTTTGGTTTCCATCTACCGCGGGCGGGTGTCGAACCCTGATTAACTTGCCGGATGCTAGCTTGATAATACTAGAGTGGGCTGGATCCACCTGAACTGGAGGTACATGGTAGTCAGGGGTATTGAATGGCAGTAGAGCCTCTGATTGTTCTGGACGGGTTTCCTCCTGGTATTCCTCCGGCGAATACCAGCCTAACAAACAATATAGTGGGGTGGCACAATAGAGTCATAACATAGTGGTATATACTCTGGTTCACGGGGCGGCAGCTCTACTTGTCCCTGATCTGCAATAATATCAGTAGCAGTGTGCCTGAGTAAAGGGCATCTCTCACGGCGCCTCTGATGGTTCTTAGTTCCGCCGTGCTTTTTGTGCATTGGAAATGATGCAGTGTACCTTTCTGCGGACGCAACAGTTCTGGGGGCACGACTTTGACAGTCTCACCCAATGCCCTTCTGTGTGATGGGCAGTCAAGGTATGAAGGCGTACGGGGAGTAACAGTTTAGGATACACTGGAAACCCAGAAGCAGCGGCGTGCCCCTGCGGGCTTAGATGCCAATCTTTTCATGCCCCGTCTCCTGTGGAATTCAGTGTACCTCATAACTGGTTACCGATGTGCTGAATAATTGCACAAATAATTATACACACTTAATTAAAACTACAAGAAATAGTAAGGGAGACTAAAGCTATTGACAGTAGGGGAAACCAGGGTTTTAGATTCACATAATATTTATTACGGTTACTAAAGAAACTGAAAAGTCCCGGCTACTTCAACACACTTTAAAATTTTAGCTGCAAAATAATATTAACAATTATTGCGAGCTGAAAACAGGCAAAGATGAGCCTAATTAAATTATTAATACAAAATGCAAATATTCTAAGTTGATGCTATTTACCGTGTATGACGTTAGAAAGGGATTTCTCCTGGTGGATGCTAATAACGTGTTGACCTGCTACCACGGGAGTCAAGGTAAGTTGACTGAGGTAAAAGGTGTAGTGGGTACAGGTGGTCAGATTACCGTTTGGAGAGAGTGCTGAGCCTGGCAGTCAGCTGGTGTGGACGAGCCTTCCTAAGCTGATGGGTTGGAGTGCTGGAGGCCTTTCACAAGCTGCTGACTGGAGAGAGTGCTGCCTTCACAAGCAGCAGGCAGGTGTTTGAGCCTTGTTGTAGGCTGAGGAGAGGAGAGAGATTCTTCGCAGACTTGGCTTGGAAGAGCCTGCGAACTTATGCGGCCAGCGAGCCCGGCATCTGCTGGAGCCTGGTGCTGGATCTCCTTATATACTGAAAAATTCCCTGATCAGCGATCCTTCAGGGTGCGGGGGGTAGATTAGCCTCCTGATGCAAGGGTTGGTTTTTCAGGGCTGCTGGAGTGCCGCTCATTTCTTATCTCCCCGCTTGGAAGCAATGACTAATTTAAACACATCATCCTGAGGCTTACGAGTTGTGACATCACAAGGTCACGGGGGGGCTGCCATCTGGGGGTTCGTTGGAACTTCTTCCGTGGCTAACTGAAGGGTAGTAGATGATCAAAAATATTTAATTTATTCATAGGGGTGGCGCTTGCATGCGGGATTCCGGGCTTGCGATCCATTACGTAATTAATTGTGTTAATTACTTTTACGTATGCGGCTGTCCAATGCTTGGTGTCTGCTTGCTCAATACGTGTAATCATCTCCGCCACTGTTAATGACTTGCCCCGAGTGAGGATCACTTGTAGATGGTGCGAAGTCGCCCGTAGACTGCGCATCTTTACTGTGCAGTATTTTGGCATGCGTCAGTGTACAAAGGGAAATTTAGCACATGATATTAAGATATTTATTTACTTCTGCTAGTGAAAGAGAATCTTTTATATTCACAGGAGTCCGTTAACTATAGACAGCGGATATTACCCCAAAAAAATATTACAGTGAAATGCACTGTACTGAATTTGGTTTAATTATATGTTTGCTACAGCAATCATTACTAATGCACAGTGATGAACTGTGTTAAAATACAATGTATGTAAATACAATTACTTGTATATTAAAACAGATCCCTTTTGTTTTGCACTTGCTGTTATGAAAGAATACTGTGATAAAGTTGATGATCATCTCAGAAAACCAGCAATCTACATAAACAAGTCTTAAGTGAATAATCAGGAGTTGATAACACTGAACCAGGCAGCGGCGCAGTGACACCACGCTGCCTTCAAGGAGCAAAAAATATTTTATCCCTACACCACCTTTTCTTTTAATGTTACTTTTTGATAGGTTATGTTCGTTGCTTTTAATTTTCTTTACTTCCAAATAAATTGAAGGCGTGATTGCTGATCCACTGTTTAGTTTGGTTGTATTTTTTGTAATTTTCGTTAAGATTTTGTCCTTTTAATGAGCAACAAGCTTACACACTACAGCGACCAAAAATAGTGCAACATGCATATTTGAACTGTTTTCCCTCAAATTTTGTAATGTCTTGACTAATAACTAATTTTTTGATGGTTCCTCAAAAATGGGTTTAAAAGAGTTGGGTCATAAAAGGTTTCACAACAGTGATACTCTACTGTATTCTATAGCATTCTTCAATTCGTGTATTTGTATGAATACCTACAAATCTTGTCAGAAGATATCAAGATGAAAACTTTAATTGAATGAAAACATTGAATTGAATACATCACTTTCCAGCTTTTTTAAAATACAATTTTATTCAGTTTCAAAACAGTAAAAAGATTTTCCCATATGATAAATGTTCTCTCCACCTTATTGTGTGTGTGTGTTTGTTGTGAGTGTGTGTGTGTGTGTGTGTGTGTGTGTGTGTGCACGCATGTGTGTCATGTGTGCATGTGCACATGCATGCGCGTATCAAAAATATATATATGTAAGAGACAGTGTTAAGTTTTAAATTCTCTTGTAATATGCAAAACAATTAGTTAATTTATGCTTATAGTTATAGGCTGTTCACAGTAAAGTGATCACGTTTGATATCAACCTTTAGAGTAAGTCATTCTCCGTAACTACATACCTATCTGTTATAGTGCACATTGGCATGAAACAGTTTATTTGGCAGCAAAAAAATTTTAACTGCCCTAAGTCTCAATGTTGTATTGCTAAGAGATGATTTTTAGATTTGTGCCTAGTTCAGGTAAGTGTTTCTGTTCACATTATAGTAAGAATTTGCATATAAATTTCACATCTAGCTGACTAACTATTCCATTATTTCACTTGGATAACTCATGATGTGATTAGGCCCATGGCAATGTTAATTTTACATATGGTGGAAGAAAACAATCTATTAGTCAGAAAAGTAGTTCAAAAGTGCTCAATTTACAGTGAACCATCTGTAGCAGTAGTTGTATGATATGCAAACACTAAATTCATAGAAATCAGTTCTTCCTGCACCTTTTGCTTTGATTGTGTGTGGACAGATCAGATTGCTTATGGTTGTTTCAACCAATTACATATTGGTAGCTAAGTTTTCCACCTAAGTTTGTGAACTATTTCTTTTTCCCGAAAAATTCTTAGTTGCCATCGATGCTTGACCACGTACTCTTTCCTTCGTAGTAATTCTAGCCAAGGGTTGACGTGGTGTACCTCATGTAAACTGATGCAGTTTTACAATATTAGATTATGTGGACAGAAAATGTGATGTTTCTACATTAGTAAGTTCTGTGTGTGTGCTTTCAAGGTATGTTTTGTTAGAAATTTTTGTTTGCTTATGTGTAAATTCGTTGGTACAGAAGTGAGCGAGTCAGTTCATTATAATACTTTGTAACATATGTGTACATATTGTAATTACTTTGCATCGCATAAAATATTTTGTTGCCTATTTGCTTTACATGCTACTCGAATAAATAGTGATGGGACAATTTGATTATCGATTCTTCGATTCCACTGATTCATGCCTGAATCAAAGAATCAATGTGCTCCGATTTTTTGTATTCACAAGTTCAATTCAATTTTGTACAATTTTCTTACTGGGTGGCATATTCTGCAAACTTGGTGGTGCTTGTAAATGCAATGCAAATAGCTTTTGTGCATTTGCAGTCATATTTAACCAATCAGACATATTTAGAGGCACAACAAAATTAAATAACACTAAAATACAATTTAAAATGCGAAATAACATGAAATACAGACAAATGCTCCTTAATATCTCATGAAATTTGCTTTCTCCACAAGAAATAAACTATTCTCCCATGCTATATATACAAATTTACTTTGGCACTATAAAAATAAAAATGTAAAGACATGTCAGTCTGCAATATCAATAAATACTTTAGATGAAAAATATCTCAATTTCTTCTTGAGACAATTTTTAAATCTCGGAAATTGTAGTTCTACATGCAACACACGCATGTAATTGCTTAGTTTATTTCTTGCATTTCAAAATGTAAACAAACACATTCCAAAGATTACACAAGCAGTAAAATAGCACTTCGAAATAAGCTACAGTTGTTAGACAGCAACCCACCTCCAAGCGCTAGTAACAATGGAGCGGAGTGAACACTGCAACTAGAATGTGTGCAGTAATCTATGGCCGCAAGACTGAATTGAATGTTATTGAGAGTTTGGCGTAAAATTGCATGAAACAAAAGTGATATCTAAATTGATACATTAAATGGACTGTTTTCATAAATTATCTAGTTTCGTAAATTATGGAAGATGCGGCAGCCAATGTAAAAGACAGTAAAATGTCTATAATTTGGACATTTTGTCCATGCTAACATACATATTTAACCTCCAATACTCTGTGATTGATTTGTTTTGTTTACATTCAGTGGTATTATAAAACAATGCTAGACGCAACAAAATCGCAATTTAAAAACGTCACACTGAAAAATTTATGGAAAAAATGTACGTGTGTGACTTGCCTTAATATTTACCATATATCCTTGAAGTTACATTGTTTTGGGAAGTGTGCAGTATTCTTGAAATTACTCGATGTTGACACATTCGTTTTACCTAGCAGGGCCATTTCTGCATTGCAAAACTATAAATTTCTTCCACAGAGTACTGGGTGAAATAGTTGATGCCATTATATTTGCTAATTCAACTAAGAAAAATTATTTCCTTTTGCGCTCATTATTGTAGTCCTCGCTGTAAGTTGTGTTAAATGTATAACTGTTCAACTGTATACAAAATATTGCAATGTATTTAACATTTGTTCGTAATCAAATCGAGTCCGGAATTCACTAAATCCTTGAATTGTCCCATCACTAAGAATAAACAATAGGAAGTAATCTGCATGTATTAATTGCTAAAACTTTTCCATGTTCATTGTGTAGCTGAGTTGAATGCAGAGGAGACAGTAACTTCTGTTTGGAATTTGTATTGTATTTGCTTGCATAATTCATAATTTCACATAATTTTGAGGCAGATAAGGTTGAGGGGAAGTAATCATAACATATGCCAAGTTGTATAGGCAGTGCAGATTTGAGATACTACATTGCCAAAATGCCAGTTATTAGGGCAAAAACTTGTTTAGTTAAACCGTTAACTGTTTGCCCATTCCAGTGTGTATTTTGTTAGATTGATCTGAAATCTCCATTGTGGACAAGGAAACCTTGTCCGAGATTACAGATATACAGCTATGAAATTATGTGAGATCTTTCGTATTAACTGTGCACTACTTTGAAATTCTTTACTAAAGCATAAAAGTATATTTACCCAAATATAAGATGTGCTTTATTCCAGTTTTTACAGGGCTGTTTTTACATTAAGGGCCATTTAAAAATAAATTGCTCGTATAAAATTTTTCTCAGCTTCTGTACATCTTCAGCGAGATTTTCACATATATTTCTTTCATGTTCAAACATTTGTCACAGCGTAAGAGAAGATTTTGTAGATCCTTGTCGTAAAACTTTGCTGCCTGAAAGACAACTGTTCCTGAATAATACATTTTCACTGCCACCAAGGCCGGTTCCATGGCCATCCCAAGTATAAATCTTCCGGGACAAGAGGAGGACATCAGTGAGACGTTAGTCTCACCTACAGCCCAGGCCGTTTTCATAGCCACACATTCTGGTTGTTCTCACGACCATCTCACCTTCCCGCCAAGGAAAAAGTATGGCCGTTTTTACACCCCCTAACAGGTCAACATCCGGAGGGGTAGCGCAAGGTGATCAGACGACAAGCCTACTCCAGACGGACTCCCTGTCGACAACTGGAGGAGCTCAACTTGAGAACCAGATTTCCAGCCTGCCCCAGAATGTGTCAAACAAGAAAAGGAGCCACAGCATACCTGCCATCGAGCAGGGGGCCCAGTCTCTGGTCTCAGCTCCGGCACCTGCATCCAAGGGGGTGGGTGCACCTGCTGAACCACCACTTCACCCACAGTGCAGCCCACTGCAAACCCGGATCCGGCAACTGAAGGAGTAGGAGATGCTGTCCCTAACCTGCTCCTGACTGCAACAGAGAGCTCCAAGCAGCACATCGGCCACTCCACAACGGCAGACTTTCCATATAGGGGCCAGGCTGCCCTACGCCTGCCAGCCCAACTTGGTAATGGATTGTTCTGAGAGACACCCTGGAGGCCACCTGCACGCTTTGCCTGGCTGAACCCGCCCTATACAGTGCCACATAAGCGAGGGTGGCCACCAAAGATGAAGAGTAAGCCAACACAGCGCGTGTCAGTGCTACGCACCCCTAAACTTGAAAATGATAGTAGTCTTTATACTATCTCATTCATATTTACGCGTGACGGGCTGGATAGTATTCAAATACCTGGGAGAACAGTGGTCTCTCTTGTTTGAAGAGATAGCCAGTCTCTCTTCTGAAGATGTTTCAATTCTGATGTGGTACCGAGGCAAAGCATGCTGGGTGCAGCAGCGACAATAAGCTAGGGTTAAGGCGGAGAATCAGTTCCGAGCAACAAGTGCTGGAAAAGATGGTCAGTTTAATTAGAACCGAGCAGGACGTGCTGATCCCAAAAACTGCTGCTGAGATGTGGGCCATCTTTCCTTTTATACTTATCACAGGCTGTTGTCCATCTTTCATTGACTGGTACACTAAGGCGAGGGATAGTCGCTGACCTGGGATGCGAAGAATGGCTTGCCTCTGTTGCTTCACCAGCCATCTGGAGGGGGGGGATGCGAAACAAAAGACAAGCGATATTACTACTAGTGCGATCTAGCGGGGAGTAAATGAACTTGCTTGTCCTCCTAGCATAATTACGGTGGACCGGTGAATAATAAAAGCTGCAAGGCAGACAGTACAATGTAACTTTTATTGTAATAATTTTAAGCTTCAATCTACAGTGTCAACGGTCAGTACAGGTATGTATTTACAGACGTTATTCTGGACTCTTAACTTAAATATGATATTTGCATCAAGCTAGTTTCTCACGCAACTTACCTTTTTGCAACCGTATCAACTGCCCCGTATTCCCTAATTACATAACCTGACAGTGTTAGTTAGAATTGCTTGTTAATTGCCATCCATAAGAACTGTGTATATAATACGTGAACCCTTGGGCATGTTAGAGTGAGTGAAGATTTCGGCTGTTCTTAACAGCGAGGTCTTCAGAGCCGATGAGTGTGATTGAAGTGAACATGAAGCGGTGCCGGTATGAAGGGGTGGGGGAAACAGGAGATCCCCAAGAAGACCCACCGACCAACGGCATCGTCCGGCACGATTCCCACAAAATCCGGTGACCCGGCCGGGGATTGAACCCGGATCGCCTTGGTGGGAGGCGAGCGTGCTAATTACTCAGCCACTGTGGCACCCTGGGCACGTTAGAACAGTGCCGCATAAGTTGTGTGTGATAAGATGTGTGTGTAGAAACAATCAGACGCCGATACAATTCTTGTTTTGAAAAATATAGACAGAGACAGAAATAAAACTATTTTTAATATGATGGCCATTTTGTTGAGAGACTTTAAATATTGCCACATACTTTGGTTCATATAGAGTCGCGATGAGAAACTGTAAATATTTTCTTGCATTGTGTAGAATCAAGTTTTTACTCTATATAAAAACATTTAAATTCAATTTTAAAGGAATATTGCATTTTTGATCATTTATCTTGAATTGTATAAAGTCTTTGCAAGAAACCTCAAGCCGATTATGTAAATTTATCAAGCTTTACTATTAATCACATGCTGAATTGCGTCAAGTGATAACCTCAAAAAACGTAACCTTAAAAGACATTCTTGAAACAAGCAAAAAATGTTACAAGACAAATACGAATTGTAAATATTTTGCATTGCTAGTTTTGAAGTGTTCCTTCTTGTCTCTTTTTCTTTATTGTATTGTGGTGCTCTGCGAGTCATTGTTGATAGTGAACTGCATGCCACAATACTCGTTTTGCTAAGCTTAGCAGTCAGCTGAGTCTGGAAGCGCTCAGCTTGACTAAACCCCTTGGCTCTTTATTACACAAGTTTTATCCCTGCTGTGCAACACATAGGCGGCTTGGTTGGATACCACTTTTGGTTACTTCCGCACTGGTGGCCACAGCAGAGGAGCATAGCCGATACAGCCTAACGCGTGGGGCTTTTGGCAGTTTATTATTATTTATTTAATATTAATTTCATTTTATCAACTACCATATTTTTATTCCCCAAGGGTCGAATACTATTCCACATGCTGCCCACCATGTACTTTATTATCCCCTTTTTCACAGTTCAACTGTGTTAAATGTTGATATTGTAAGTAACCAAACCTTGACGCTCTTTTTTTAGGATGGCACATTTTGATGAAAGATGCTTGCCTTACACCATCTCTGGTTCCTTTCTGTGACATGACGTTACACAAAAAGAAGTAAAACAATCCCACATGAAGAGCTCATGAAAAAAAGATGACTCAAATTTCATCGCAGCCCTTGCCAGCTGTAGACCAAGGAGAAGGAAAAGAGAGAGAACGCCAGTTCGCATACATCGGAGAGAAACAGCGCCGTCTATCCAGTCCAGCATTCGAAGAAACGAAATAAAAGTGTGTCACTGAACCTGCGGCTACCCGGCCATGCCTTTGAGCCCAGCTGATTGTTCACGCCGCCCAAGGTCAAGAGCACAGCGAGAGTACTGAGCAGAGAACCAGAGCTGAGCCACGTACAGAAGCAAAACCGGGAAAGAAAAAATTGCTGTTGAGAGGACAGATCTGCATTCCCTCAAAGAAATCTCTTTCTCGACTCATGCCACCCTTCTAAGGAGTCTAACCAATACTGAGAGGGAAACAAATTTTCCGCCTCGCTCCTTGGAGGATTAACCTTCGTCGCACCAGAGAGAGGACAATTGATGCATGATGCCTTTCCAACAATGGTATAAATGACGTCACCTCATCTGGGAGCAAGCCTAGCTGTCTGATAGCAATGGAGTTTTATTGTTGACATGCAATGAGACGTCAAAAACTTTTAACTGTCTACTCTGGCAAGAATGGACGTTCCAGCCTGCAGATTGTGTTATTCACTGGCCACCGAGACTATGCATCAAGGCACAGAGTACCACTGCACACCGCTAGATGGCTACACCCAGAGCTGCCAACCTCCAAGCATACCCATCAGTAATCACAGTTACATGCAAAAAATACGTGTAAATCATGAGCGATAAAATTTCTCTCCAATACATAAATATACTCACAAAATTGAATAGGCATACACACATCACACATGTATTAAATAATAAAATTGTGGACATGGGTGAACCAGAAAAATTATTTCTACATAATAATTATCAATCACCAGGATATGTTAAATACCACCTCACCAGGATATGTTAAATACCACCGTACTGTCCTACTTATCACTCGCTAGGAAATGCACAGTTGCATGTTCAGCTTCTTGACGCTCTTTAGTGGTTTGTTTCTTTTATTAACACACCTCATTGACTGAATTACTTTTTACTTTCTCAATCATAAGAGCGCATAAATTTGCTGTTGACAGAGATGCTCTAAATTCCGTTTCATTAGGGCCAGACACTGCTGAAAATTCTTTCTGTTGAAAAATTGCTCGGTTGGCATTCCAACCTGTTTTATTTTTGTAATTGCCAAGTTAACTTTGTTGGGATTCTGTTTATTTTATTTTGAAGAAAAAAAGGAAACAGTGACGTGTTGGGTAATTTAGTTTAACGTCGTTCATGAGGCGGCATTGTTTTGATGTTCTTAAGAATGTGTGCCATTTCGAGTTGCATATTGTTTTGATGGAGCAGTAGAAAATTTTGCTTGTATGGAAATAATATTTAAATTATTATAATTTAGAAAAGTTTAACTTCAATGAAAAAACAAAATGTTATACATACGTCGCTGTTCATATTCGTACAGATGCAGGAATACACTCACTTTGACCGAAGTTAGCCTTACACTCGTTGAATTTGCGATATATACAAAAATAAATATTTATGCATTACAAGTGTGTTGAAAGTGTAGTTTTTTCAGGCCACATCCATTTCAATAATTATAGTAACAGTTTACAACTATATTATTTACAAAACACGTGAACTTACTGTTTGTAAAATTCACAACCTCTTGAACACATGTTTTTTAATGGTAATCCTTGCAAGTTTACTTCACTAAAATCACGTCTGTTCGTCATTAGAATTAAATAATTTATTTCCAGAATCATTCAGTAAAATCAACACTGTGCGCATAATACACGACGACCACAGAGGAAATACACAATGGCAACACCGCATCTCTGCTGTTTTCTCTTTCCAGTGTTGCTATGATTTTTACTGCTCATGATACTGAATTTATAGCACTGTTTGCAAAGAATACCGGAATCGTCTACTGGCATGCAAGCTTCTCTTAAAGAGTACAATTTTTACCATACTGCAGACAGTAAGTCGTACCGTAAATATATACGAACCAAAAAAATACGAAAATATTTAGGCGCGTTGTCAAGGCTATCAATTTCTGTAATAATCAAGCAAGCCTCCGTAATTTTGTAACTGGACATTAGCGTCGGTAATAATTACGGAAAATCTGTTATACTTGGTAGGACTGTACACCATAAGCTTCGCTGTCTCCTCATCTTCAAGCCGCCCGGTGACGTGACGCTTTGAAGAAGCTATGCTATTGCCACACCCTCTCCAGTGCTGCTGCTATCGAGCTGACCGAAGGGGAAGAGCCAGCCAGAGTTTAAATAGTGGACGCCAAACTTAAATTACAGTTATTCATCTGTTCTTCTGAAAGTGACACCACCTAAGCAGCTAGTTTCACCACGCCCACTGCCGAAGCTGCCCGACCTACCTCGCAGAGTTATTCGTTGGCTCGCTTCCAAGTCGCACCACCTGCTCTCTCCACCGCAGCCTTGCCAGAGAACTACGCTTCTTGCT
Organism: Dryococelus australis; assembly: GCA_029891345.1. Classification (NCBI taxonomy): domain Eukaryota; kingdom Metazoa; phylum Arthropoda; class Insecta; order Phasmatodea; family Phasmatidae; genus Dryococelus; species Dryococelus australis. The sequence goes on from CM057005.1 coordinate 45,981,691, forward strand.
TCACTCTTAGCTATACCTACCTACCTTTTTTTCACCACATTCATGCCAAAGGAAACACCTTTTCTTGGTCTCCACCACACTCGTTGCTGGAGCCATCCTTCACTGCTTAGTCTGTACCGCATTCATACCAAAGATTCATGCTAAAACACACCTAGACACTTGACGCGTGTCCGATAGTTAAGGCTGGATCACGGTTGTGTGGCTTTGGTTGCGCTGATGTCGGTTGTGCATGCGGGTTTTTTTTTTGGCTTAATTACGGCTGGATATAGCAGTCAGCCACATGGATTTACGAGCTGGAACAATGTTCTCGATTTTACGGTTCCTTAGTCCCATGGAGGGGTCTGGCTTGTGACTTGCTTCGGAACTAGCCATAGTCGGTGACGGGCGGGAGTGCTAGGGGTTGGTGCCTTGGCGGTTTGCGGGCAAGGGGTAGCGGATTATCGTTGATTACGTGGCTTGTCTTCAGCTCGGGTCGTAGCAAGGACCCTGCACCAAAAGTTACTGTTACCTATTGGCGTCGCTGGAGCGTCCGGTAGCGGGGCTGCAGAGCTCTAATGGCGACTTCAATGGGGACAGCCTCTGGTGGCTGTTGAAGACTGTTAAGTCGTTGGCGACAGCCTCTGGAAGAGCTGTTGAAGTGCTCGTAGTAGTCTAGTCTTCAGCACCCAGGTACTTGGAGAAGATTGCAGGAACAACTGGCGAGGACTGCCGCGCACGGGCTAGCGAGGCCGCGACGTATGACGTCACTCAAGTGCGAGGTTGGCGTGCCTCTGGTCATCTCTCTGCCGTCATATATATATATATATATCCTCAGTGGCCCGAGGCGGCTGTTGGCTTGTAAACTTTCTTCTTGGGGGGGGGGGGTGACACGCCACTGTCTTTCGTAACCCCTTGTATCCACTTGTCCGGCTGCCCTCCAGGATTGTGGCAGACCGGTACTTCCGTGTATGAAATGGCACTGGGTTTAAATCTCAAAGAGTGTAAAACTGTACACTAGGGTTGCAATGAGAAGAGTTGTAATCATTTATGGAAACTGGTATAAGTGGCATGTGTCACAGTGCAGCCCCTTGTGGGCAACACAAGAATAGGGAGTAGTACCAGTTTGTTATTTTTATAGCGCTCGTCTACCCCGCCATTGTTAGCCTATAACCAGGTCGCCTCTACCTGAATAATGTAGGGTTAAGCTTCCCTACGCTCTTGCTAACGTTAGGAGGTAGTGAGACACCAATTGTTTATTTCCGGTCAAAGGAATAAACAATAGTTTTATTGATTCGAGGGTATGATTTTTCCTGTAGACATAGCACCTCTCCCAGTGTACCTCACACCGCTGAGGGAATTGCAATAGTCCTAGGGAAATTACATGAACCATGCCCAACAACTGAGTTCCACGGAGTCTAGAACGGTAGAGCCCAGACACTATGTACACTGTCTTGTGAGACCAGCTCACCTACTCAGTAGTCCACTCTCTCCACCACGTTTCGGTGCCAGTGTTATTGTCTTGTGAGTCTGGAGAGACCATCCTTTCATAAGACCCTCACTCACGTGCAGGGACTGTCAGCAACGAGGCCTGACTCCCAGTGCTCACCACGTTTAGGCACAAGAGTACTGAGATAGGGTGACTGTTGAGTCTGCAGACGTTCATGTGGTTTACACTAGGTAGGGCTACACTTTCACCTGCAGTCACGTCACGGAGTGTGTTTGTTTTATCGAGATGCCTTACTTTGTCGGAGTGGTATCCGCGAGAAAGTAATACAGGTGCTAAGTGCCTGTGGGCGCTTGCATGAGCTTACCTCCTCCCTCATTGCCATGTTCAATCAGCTATTGCTGAAGTATCACACCCAAAATCCCCAAGGACCTATTCGAGGTATCCACACTTCTGAACTGAGAAACACACCCCTGGATTGCAGAGTACTTAAGTCAGCCGGATAAGCCTTTGGAAGTTCCAACCTCTAGCTCCAGATTTGCGCCAACAGAAATGATCCAGACAGTTCACACAAGCTTTGAACGTCAGATCTCTAACCCACCTGCAGTTCACGTACGCCCATCAGAGACGAACAAGGTCAAGTATTCTGCTGAGAGTCCGAACTTTGAAGGGAAAGGTGACACCAGCCGAGCCCAAATTTCTGCCCTTCTGCAAAACTACCAGGCAAGTCCTCGACATTGTACCTGCCCTAGCACCCGACAAAACCAGCTTCCTTAACATAGTAACGACCTAGCCAGCCTCCCAGTGTCACGCATCAAGGTGTTATTAATTACCTGCTGCCGTTTTATATTTTAATTTATTTGAAGTGGTCCTTAATTTAAAAAAGCTCTCATACATCTGAAAAGATTAGGCAGTATTTTTTGCGATATTACAAAGGTGGGTTTTGTTTAAACGGTGCTGTGGTATAGATAATAAAATGACAGCTCTTTCTGTAAAATAATTTCTTACAGTACCTAGGATATTTGATAGTTATGAAGCACATAATTTTTCCCCTGATTAAGGCTTAATATTTGTGTATGAATTATGCAGGTTAAGGCAATACAGTTGTCATTTTGTGTGAAATGAATTGAAATGTAAATGTTTTTGTTTTATTCTTACGGCAATGAGTTTATCCTATAGTTAATGAGAGTATGTGTTATGAAAAGCCTCCTCAATTTAATGCGTTTGAATTCCTCTTTCTCTTTTTCCCTCATTATTACTGTATTTGTTGTATAAGATCTTCAGCATGCCATGTGTAAACATAAAGCTATTTACCAATACCAATAACAGTTAATTTATAACACACCCATGACCTATGTGCTGTACATAAGTAGCATTATGCTGTTGCAGTTGTGCACCTGGCCGTAGTTGACTTTTGTTGTTTGGGTGTTTATAGCTGTAAAGATAGGAACTGCAGTGCGTGTTACAGTGCAAGCTTAGGACTGTCTTGCCATCTGAGCTCCAACTGCCCCTCCGTGCTGACGGTGGCCTCGCAAGACGAAGCATACCGCAGGTATAGACATAGCAGTACCTGCACCTTTTGTGGGTGGTGATTTGTCCTCTAACACTGGGTTCATCTACAGTGGGGCAGGTCAAATAGCACATTTTGCGAATGGAGTAACAAACGCATGCTTGCACTCTGCCTTTTTGGAAATCATTTTTTAATGTTGTTGAAGGTTTTATCTTGCCCCATTACAGAGAAGCAGAGGAATGGGTGTTACACATCAGTAGCATAATTATACATTCTTTATTGAAGTTTTCTCACATGCCACAAAGAAACAATCTTTCACTTTTTGTAAATATATTGCACTAATTTTAATTTGTGAAAAATGAGTTAAGTATATTAAATTTATTCAGGAGGGCTGTATAAATTTAAACAATACATAAAAATAATTCTTTATGTACAGTTGGTTAATGCAGGCATGCCTATTTTTGTTGCTGATATTTAGCTCAGTAGAAGGGACACAGCATATTTAACATTTCACTAACATTCTGCTGCATACCATTAAACCACTCAGATGTATGCTTAACTAACATGATTTTATAATTACAGTATTGACCTAATACAGTAGAACTTCTTTATGGTTTGAGGGAGCAAGTGAAAAAAAATCATGCACTTGGACAAACATTTGCCAATTTACTGCTAGATAATTAATACAATTCAATAGTTGAAGTTCAGTAATGAATGTTTGCCTTTCCATCCAATAGATAAGAGTTTGTAATATTTCAGTTGTTTCAAGTCAAAATTTGTAGTTATACCATTTCAGTATAAATCATAATGTAGAAATTAAAACTTCTCTAATATATTTTGTTTACTTGTATGTCTTCTTCAACACATTAAATACATTATTATTTTCTCTGCTAAAACAAATTTAACAATTATTTTCATGTTAAATATATTCCTCATTTCAATTATTATTTATTAAACTTCCAAACAGAAACATCTTGTAGCACATATTTATCAATCAGTATCTTTCTTTTAACTTACACGCATCCATCTTTGGCTGTGGAGGTAGGTAATTATTCTGGTAGAAAATTTTTGTTCTATTTTACTAATGCCTTGCGTATGTTATCTGTCCTGTAAATGACTGTAAAAGTCAAGAGACAACTAGTATATGTTTTTTGTGCATTCGTATAATAAACATTGAATACTTTCAACCCTAGAGAATAAATGACGAATAAGAAACAAAATTATAATACTGAATATTGTCTATAAACAAATGAAATACACTTACACGTGATCTCTATCTCAATAAACTTTTATAATAACCAAATATTATACTGTATTTTGTTTAACTCATATAGTAAAACTGAATTAGGAAATTATATAAAATGACTTAACATAAGCAAATACTCTGTAATCATATATAATTGTAATATAAAGCGGAGTCCCTTTGTAGCGAGATGTCACGGTTCCAGGTTCGATCCTTGCAATAAAAGTGTCCTCGCTGTTCCCGAATTAGACCGATTTTGATCCCCAGTAGGGCCTACTACTTATTAATTGCCCTAAAATTGCTTTTCAATTGTGTTCAAACCACCATAACGTAAAAATATCCTAACTAAATATTAAAACTAATTGCGTGAAAATGAGCGAAAAATCTGACAGCGCCTTGTATGTATAGCCGCTCAGCCTGCAATCAGTTGCCTGGCCTACGCAGCACTTCCCGCTATCGCTTACTCGGCCGCTGAAGCACTGCCCTGCAAGCGATAACTCGCCCGTCACAGCTCTGCACGACTGCCTAAAACCAAATACCCGTATTTACTGGCATAATTCTAGCATCTATTTTACAGGATTTTAGTGCAACAATTTAGGGTGGGCGAGTTATGCAAGGAATCGCCAAGACACGTGCATGTAAACATTAAAATGGGGTCTACGGTAAATAATCCCTCGCCTACCGCCGGAGATACGTTTTTTATGAATACAGCACTTTATTTATTGATAGTACATATGTAGAGTTCAAAATTAAATCACTTATTTACTGGGGCTAGCAGTAAAAAAATTGCAGTGTGCAACGAGCATGTAAGTACCAGAGACGTCACTCAAGGCAAAGCAATGGAACGCTTATCTTTTTGCCCTGTGCAAATCTGTTAACGTCGAAACAAAAAAAAATAATGTTCACTGGTTGGCACTACTACACGTGGCTAGTTTTCTGTATAACATTTCAACTGTCTAATTCCACCCATTTTAATAAAAATGTGTTCAATATTCACATATACAATATGTAGAATTATATTAAAAAATAAAAGGCCACTGTGAACAGTCAAGTGTCGGTGCACAATGCCAAATCGTTGCTAAAACACTTAACTAGCTCACATCATTGACAATGCACATACGGCCACACTACATGTAACGTTCTGATGCTCACATCACCACGAACATCGTAAAAAATAATTTTTGATTTCTATAAATCATTGTACTTCAGTGTCTATAATTGAATCCATATAACTGTATTTTTATTTTCAATTCCATTGACAAAAAAAATTCATAAAATGAGGAGCAGTTTATTTACATTATATCAATAAATTCAAATAATTTTGTGCTTTTATATTGCCGACATTGCACAGGGCAATGAAACAAAATTGAATCGGAAAGCAATTAACCGTTCTTTTTACTCCTATCCAGTGTCTAGGGGTTGGCTATGTGCACGTAGCTGGGTGAGCGCCTAGATCCTCTGCAGCGTGGCCGGGCGAGCTCTTAGATCCTATGTAGCGCATCCGGGCACAGTGTCTTGCTGCTGTCGCTGGGCCCAAGATCCTTGGACGGGGCAACTGTCAGTCAGTCGCTACACGATTATTCTGGGGGGCAGTGGCGCCCGCCATTGCCGTCGTTACGGGTCTGGTTCACTTCGTAACAACGGTCCGGTATTGGGAAAACATAACATGCACGTTAAACTCAGAAACAATGAATTTTTGGCCCACTTCTCTATTTCTGTGTTTCTCTGCATACGCAATTACCTGAAGTTTAAATGCAGCAGTTTTGACTGGAATATTTATTCATTATGCATTCGTACTAAACAAAAATTAATATAAATGTAAACTATTCCCTTTGCATAAAAAAACTACCCCTATACAAGTAAATTCCAGGACTGATTTTGTTTACATGTTTGCAGCGCGGGCACGCAGCCAGAAATCGATAACAGGACCAGTGACCTTGCAGTGTCGACGACATGGCGTGTTACATTCCTCGTTGAGAAAAACACGCTGTTTGAAATATGAAAGGAAAAGTTTTTTCTCCAATTCGGCTCCATAAAAACGGGGGCGTGAATTATGCCAGTGCAAGAATTATGCCAGTAAATACAGTAGTCACTGGAAAATTATATGTTTTCAACTAACAAAACCTGCATGGTGCGAGACTTACGCAAAACCAGCAAAAATATAAGAAAACTTTATAAAAATGGATTAAAATTAAGTTTGTTACACCACAGAGATAAAATGTAGTAGTAGTTGTGTACCTATCTTTAATTAATATGCCACAGTATGGAAAAAACTGGCAGAAATCTGTTAATATGTAACTGTATTCGATTCCAGCTATCGCTTGGACTGTTATGTTTAAATGAAATTCGTTTTCATTTAACAATAACGTTCAACCCACATACTCCAAGTTGTTTGGAACCAACCACAGTTGACAGCACAATGACAGTGAATGACTATGGAAAAGCAGAACTGGTTCATGAAAACTGTGTCAAGGTTGAAAGAGAGAGAGGTGGTTAAGTGGCAAGGCGGAAGAATGTGACGCATGAAAGCGGCACAAGGTACTTATTAGGGTAACAAGGGGCGGGGCGAGGGAGTGATGTTACGGCAGACAGATAACAAAAGCGTGCTTCACACGGTCACGAGTCCCGCTGCAAGCCTTCTTCACATGATGTCGCCGCACGTGTTTCAACTCGTAAAATTACAATTTTTCATGGAATATCTGCGATTTTTTGACGGTTCCTCAAAAAGATCTCGTTATACCCGTATTCTTGCAGTTGCCGTGCTCCCTACAATGGGATTCTACTGTATGTGACTAATGGTGAATACAGTATAACCTCTGGAAAAACTGCAAATGTTACATGTTCATAGTGAATGTCTGTAGTCTCTCCACCCTTTCCTTCTCATTATCTGCCTCCTAAATAATATTTAACACTTTCACATCCCTTACAACACCTGCACTCTTTACATACATTGAAACTACATAATTACAGTATAGCCTAGTATGAAACTCCTGTCTGCAAGAAGTATCTGTATAGCCCCATGAAATGAAGTAAGCTTTTAATAGTTTGCTTGGTAAAAAACATTGTCAATATTAAAATGTCTGCAAAAACAGCATGCTTATTCATAATATTGACACGACACATTTCTGTACCTTTAATGTGCACTCTACAAACTACTTTTCTCCATCTCGAATGCACTGTTCAACCCTTTGGACAGGTCAATTACTCCACACAGTACTGAAGAGGCAAGACACGTGCCTACAGTACACACCAGCGCAATCTCAGTGGTGTCAGACAACTGTGGGTGTGGGCACAAAGGCGGTTAGACCTCCAAGACCAGTCAAATACTCCCTCCGGCGACACAGCAGTGCGGTGGACAGAGTACAAACTGAAATGGTTGACTAAAGTCCTTATGGGTTGGGGCTCTACCTTTCTGTACACTGGGCGTGGTGTTTACGTGGGAGTAGCACAGTCACTTAACGAAGGATACTCAGAAGAGAGAACTCATGTTTTATTCCAAGAGGAATAGACACAGTGACCTGTACTATCTCCTAACTACAGTGGAAACTCTATACATAGAATTTCAGGGGACTGACATAAAAATTCTATACACTTTGAACACACAGAGGCCTATGTTAGGTATTAGTCGTTTAACTAGAATAAAACAATGCAATAGGAATATTAAAGAAAATTTTTCTTGTACACTCACACTCAAACTTAATAAAAACCGTATTAAACAGATTTTTGAAATCCCGTGCACAGAAATATGTATTTTGGCGTGTATATGCTGCATGCCTGTATAGGCTGTACCAGAAAATTTTGATGAAGTATTAGGCATAGTTAATATTTCAATCATAGGGCGCAATAAATTTTTGTATTCCTGTGATTATTGTTAAGTTACGATTCTCTACAAACATAATAAATTCGGAGTTAATTTCTCCCTTACAAATCATTTGTGACAGAAAATTTGTATTATGTTGCAATTTTTATAAATAAACGTTGCGCAGTTACAATTCCACAGATGGTAACGTGACTTAAGAAAGGAAAACCACGGCATCATGTTACACAAAATGGCGTCTATCAATGTGCACTTGTGGCATGGTGGCGGGCGTGCAAATTACATAAGATATCATTCTCTTGTACAGCAGCAAAATTATTTTTTCTTGTTCGACTAGACTATTGTGATTGGAAAAGTGTAGTGAATAGGGTGTCCTTAGTTTTGCATTGCCTTTTTTGAACTCTCCCGACATATATGTTAGTGTTACATTTCTATATAATGCATTCGTTTTCTTTTTGTGGAAAAATATTAGCAAAAAATTTGCTAGTGTTGTTGGCAAGATTGCATCGTGAATCAATAACTTGAAAATATAGCACTGGTGAAGTCATTGACAAGTTTTTGGTAAGTCTGGAAGATGTTGAGGTCGGCAGAGAGCTCTATCACACAGAGTGGAGGAGCGATTTGTTGGACCTGTGCTGCTCTTATAGAAGCAGGCTAACAACTGACGTTTGTGGGCCACATGCAGGTATAAATATTTGCCGGCCCGCCCTTGTCCGGGCTGTGGGGGTGCAGGCGGAGCTAAGGGTTACCTGCTAGTGGCATCTCTGCTGGGTGGCTGGAGCTGTAATGATGCCTCTCTCAGTGCGCTTTTGAACTACTTGACCGTAGAGGGTGGTTTTGACCTCTGGCTCGCTACTGACATGTTTGTATTATTTCCGACGACAAGGGGCGCAATCTGTAGGCACCCTGGCAGTAGTAATAGTAGTACTGATTCAGACCCCACCTGGTGCGCCAAGGAGATGCACAGATGAGACAAAGTCATTTGCGTATGTGTCGGGAAAGCGCCACACATGAAGTTAAATATTAAAGATCTTTCCCCTATAGTTGTAACAGGGTTAAACACAATTGCTGCAAAATATTAACATGTATTACGTGTAATGTGCTATGTTGTATAACAAATATGTTAACAATGTAAAATAATAACCATAAGAACTACAGTAAAACCCCTCTATTATCACCCAATCCCGAGGAACCGTGAAAAATTTGTGTCGAAAAAGTTGAAAATTAGAGGCATGTCTAAAAATAGATTCAGTAATCCCTCGCCAACCATGGTATCTTAACTGCGGATTTGTTTTTGTAGACCTTTTCTCCAACACTGCGGTACAAGTTTCTATTATCCACAGTTTTCAATCTATGTGAAACTAGCCTTTACTGATGTTAGTTATTAGTGGTCGGGCATTTCTCAAGCTGCCATTATAGACTTTGATATTTGTTGTCCCAAGCAGAGTGAAGCAATAAATTACTTCATGCCAGAAGGCAACACTGGTGAATTGTCCATTGGGCGGGGGGGAGGGGGGTTGCAGGCCGGATCAGAGAGGATTCTTTGTCATAGTCACATGCCACTGCCTCTGCCTTACCATCCCTGTCTTTTTTCTCTTCCATTATCCCTCCTCTTTTGCTGTAAAAACAGTGGCACATTACAGACTAGTTTCTTAATCAGTGTATGTATGATAACTTCAAATTTAATTCAATGCCCCCTTTTTTTTTTTAAATTATTATTTTTAAGTTTGTGTGCCCATACCCACGTAATATGCTAATTTTTTTGGTGGGAATTTTTTTTTCCTTGTGAAGTCAATTTTTGGTGTAAAGTGAATAAAGTTAGGTAAGTGTGTGCAAATAAAGTGTGTTCTTATGTTACCATATTTTGGCAAGCAAGGCAGTGTGCGTGTATAGGTCACGTCAGAAGTTTTTGATGAAAAATTTGGGATAATTAATATTTCAAGTAGACCGCACTAAATTTTTATATTCCCGTAAACATTGCTGGGCCTCATCCTGCCAGTGCAGAGGCCAACACGCGACCTACATTTCATATAAATTCAACAAATTGACGTGAATCGCATCTATCAGCATGTTTAATAACACCGGGCTGCTGTTATAAATAGAGCCGGCCCTGTAGTAAGGACAGCACTGGTGGTGGCTGGCTGGCCCCCGCCCGCCAGAATAATCTTGTAGCTGGCGGCTAGCCGCCGCCCGCCATCTTGTGTAGTCCGTCTCATACTTAGATTGCAGTGCAGGGCTTGGGGCTCTCTCTTGCCAGATTGCTTCAGCTTTGTGATGTAACAGGCAAGCTGAGAAACAAATGGGCGAAGGAAACTGCCTGATTAAGATAATTTTTATCTGTTTTATCTCCCTGCCAACTCGTAAATTAATCTAATCCTGCGACTCAAAGCTAAGCGGCTCCTTTGAAACTGAAGCTCACGAGAAACCCTATAATTGTGATTGGGCGACGCGCACGCAATGTAGATAGTTTTCTTTTTCGAAATTGCAGAAAAATAACTTGTTAGGCAACAGCACCCGCAGGAACAATGACAGCATTAACAACAGAAATTGTGCATTGGAAAGAGAGAGTGAATATCCATTACACCGCATGCTGCAATGTAAGAGTGAGACGTTGTATAGCGACCAACAGCTGCCCAGCCCCGAGGATCCAGGACTGTTCGACATATGCGAGTCGCTGTGCCCGGCTGCGCTGCAGAGGATCTAGGTGCTTGCCCAGCTACGTGTGCACGGCAATGTATTCACTGCTAGCCTCAGCACACAAGTGATTCAATGTATCTGCATATATATTATCAATAAATAAAGTTCTGTGTTTTGCTTCAAACATAAGGTATCTCCAACAGTGTTTAGTTATATTTTAATAATACATAATCTAATCTTTTCACACACTTTCAATGGCCATGTCATACTGTGTTTAGGCCTTCTTTTTTTATGACAAGAGGTGGTCCAATATTTCTTTCTTGGGTATCAAATTAATCAGGAGATGTCCAGCTATTAAAATATTCATACGTATTTATATTTAATTTAAAAAGGGGTTTTTTTTTTATGCGCTAGAGACTATTGAACATGCACTTCGTGTGAAAAATTGCAAGTTTGTTTGGGGGCATAGGGATTAGGGGTGGGTTAAAATTGGCCCAAAATTTTCCAAATTTTTTTGACACCCGACCCTATTCTCTGGAACCACGAGAGGTTGTAATAGAGAGGTTCTACTGTATTGTCAATAAGGGCTTTGTGAAAAAGTCGTAAAGCTGACCTATTAATGGTTATAGACCTAAATTGTGAACACTTTTACGGAATGGTTTTTGAAATATGACAAAATTCTTTGAACATCTGAAAACAGTAAACATTGTATTTGAGAGTTAAAGCATAGAAGTCACATGGCAGTGTTTGTGTTTACATTGATGTGTGACAGTCCCAGCTGTGTGACTATCTCTGCCCTGGGTTTCTTGCTCGGCGCTAGAGGTGAGTTGCGTCTCAATGTGGCTTATTCTGGTCTTGGCACGGGGGCCCGCCCGGTGTACAATATGGGCCTAATGGGTCGGTGACTCGGTATAAAGTCTGGCTCGACAACCTTTATATGGCGAGGTGCAGGTTTAGGCTATAGTGCAATAGGGTTGAAGTGAGAGAGTGCATGCCTGCACACTTTCGGTTCCCTCTACCAGGGTTGCACTCAACTGGGGGGGGGGGGGGATAGGCTCTGGTACGGTAGCCGGCTGCGGTTCTGGCTTGCTGGTAGGTCATATGCCAAATAGTACCACCTGCACTATAGGATGGTATCCTTCCGTGACCCTGGTGGGTGGCTTGAACAAGTCCACGGACATGATGGTGGATGCTGGTATTTTGTAGTCCCGCGGGGGTAGATTTCCCTGCACCAAGATGCAGCCCCCTTGGCACCACTAGGGAGCGATGAGCGTTGAGCACGTGGCTGGCAAGTCTATCCCACCAGGAGTGTACCTAGTGTCGGCAAGTCTATCCCACCAGGAGCGTACCTAGTGTGGCAAGTCTATCCCACCAGTAGTGTACCTAGTGTCGGCAAGTCTATCCCACCAGGAGCGTACCTAGTGTTGTGGCTCTACCATTCCTCCCAAGTGGTCCAAGGATGGGTGGCCTTTCAAAAATGGTGAGGTGAGGTCCAGTGGTCACTGGTCTCCCCAGACTCCAAGAAGATCCCCTCCTTGGCACCTCAAAGGGAGCGATAAGGTATGGGACAACTTCGAGACGGCAAGCCAACTTCCAGAGGATGGTATCCTAGTGTCGTGGCTCTACCATTCACTGTCGGGGCAGAAAATGGGTGGCCCTCCAAGGATGTTCCGTTGTGTTGTTAGTGTGCGTTCAGAAAAGCTCCTCCAGCTCCGAGATGACATAAGGAAGGAACTCGGAGTGAAAGTCAAGAGAACTGGTAAGATCATTGTTTTTTTATCCGTAGGAAATAAACACAGATGGCAGAGGCATATTTCCTAATTACCCATGGGCTATGCAGAAAGTAAACACCCTATCATACTACATGGGAAGGCACCCTGTACAAAGCTTGCGAAATAGGCAGCTGGTGCGTGTATAACCTTGGAGTAAGCTCAACTCTCAGGTTTGTCCCTAAGGGACTGAACGTGTCTAAGTGTTGTAACTGTTGATGGCCGCTGGTTCTTCCTTTGGTTAGGCGCCGAAGAGGATCTTCGGCCCCACGAGGTGAGTGATGAAGTAAGGATAGGTTTGAGCCTCGGCACCGAGAGCTGGAGCAATGAGGGCTGGGGAAGGCAATCGAAAACTGTTGCAGAACTGACGATCAGGAGGCCGGAATGCATTGAGTGGTGGGATCTAGGTATCATGCACGTGGCGGCATCTCGCGGCACACAGCTGTACTCGTCCCGAACTTCTTGCATGGTCTCTGTGGCTCATCAGGCGAAATAATGAATTATTATTGGGATGTATGTCCCGGTCCAGGAGGTAAAACAATCTTGCAGGCTGCAGCAGCAGCGTGACTAGTGGACCAGCTGTTAGGAATACAGTTGCGCTGATGAGTAGCAGTCATTTAGTATTAATAAACAAGACGTTATGCACCAACATGTTGTGGAAGGATACGTAATTGGTAACCAAAAGTATAACTTTAGCATGGCTTCAGAATAGTGTAAGTAATCATGAATGGCCTTTATTATGTATTTACTATATTAAACTACCTAACTTCACTGTTTCTCTTGATATTCACAATGAGCATAATATTTGTCTATTCAGTTCAAATAATTAAGTCCTTATCAATGTCTGTGTAGTCTATATTGATTAGTCACCTAATACACACACATTATTTACTATTTATAAAGTATTATTCTATGAATTATTATTTAATTAACACTCATTATTTACACATATTCTATAGCATCATTCCAAATGTCTGTCACTCATCCAGTTAAGTAGTCCCACATGCCAATATTTTTCTCCTATGTACCAATGCTCGCAGTCCACATTCTTAACTCTCGCTGGTCACTCTCACCACCACCTGCTGCTGCTTTGCGGTCTTTGCAGACGTTGTGCTTACTGTCACACAACTCTCCATACTCTACAATTTCGGCTTGGGGTCTGTCGCTGCTTGAATAGTTTTGCTCGTTCAAACTAGAAGGTTCCCTGCACTCAGTCTTGCTGAGAGAGTCTAAGACAATTACCAGAAGATTCTTTAAAGATATCCCCAGTAATACACTATCCACTGAAAAGTAACGGGGCACCTGTCCACAATGTTTGCTCGGGGGTTGTCACCTCGTTAGAATCTCGTAGGGCCACCTCTTGCAGTTATAACAGCAGCCACCCTGTCTGGCATGCTCTCTAAGAGTGTTTGTAGGACATCCATGGGGATTCATCGCCATTCCTCTTGCAACCATTCCATGAGTTGAGCAATGGATTTTGGCTGCGCCTGACGAACCCTCACCCGGCTATCCAATTCATCCCAAAGATGTTTTGTAGGGTTGAGGTCGGGGCTCTGGGCGGGCAGTTCCAATCTGCTAACATTTTTGTCTGCATACCACTACATAGTAGCCCTTGAAACAGGGCACCTGGCATTGTCATCCTGGAAATAACACTGGTCCATTCCATAAAAATGCTACAATGTTGGGAGCATTTCATTATCCAGAATGTTACAATAGGCCTCTGTGTTTATGCTACCATGGACAAACACCAGTGCTCCTACGCCGAAGGCTGTGAAACAGCCCTACACCATCACTCCACCACCACAGAATTTCCTAGTAAGCACTATACACTCCGGCAGAAGCCATTCCCCGGATAGACGCCACACCCATACACGTCCATTGGACCGGAATAATGTAAACCTCGACTCATCACTCCACAGAACCGATTTCCACTGCTCCAGTGTCCAGTTGCAGTGATTCAAACGCCACCTTATTCGCCAAACTTTATTGCTTGTGATATGGGGCTTATGTGCAGCTGCTCTTCCGAAATATCCAAATCAGTGGGCCTCTACGCAATGTTCCAATGGAAACTGATACTCCTGTTGCTGCATGAAACTCCTGCCGGATGGTATCCAAGGTGGTGCCCTATTTTTGACAATGTCATGTTTCAGGGTTCTGCAATTTCTGTCTCAAGATTGGAGGTCACCCAGCATGTGCAGCATTGACACAATGCCCATCGACCTTCCACTTATGCAGGACGAATGTGACCGTTGATTTGGTCCTGTTTACCTTCTGTGCAATCGCCCAGCTGGACAGCTCACTGAGATGGCAGCCCAAAATCACGCCCTTATCGAAGTCCAGTAGCTCTGTACTTCGTGCCATCTCCTTGTCAACTGTTTCTACACTGGCCTACTGTGTATGGCGGCCACACAAGTCAACTGACGTACTGAATTACCTATCTTCACGGGTGCCCAATTACCTTTTAGTCGATAGTGTACAATCAGCACAAGGACAGGAGCGCATATTTGGGACATGCAGCAGCTTGCCTTTGTAAGCTGCACGCCCCTCAGGTTACTACTTGCCTGGACTTGGCACACTCCTTAGCTCACTCAAGCGACACAGAGCAAGTGAAGCGATGCAGAGATATAAGCATGTAACAGTATTCCTTACCCTCAAAGCTAAGTATGATTGAAAAACCACTTTTATGCAAACCTGCTTGCCAATAGTAAAGCTGTCTCTTGCAGTAAGGGCTGTTTACACCTTGGCAAAACCTGCTAAATCAAGTTCTACTGGACCATCCTAGTACATTCCCCAAGGAATTGAGCTCACCTACCCTGCCACTATTATACTAATGAAGGAAGATCATTCCGTGCTCTAAACAACAACCCCTTCAAGGATCAGTTTGGTTACATGTATCCTTCGTAACCAAGAACTGTCTACCACCAACAAATGTTATACGAGATGTCTACCTGTGACTGTAAAGCTTAAGCATGAGTCAAATACATAAGACTATAATTTAACTTTGGTATGTGCACACAGAAGTGAGACATTAAACAATTTGCACACTAACCATAACCATTGTGACAGGTGAATCAGTACCATTAATAACGTACAGCAGCAAACTGAACATTGTCTGTTCAGTGCATTCTAGAACTGATTTTTGTATGTATCCAATGATATTAAATGTTGAAGCATTTGGTAGGTCCCAGAACCTATGAGTAACAGAATTTCACTTTCCAAAAGTTTCTGCTAATATTGGCCCGAGTGTAACCATGGATGATTTGATTAAGGAGATTACAGTAGAACCTCTTGGGACCAAATGTAAATTGGTACCAGAGTTGAGTTATGAGATCCCTACCACCTAAAAGCAATAGCTTAGAATTCAGACTCTGGGAATTAGCTTGTTTGTTGATGCTATTGACATTTATATAAATACGACTTCGCCTCATCTTTACATATCATCACATAACCCCAGGCGGAGTTTGAACACTCAAATGACTTTGCTACAAGAGCCTACCAGTATGCCCCTAGATGCGGGGGCACCCACAGATGTGTCGGCCAAGTTCGTTCACTTTATGTCAGACATCATGCCAATCCCCCACGTGGGATAGAAGTCAGCCAAGCGGAGCCCAGCCAAGGGCTTGAGCTCGCACTGCAGAGGCAACCCAACATTACAGAGACGTCTGCTTTTGCTATGGACTGATGGATGGCACCATGAGCGCAGCTCCGTCCACGAGAGGAGGAACTCACCCCCGTCACCTCCGCACCTCAGAGAGCGCACAGGCAGGTGGAATATATGTCGGTGCACAGCCGCAGAACGGCAGTTCATTCTCCAGCAGTTCACTCCACCACCTCGTACTGGAGATCTGCTGACACCATCATCTTCACAATCTACCAGTAGCTCTTCAAGACCTGCACCAGCAACCCCCGAAGAAGTTTTCAATCCCCTTCAACGTGCACTACCCTTCTGGTAGTGCCACCCGAGTCCCTTCCGGACAATATCTTTGAGATATGAGATAGTTATGGACAGTATCATAGCTACCTAGTCACATCTGTTCTTGTCTAGTTTAGACCCAGGTCCCCTTCATCTGGTTTTCATAGTCTACTTCCATTCAGTTCCTTGTTAAGAGTTAGTACTGGCCACCATGTTTATTCGTCACAGAATAAATACATATTCTAACAGACCTCTGAGTATTGATTCTAAGGTGACTGTGTCTTTTATCCCCTGTAGATGTCAGCCTACCGGGCAAAAGTAGGAGACTGCATCATTTACAACCTAATTGCCGAACCTAGAGTATGACTGCGGGCTTTCTCAAGCGGGTGCACGTATGTCGCAAAACACACAACTAGAGACTCAATCCACGAGAGTGGCTAGTCAACCTGTCCATCCAATTCACTCCAACCTCCGTGCTGAACTATCATTGGAGGGAGTGATAGACTAGTTCTGGAGGTCTGCTCACCTTTGGACCACACCTGTCATCTGACATCTAGGCTCTAACCACTATGCTGAACTGTGGCCAGTTGGAGTAATCGGGTACGACTCTGGTTGGCTTTGCCTCGGCTTGGCTATAGACCTAGTCAGGGATCATAGTCACCTGCTCCTCATTGGGGCCAACTTTTGTAAGTCATACACCCATAGGAGTGGTGCAAAGTGACAAGCTAGAAAGGCATCTACTGCCTCCGAATCCAACAGAGCTCTAACCCACCCCCAACTGCAGTCTGCAGCATAACCCCTTCCAGGAACGAGCTCAAGCTATCCAACAGTTGGAGAGGCCTCACCTCCCAGCTCCCTCCTCCTTATTTCAGCCCCCAATTAAGACCACCAGCCAGCCACTCCCAATTGTCTCAGACTTCCATCAGGGATGTCATGTTTCACTGGGGATAGCAAACCCGTGGTTCCAAAGCAGCAGGACCAGCATCCCTCTGCAGGCATCTTTCAGCACTGCCTGTCTCTGCACCACCACAGCTTGATAACTGGAACCAGTTCTGGCCAACCTCAGCAGCAACAACTGCAGTGTCGGGATCTGCCCCGGATCACGCCCAATACATGTAAACCAGTGGCTGTGTGCTAGCCAGTAGTACGAAGGACAGTAAAGCCCACAGCTAGCTGTTTACCGTGCCGCCAAGCCATGCGTCCTAGCCTATACAGTGGACAAGGTGCGGTTAGCAGCTAGTAGTCAGCCGAGCATTTTGTCCATATCTCTTACAGACACACAAAAACCTTGGCCAACCGTGTCAGCCACCTGACGTCACGCATCAAGCTCATCAATTTATAACAAAATCAAGACAGCCGCCAGGTCTCAATGTGAGATAATCACAGCTCCAAACCACACTCGTGAGCTATTCTGGCAAATTTCCAATTTTCCCACTGCACCCTAGTTTGCGACCTGTCCACTAGGTTTACTACCAACAACACCCTTCCTCCATACTGCAGTGTCCTACAACTTCCTGTCTGATGAACCTTGTCTAGCGAATGAAACATCGCAATCGTGTGAAAAATGTCACCCTTCATGTGTGTATCTGTAAACAAGTACTAGATTGTGAGTACTTGAATTTCTGCCCTTTTGTATATTTTAAGTACATGTATTGTTTTACGTATGCACTGCAATCAATAATTTATTGCTGTCTACTCACAACACCTTCTGTCTATATGTGTTGATCTAGATTAATGGTGTTGACATGCAGCACCATCTTGAATTTTTTTGTACATCAAAATATGAATGTATAAATTGGTAACTGTGTGTCCATCATGTTTTGGTAGTGAATCTTATAACTTACATTAAAACCCCCTAATGAGAATGACTTTGTAAAATTTCTAACCTGGTAAAAATCTAAACATTTCAATAAGGTGACATCTTAGAATAAAATGACACCCCAGAATCGTAAACTTGTGAAAACCCTACTTGGTATTACGTATATTTAGTGTATGGCAGGCAACTTTTTAAGCACTTGTTTTGTATAATTTTTACCATAATTTCATTGCCCGTCATAATGTGTTCTCCCCCCCTCGCTCTCCACTAAGATTGTGTCATTTGTATTTAGGTATAAGATTCTGTCGTGTAACAAACAACTTAAAACTATAAAGGGAGCAAGTGTCCATTTATGGTAGCTGCAGTACATTTGTGGTCCAGGTAGATGCGGTACATTTGTGGTCCAGGTAGCAAGGAGGGGTCTCCGTCTCATCTCTTACTCCCAGCCATCTGCCATGAAGTGATGAATTTGGCTTACAAATTATGACTAAGGAATTATATGTATGTGTTGGTGATCAGTATTTTCACGTAATCAGGAACATTACCTATGTAAACGAAATTGAATAAAAAAATGTGTATTGAATATTGACGGACTCGTGCAACATTCCTGGAGCACCAAAGGAACCTTGGAGAGGGAGAGGTGATATTCCTGCACCAAAACACGTCAGAAGTTTGTAGTCTGCTGTAGAGAGAGAGAGGACTTACATGAGAAACACAAAACTGAGAACCAAGTCTTACCGAGAAGCAAGGGAGGTGTTGCGATTCTGGCCGGTGTAGAATCAAATATGCTTTGCAATGATGCTGTGTACGACGGTGCTGTACTTCACGAAGAAGTGTGTGTGTGGGTCACGGACTGTGGCCTTAATAATTAATCCCGTGTCGTGTGGGGTTGTCACAATTAACTTATCGATTTATTGACTCTGAGCTAGCTGAAGCATAACCCACTTAGAATATAGACATTACAACAATTAATCTATACTACTAAATAAAATAAAAGTGTCTCTTTGTGATTTTCGAATTTTTCACTTTAAATTATTTTTTCATATAGTATAATGATAACTAAGCCATATCTAATGTTAATTTTTTTATTGTCTGTCTGTCCGTTGGAACGGATTTAACTCAAAAACCACTTAGCGTATTGACATCAAATTTACACAGCATATAGATGATAAGCCCAGGACCAACTTAGTCTTTATTTCATAGAGATATCTCAAACAGTTCTGGAAAAAATTATGATCAGGGATGGAAATAGGTACTGGATTAAGCTCTTCTTAGGATTACTGTATAAAAAAAGCATTGGAAAAAAAATTGTCATTTCTCCTTTCTTTTTTGTCTATGGGCTGTAAACCTTTCCTTCCGAAAAGCAGTAGTGTCCCAGTGGGTACAGTTATTCGAAGTGGGTCCACAGTGACAGCGGATAGATATATATCAAGTGGGGCTGCAGTAGCTCAGTTGCTAGAGAACCCAATAGTGGGTCCACAGTAGCCAAGTGGGTAGAGAACCCAATAGTGGGTCCACAGTAGCTCAGTTGCTAGAGAACCCAATAGTGGGTCCACAGTAGCCAAGTGGGTAGAGAACCCAATAGTGGGTCCACAGTAGCCAAGTGGGTAGAGAACCCAATAGTGGGGCCGCAGTATCTCAGTGGCTAAATCAATTCAAAGTCTTTAATATCATGCTAAAATAAAACATGTGCGAAGTGATGGCAGGGTGTAATTTAATAACTCCATTAAACCTGAAAGAATAAATATTAGTATTTTAAACATAAAAACTAATGAAACTACGATGGGCTTTATTTCAATAACTTTAAAAAGAAATCATGTGAACGAAGTCACATGGGTCAGCTAGTATACAGTAGAATTGATAATGGAAGATAAGCACACACATGACTGGATGGAACATCGCAAACTTAATATCCCCTTGTTAGCAAAAATATTTACATTGTGCAGTAAAATTTGCTTAAGTGCAAATACCTTAAGTGCTTTTTGCGGGAAAAATAAAGAATATTGGTTACCGAATTATTAATGTATTTCAATTGATAAACATTGAATAAACTTATTTCCGTGTTACTATAGTTAAGTAAGTAGAATGTATTTGCAAATGATGCATCAATTTATGTTTGTAGGGTGTAGTAAATAGTATATTTTTGTATTTAAAAAGTACTTTTCTATCCTTGCTTTTTAAAGAAAAATATATTTCTTTGTGATTACATATTAACTTTCATTACTAATTATAGAAGTTGAGGCTTTATTGATGTACATTGTAACAATATTTTACTGTACGTTATAAATTTCAAGCACACTGTTTACTATGTAGATCAGTATTTTTAATAATGCTAATTGCCAAGATGTTTTACCAACTTTAAAGCTATGTTTTCCACTATTGTCTGTAAACAGTATTGTTTTTTGTTTGCTTTGATTTTCCCAGTGAAATTTTATGTTAAAATTAATTAAATTGCAAAAAAAAAAAAAAATGTACTTCTCCATTTATGTTATCCTTTGGTCTATAGTTCTCTTGCAGATCTGTTGAATAATTTTTTTTTACAGTGTAAAAGTTTTAAGAAGTTACACTTTTGCTTTTCAGAGAAGCTGAATTTTATACATATTGCACACACAACATTTGCGTGAATATGTTTCTACAACACCACTTCAGAGTATGATTTTACGAATTTGGTTGACTACGTCGATTGGGGGGAAAAATGTGTGAAACAATTGATGCCATACTGAATTGCAGGAACTGAATACATTGTAAACATAGTGTAAGTGGTGGGGTCTGAATAAATTAGTGTACAGTAAGTCAGAGGAAAATGTAATTATGAGGAATGTAAAATTGAGGTTACTAAATGCCTCATTGACAACTTTAGTAACTGTTTAGGTTTGGTTAGGTTTGTGTCAATCGGTGTATGTACTTGGATTCAAATTCAAACGTGGGGCCAACTGTTGCGAGTGCCCTGGCTGGTGGCCATCTTGACTTGTGGTGCTATCTATGAATGAAAGCAGTTAGTTACTGCTACTCCGTGTTGATGGACGTCGCGCAGCTGGAATGGGTTACAAATATATTGTGTGGAAACAGTAGCCTTGCACAGATTCTCAGCGTGGTAGTGGTAGTGGTGCGAAAGCCATGCAAGGAGCACATTCATAAATTGGTGAAATTGTATTTCAATCCCCCAAATAATGGTCCTGTTTCCATGTATACCGTATTTTGGCGTGTATAGGTTACGTGCATGTATAGGCTGCCCCAGAAGTTTTTTTATGATAAATTTGGGATAGTTAATATTTTAAGTATAGGCCGCATAGAATTTTTGTATTCCTGTAAATATTAAGTTACGAATCCGTACAAACATAATAAATTCTGACAATTTCTCCCATACAAAATATTTGTGACAGAAAATTTGGATTGTGTTGCAATGTTTATAAATATTATCACGTGATTACTATTCCACAGTTGGTAACATCTCCAAAATGTTTACATTTTACACTTGTGGGTTTATGAATGCGAGTGAACAAATAATTGCAAGAGTGGAAAAAGTTTTTTTTTTCCCTCCTCATCTTCCTCTTCTTCTCCTTCCCGTCCTTCCTTTAAGTTAGAAACATTAAAATGTACTGTATGCTGACAAATTTCTAAATATGTTTTAGGGGGGAAAGATTTTTTTAATGCCAATATCTCGTATATAAGCCACACCCCACTTTTTGTAGTAGTAGTAGGTTTTTTTAATATTATTGTTGTTGTTATAAATGTGCGGCCTATACATGCCGAAATACGATAGTCTTTTTGAAGTATCTTCATACATTTGAAACATCTTTCAAAAATTACGTAAGGTATAACATGTTTTCCTGCGTTTTAAAAAAATCATACACAGTAAACATAAAATATTGTATCGGTCCTAATATAGATCATCTTCTAGACCATCTTCAGTACCCTAAACTAGGAAAAAATAGTAAACTTTAAAATAATAGTAATGACTAATAAATCTGCTTTTATTTTCACAAATTTTGGAATTTGTGAATGCTTTCCTAGTTGAAACGGAATTTTCAAATTTCTTAACCGTATAGGTTTTTTTGGTTACCACTATATTTGGGCTCATCTTCCACATTATTTGTGACTTCTACATACCTTACCATCACCGTAATCTTAATGTCTGCGCTTTAGCTGCCCCTCATTCTCCTGCTTGTTTATATTTTAACTTCCAAATGCTCTGCCATACAATGTTTGATAGGTATGCACCAGTACATCTTTTTTAGTGTTGTGAAATTTTTAGGTTTATTCTCGCACTATCTTTTGTAATGGTGCCAAAAATTTTACTAGCACATTTGGAAATGTACTTAAGTCTTAGCAAATGTGTTTCCAAACAATTATATGATTTTACTTTTTTTTGTTTTCACGAAATAGACATTGATGCCACAAAATTCATTCTTGTTCACAATATTCTTATGGATTCATTAAATGTATGTAATATTTTATCATTATTACACGTACACACACACACTTTGACCACCGTCTTCTTTTCTGATACAACATAGATAAATTGACGTAAACAATGCTGCTACAACTATGGCGTAGCAATGCTGCACATAGTGCTCTAAGAGTTTGATTCTATCTGGATATTTGAGAGGAAGCAATACGCGATTTTACATCACAATCTTCTACACTAACAAAAAGAAGGTCCTCATTATGGGTTGTGTTCTCTGACGTTGCACTGTAGAATGAAAATTATACATCCTAGAATCATTTGTAATGGTTGTTGGTTAAGAGAAAGTTTTTACAGTATTCTCGAAGCGTAAACTGATAAAATAAATACTCTTATTCATGTAAAATAATGTATTTGTAAAATATAAGGTGTAAACAATTTAAGTGCTATACTTTAAATGTACTGTAATTGGATTATAAAGGAGAAACTTTCACATCTCATGTGGAAAAAAAAATGGGTACAAGGAACAGTTACAGTATCACAAGTACAGGAATGCTTCAACATTAACAATCTTCTGGAACAAGTTGCAGACATCATTGAGACTTGATTGTGTTAGTAGTTCATACAATAGCATCCCCCATTCACATTCAGGAGGTTGTTCAGTCATTGCCTGCTGCTCTGAGAATGGTATTCTTCTAAGCATTTTCCATCCAAATGAATGCTGATATAGTGTAATTAGTCTTTGAAGTCATCACATGCTTAATTATGACCCAGTTTAGCCATGTTGCAGAAAGGGAATAAAGCCTGTTATTGTTATGTACATTTAGTGATTTAATTATTTTTAATACACATTGTTTTACAGTGCTTTCTTGTTACCTCTTTTCTTTCCATGAATACAGGCTGGAATTATTTTTAACAGTATTTCCTTTTTAAAAAAAGTAAATTCACATTAACTATTAAAAAATTAATAGGAAAGTTATGAAGAACATTGAAGCTGTTGCAACTGCAAGAGAATAAATGTTTCAATTTACTAGATGCAGTTCCTAGCCCACTATGCAATCATATTTCACTTTTTTTATATATTTTTTTAAAGCTCATCTTATCCTCTACTTGTTTGCTGTGTTTACAACAGCCTTCAAGAACTGACTGCTTGTCTATATGTTACTATTATAATTAAAGCATGCAGTTTACAGACAAGAGTTACACGTGCCTAGAAGAGAATTTGATCTTTTGTACATATATTTCATTTGTTTGTGTTTTTTTTCTTCTCTGCAGTGGTGTGTGTGCCAATTCAGAATGGAATACAGTAGTTTTTTACATTTAACATAATGTTTGACTTTTACCAGTTTTTGCATGGAAGCAGACTACCCGGCCAGTCAAGAAATGCAGACCGCCTGATTTATGAGGAATTTTGGAATGGCTACATAATAGCATGTTAACATTTGAAAAATGTATTTTGTTGGTTCTTTTGCTATTTTCCGTTTATTTACAATGCCTTTTATTCTTAGGTATTTAATGAACAATCTATTTTGTGTCAAATGCATGTTTTCAGGTCCTGACAGTGTTGGTACCAAGCATTCATGTACACATTATCCTTGTCAATATATAGTGTGCTGTGTTGTCTTGGTGTTGTCAACCCACAGTGCCAGAGTTAAACAAAAGTGTCTTTTGTGGTGCTTAGTGCCCAGTCGACACCATCGCGGGTTGCAAGCAGCAGGCAGCGCAAGAATGTGATCTCGTGCGTGACAGTGGCGGACAGCGATGGGGAGGAGAACAAGAGCCCCGAGAAGCACCAGCTGCACACGTCGCAGCAGCAGCAGCAGCAGCCACAGGTGGCTCAGATGTACCACCACTACACACACAGCCACACGCACTCTCACTCCCATACGCACTCGCACGCCCAGGTGCAGGCCCACCAGCAGTCGCAGCAGCCCCAGCCCGTCAGCGTACCCCAGATACAGCCACATGTCAGGGAGATCAAGCATGAGCCGCAAATGAGGTACGCATAGCATGACGAGTTTGCACTGCTCTGCTCTACCCCTAGATTAAACTTTCAGGGTGGCCACAGACAAGGAAAACGGTATTTTCGCACATGTGTAAAAGTTTTACTGCATTTAAATACTTATAAATTCTCCTATTTGAAATTTTTTGATGTTCCTCTCATTGGTGTCTTTGTGAAAGAAACAGAATATTCATATAATGTTGCAAGTGTTTTTCAGTTTTTTTTTTTTTTTTTGCGTCTAAAATGTAGCTAATTAAAATATTTTTAAGCCATATAATTATTAATTCATTTAACAAAAGTTGTAACATATATATTTAGTGATGGGACGGTTCGATTATCAATTCCTCGATTCCACAGATTCTTTCCTGAATTGAAGAAGGTATAAGTTCAGATTTTTTGCATTCAATAGTTTGATTCGATTCTGTAAAATTTTCTTACTGGGTAGTATATTCTGCAAACCTGGTGGTGCTTGTAAACGCAATGCAAATGGCTTGTGTGCGTTTGTGGTTGTATTTAATCAGGCATAATTAGAGGCATGATTTTATGGTAAATCGCAATAAAATGAAATAACACCAAAATATAAGTTATAACGCGAAATAACACTTGACGCATGCTGCTTATATGAGTTATACCAAACGACAGCGACTCCTCCTAATGTGATAATATTATACCAGGAACCACAACCATAGATGACAACAGGATTGTTTCCCGTGAAGGGGCAGTTATAGACACTTGGTATTTCCTGATGTCCTAGGCCCAACTTTCTCACACTATCCAAGTAGTATGTACATATCCCGAGGAAAGAGTCAAATCCAACACATTATTCACGAATGCAGTGGAATCACTCCCAGCCTTGTGGACGATTCTAGCACGTGAAAAAAGCATGCTTCCAAGCAGCCGCAGTAACACGCACCTGGCAGACAGTGTGTCGCCACTCCATCAAAGCTTACAGAAGATAGCCGAGTGCCCAAGGCTATATAGCCGAGCGCAAGGGTAGATTATCCCACCCCATTCACTCCAATCCAGGCATAGGCCGGCCGAGTGCACAATATAAGGCTGTGCGTGGCCGTGAAGGGAGTTATCATCCCCAGTAGATTGCCTCAACACTTCGGTGTTGGGGCTTTCTACTTCTGAACAACTCTTCTAGACCTCAGCAGCCACCAGCGACCAGAGGCTCCAATCACCAACAGCTTCGAACACCAGAAACATGCAAGACTTCACTCCACACTTCCGCTGTTGCTCTTCCTGGTTCAACAGTGGAACTTTCTGGTAGTAACAACTACACCCACTGCCGTTAAAAGTAGTGGCCCTGTTTGTAAAGTCTCATCTAGACAACCCCAGGGTAGAATAACTGCGTGTGAGTTATTTTCATAGCCGTCAAAGTTTTTCTAATCTTGGATGGCCTAGGAGCAGGTCACCTCCACCTGTAAAATGTATCTTCCGTTCACACTTTGCCTAGTAGTAAGAGTATGGGTCACCATTATTTATTATTTGTAATAAATTCATTTTATTCCTATCCCGAGAGTGAATCTGGTATAGAGATAAATCCTTCCTGTAGGACTGCAGATCCTCTTCAGGGATTGTACGTCAATAACACACACCACTTTTGACGGCCACCTGTTCTGTTCTGTGCACCACGGTGTACAGAAAGGTAGAGTCCCAACCACTAGGTACTCATCCAACAAGCAGGACAGCCACCTCAGGTTGTATCGCTGCCGGTGCTGGCAGGGGTATTTTGCCTGGGACTGGAGACCCAACTGTTGCTGGACCACACCCTAACAGTAGTAGGAAAATGGCCCGGCACACACGACCCACCGCTCTAGGTTTGTGTGCCAAGGTGCAGAACTGTAGGAACACAGGGTTCGCGCCAACTGCTGTTTGGGTCTACACTTTATTGGTGTACTTTCAACTGCTTGTGCCCGACCGAAAGTAAGTTAAGTGTCACTACTGCCTCTATGTCATTTAGAAACAAGATTTGATTCATCAAATCACAATCGCAGTCAATACATACGAAGCTACTTGCATGGTCATGGAACCCGGCTTGTGTTGAAGCGTGTTCACAATTGGGTGGGAGGGGGTGAGGTTATGCCAGTTAAAAATTAATTTTAATTTTCCTGTTATCTGTGAGGTATTCGAGCCAGAAGTTGGGCGTCACAAGTTGAAATGTTATTATGATTCAAAGTTGTGCGCAAAGTAGGTACTAATGGCTCTGTGGTGTATAGGGAAGACAAGGGATGAAACCTGACAACCGAAGATCAACCTACTTGGAAACTGTCGTAGTTAAATAGAAATCCTAATGCCGTGGGAGGTCGAACTCGGCCCTTTTCTAAACACTGTACCGAGTAAGATGGAGTTCCCCACGTTGGGATAAATTACTGATTTGGAACTTGGGGACATAACTTCCTAGGCCGGAATCACACTTCAACATTCGCGATGCCAATGTTGTGAGGAGCATCACAAGGAACTCTATGAACACTTGGGCAAAACTCCAGTTTAGAGGGTAGGACTAGTGGGTTTACATTCAGGGACGAAATCAGGCGTCACTTTTACCAACCTCTTCTAACGCGTTACCTGTTGGGAGTGGGACAGCTGCACACTCCTCGCCGGCTTTCTCTTTGAGTGGGTCGGCTGCTGAACAGCGGTCGACACTGGTTGCGGTGAAGTGATACAGTAACTACTGGGGAGTTCCTGGATTGTGATGGGAGGGTTACCAAAAAAGGGTTACATATCCAATGTGGGTCGACACCTAGGAGAGAGTCTCCAAATTGCACAATTAAATTATGATCAAGGCGTGAGTTGTTTGGTCCTTTAGTAGGTAGCAAAAATAAAGGTATATTCTCTGTCTTGACGCGTGTCTGATTAGGTAAGGCTGGATCACGGTCGTGTGGCTTTGGTTGCACTTTGGTCTGTTATGCGTGCCGGTTGGATTAGGCTTACTTTATGTCTGGATATAGCGGTCGGTCACGTGGCCTTATGGGTTTGGTACAACGTTCTCGACTTTACGGTTTACTAGTCAATTGGATTGGTCTGGCTTGCGACTCGTTTCGGAGCTAGTTGTAGTAGACGACAGGCAGGAGGTGCTAGGGATTTGTACCTTGTCGGTTTGCGGGCTAGGGGTAGTAGGATATAGCTGATTATGTTGCTCGTCTTCGACTCGGGCGGGTAGCGAGGGCACGACGTGACACAACGCAGAATTCGCAGTTCGAGTCCTCGGATACCCTGCTCCAGAAGTTACTATTAGAGACTCCTAGCCGGTTTTCGGTCTTATTCAGTAACTCTCTTACCACTGGATGGCAGGTCGGGTGTGTATGTAGTGGAGCTGACGGAAAAGTAGCTGGGTTAATGTCAGTCGTCGGTGGTGCCAGTGACCGAAGTAAGGCGGCACGATCTTGTTCGGCTCGTCGGCTAACTGCAAGTGGGGTTAGACCAGCCAGTTGTCTGGCAGCAACGCACGCAACTCTTTGCTCCTCTCCTCACCTTGACTGGCATAGAGTGGGTGTAAGTAAAGAGAACTCGGAATAAGCACCACGGATGCGGATATCCCTAATTTAGTGTTGCCTGGCAAGTCTTGGCATCGCGAGCTCCGGTTATTCAGAAGATCCCCCACTCTTACGGGCTGATCAGAAGCATTAGAGCCGTGTGGGTTGCCAAGACTTATCACTGGGTGTACGATCCCAACCAAGGCCAGGCTGTAGCACGTAAGCAAATACCCCCGCCAGCACCCAGGTGCTCTGGTAGGGATAAAACTAAGATGTACCGTCTCTCCCTGATTGAGAAGTGTTGCTAGTGGTCGTGGCTTGTCTATACTATTCCTTGAGTACCTGTATACTTGGTGGGAATAGAATAGCTGGCCATCTAATGGGTGTGTTTTCAACTGAAGCCGCCTGAAAGGAAGTCTCCAGTTGTAGCTAATTTCGGAATAAGAATAATTTCCCGTTTCTGGTCTGCGGTACTGAGTTCGAGTTTCTCCCAGTAATTGGTGACAGATTACTCTATGAATGAGACTCGAGGGTAAGAGAAAAAAAAGCAGTGTTTATCAGAAGCTTATTAAACACGGTGACATGTGCTTTCCTGCCAGGCAGACCGGTGGTTGGAAGTAATCCTACGGTAGCCAGGTGTAGGGGACCTGGTCCTAATTTAAGTGGGGAAGTTAAGTGAAAATTAACGAAAATTACTTAGATACAAACCAAACTCTAAATAGGGGGTGTCTACGAGAAAAAGAAGAATTACGTGTGGTATGTAAAGATGCTTCAGAAAGCTTCTGGTAGTTATTGGAGTTGTTGGAGCGTCCGGTAGCCGGGCTGCAGAGCGCTTACAGTGACTTCAATGGTGGCAGCCTCTGGTGGCTACTGAAGACTGTTAAGTCATTGGCGACAGTCACTGGAAGGGCTGTTGAAGGTCTTCGTAGTAGCCTAGACTCCAGCATCCAGCTGCTCGGAGAAGACTGCAGGAACAACTTGCAAGGACCGCCATGCACTGCCTTATATAGCGAGGCAGCGCATGTCTTGGTGAGGGCGTGTGACGTCACTCAGGTGCGACGCCGGAGTGTGGGTAGTTCCCTCTGGTCATCTCTCGACCATCGCATATCCTCGGTGACGCCCGTGCATGGCCTGAGGTGGCTGATGGCTTATGGGCTCTTAGCGCAGGGGAGGGAGGGTGACGCGCAGCTCTTTTGCAACCCCTCGTATTCACGTGTTCGGCTGTCTTCCAGGATTGTGGCAGACCGTTTCTTTCGTGTACGAAATGACACGGGGTTTGAATCTCGTGGGTAGAAGTAGTACACAAGGGTTGCAGTGAGATGAGTCGTAATCATTTGTAGTTAATTGGTATAAGCGGCATGCGTCAGTCTCTGGTGGAGGTAAGTTTACTAGTTCTCGTTCTAATTATTTCACTATCAACTGTAATTTTCGTTTATTTCTGTCTTTTCTTGAACAAGGCATGAGAACTATTAAACTGAAAATTCCTAAAATGAAGCCTGTTATAGATGGGTACTCTTAATGTGTACTTCTAAACACCGATTTTTCAACATAATACCTGACACTGTTGTTCCGTGTCTGGCTGTTACCCAGCAATGGATGGAACCTCCGGCTGTTACCCAGCGGTGAAACAGAGCTTAGGTTATTACACATTCTTTTAAGCAGTGAAGTCTGACTCCGGCTAACAGCCAGCAGAGTCAACCCCATGACAGCTCACCACTAAGGTGACACGTGAGATGCACGTGCGCAAAGAGGCCTTATCCTGTACTTTCCCATTGCAGGAAATATTATATTTTCAAATTTTAAATTTGTTTTTTTTTTTATTCAAGGTTCATACTGTTTTTATGTTTAATATTCAAACTGCGCGCTACTAGGAGATAAAGGACAGTTCTACTTCGGCCAAAATACCATAACAAAAGAAATTAAAAGAAGACAAGAAATTACAAATTAAAATGTACGATGTCAATTGATATTTTAATTGCTAAAGCTCTTTTTATTTTCCGATATAAAATGTTTTACTCTGCATGCATAGCATTTTCGTTTATGTGAACCTCGTAGGTGGCCATAGTAGATCTGTGCGACGCTTTCCTCTGGGCAGTCCGTCAAGGAGAATTGGTGCGGTAAGACACTGTCACGTACACACTACAACTTTTGAGCACTGATGTAGATTACAATAGTTTCATTTTAGTATACCGGTCAACCTTTGCTTGTGTACTTTAGCCAGATTTTTCCCCAGCATTATGCTTCTGCATAACTAAATAATTTGTGCCCTTGCGGCTTTATGAAACTTAAACGAGGAGAAAGGGAGAACGATGTCGGAGAGGCCATGTGGCCCGCACAACTTGAATCAGACGCTGTTCATCCACGTCAACTGCGAGAAAATGGCAGACACCACTCTAGATCATGCGTGAGAAGGCCTCAAGACTTCTGCGTTGGCAATTGCGACACCAGCGAGCGCGAACGACATGCACATGCCGTTTGAATGTTGTGTACATTGTGGCAGGGTAAATGAAATAAATTGGTTTGCAGAAAATTCATGGGACCAACTGTTATCCCAGTGTACGTCCAATACTGCATGTACGTCATCAGAGCAATGCCTGTGTACTCGCACCGGATGCAACAGGGTGGGAGTAAAGTGAGTGCAGTGCCAACAGTGTAAAAGGAACTCACACTTACGATGCATAGGGCCTGAGGAATTTACCACCTTCCGAGATGGTGTAATAAATTGTGACGAGTGCCGTAAGATGAACTGTGCTGAGATCGCGCCACCGCAAACACCAGATGTGAAGCCCATGCCACCCCCAGTAGTCTTTACTTACATGCCACATGGCTTAACCAGGCCGGACCGAAATGTACTGAAGTCACTGCCAAACAAGGGGAATCGCTGCCACGTGGTGATATTTAGTGAAGAGACTATCATGTGACGAGTTTTGTGATCGGCTGTTGGGCAGGTTTGACACGGATGGGAACGCCACCCAAGCCCAAGCGCTGTTGTACTGTGAACAGCAGCTGGAACACGAAGGGGTGGAAGAGTTTATTCAGCGTAAGTTAGGCTTGTTCAAATGCCTGAACCCAGGACAGCCGACACGCGGAGTACTGGAGATAATTGTAGCTCTGTCAAAACCGAACATTAGGCAGTTTTTGCGCTGAGCCTGCCAGGAGAGAGTGGAACTGTTTACACGGGAGACACATGCATACGAATGAGATAAGCAGGCGGAACGAAGAGAACAAGTGCTGGACGACACAGTGACTCCCGCGGCATGTACGCTTCACGCTAGCTATGGATGTCACACAACTGCAGCCACCTGTCAGCCAAATTACCCAGTTGCCGCCGCAGGAAAACCTATCTGCTACGCGCGCCAGAGTGCTACAAGTGACTGACACTACTGTACGTGCATTAAGGGTTACTGTTGAACTCGAGGGTTAAAATGTGATCGACGTCATTGACACTGCTGCAAGTCATAATTTGTACGTGAAGGCCTAATCCAGGCAATAACAAGAGTACCATCATGGCATCTGCAATTCACCACTACTAGTCAACAAGGTGAGGCGAGAAGTGTAATGCATGTGATGGTAGGGATCCGAGAGCTATGTACCAAACGTGATGTTTACATTGTGCCCGACTTATGCGAGGAGATGATTCTGGGATTGCCGTGGCTAATTGATAGCCAAGCCATGATAGAACCGCATCTAGACAGTCTGCACGAGGGGACACGTGGCCGGTGGACCTTATATGCCATTGGAGCAACACTTCCGACAACTTCCGTGCCGCTTGCTGACTTGAGCATGAAGTGCCTGCCACCCATCAACACGTCTGTAACATCTGCTGGACCAGTATGCCAGTGTTTTTTTTACACTGAGAGGAAGTTGCAGCGCACCGACGTTACCGAGCACGCCATCATAACACATGAGGACCCGGTGTACTCCAAGCCACGAGATCCAGGTATTTTCTTTCGCCACATCATCAATCAGCAGGTATGTGAAATGCTTAATGACAATGTGATCGAACCTACGCAGAGTCTTTACAACTCAGGTACACTTGCCCCTAAAAAGGATAATGAATGGAGGTTTTGCTTTGATTTTCGTCTGCTTAACAAGATAACTGTAAACATGCCACCTCTCGTAATCAATATGAAGGACACTTTGTCAACGCTAGGGCCCCCAGCTACTGTTTTCCACCTCATTAGATTTGAAATCCGAATATTGGCAAGTGTCTATCCACACCCAAGGCAGAAAAAACTGCTTTCACCACGCCAGACGGGCGTAGATTCCAGTTTGTTGCCATACCATTCGGCTTAAAGTGTGCCCCTGCAACATTTCAGAATTTGATGGTTAATATACTAAATGGATACATAGGAGCATTTGCAATAGGATTATTTAGATGATTACTTGTTTGGTCTAGCAGCTGGGAAGAACATCTGCAACATCTGAGCCTTGTATTTGAACGGCTCAAACGCAACAAGCTTACGTGCAAAGTTGACGAATGTAAGTTGGGTATAAATAAGATGGAGTTTTTGGGACGCTATGTAACGGGGAACAGAAACGAACCAGAACAACAACACGTACACGAAATTCGAAACAAACCCACACCCAGGTCATGTAAACAAGTAAGAAATTTTTTTTTTTTATTAACTTGTTAAGGGAGTTCGTCCCAAATTTTTCTGTGATAACCGCACCATTGATCGCATTGCTATGCGAAAAACGTAAATTTGTATGTACACCTCAGGCGACCTAGTGTTTAAAGAGATCAAACTTGCTTTTCAAGGTAAGCCACTACCTAGATGTTGCCCAGAATTACCTGTTGTGGTACAGACGGATGCTAGCCAGGAAGGCATAGGAGCAGTGTTATACCAAGAGGGAACACACTGGGAAAAACACATAATAAACTGCCACAATGCGAAGTTTGGTGAGACAGAATGTAAGTACCATGTAAATGAACAAGAGTGTTGGGCAATTTTACACACACTAAGGAAATACTGGCCGTGTCTGTTAGGGATACAGTTCACGCTAAGAACAGAGAACCGTTGCCTTGTGTTGTGCATAACGGGAGAAGTATACTTGTCCGCTGGGCTTTATTGCTCCAGGAGTTTGACTTCAAGGTAGAACACGTGGCGGGGAAAACCAACAAACTTGCAGGCGCCCTGTCCAAAAATCCCTTTCCGAGCCTAACGGTAACATACGAAGCAGAATGGGAAGAGGCACTACCACCTTGTCGTACTATACAACCAACAGACACCCATGCTCTTGGTTTGCAAAACATTGTCGCCATGCCACACGGTGAACTTGTCATTGAATGTCCATAACGTAATCAGAGAGGTCCACACAGCGCAGGAAAATTCCCCAGATGCTGCACAACGCCGGCAACACTATGCCACGCGGTATTCTGAGCATTGGAGATTGGTGGATCATGATATTCAGGTGAAACCCCCCCGGTAACTGCGCAAGATGGTGAACCTACGCACCGAGGGAAACATGTGAACTTGTGTTAACGTACGGGCATTACAGTCTAGAACATGGGCACCCAGTTACCGAACAGACGCTCTGAAATTTGCAAAATTTCTTTCATTGGCTAAGAATTCAAGGGGATGTACGTAAATGTGTGAAAAGTTGTATCACGTGCAACACCCAGAAGCCGCGGAGAACAGGCGGCTGTGCTCCATATCAACAGAGGCTGCCAACTGAGCCATTTAAAACCGTAGCACTAGATATTATGGGCCAGTATTGCCGCACCACAAACGGAAAGAGATTTTTGATTGTTATCATGGATCTGTTTACCAGATGGACTGAAGCGTTCCCTGTAAGCAACATACGTGTGCACACAGTCGCCCATATCATGCAAACAGAATTTTTTCTTTGATGGGGAGAAAGTGGAGAGAGTATTGCACGAGGTGGGGAGCAGAACACCGTACCAACCCCGCTTACCACCCCTGCATGAATCTGATCGAGCATAGGAACCAAGACATAAAAATTCATTTGAGAATTCGGCTAGGCGGAGATCACACCAGGTGGGCAGAGCTAATTCCTGAAGTAATGTTTTGCATCAGAAACCGGGTAAATGCAGCCACAGGGAAAACCCCGGCAGAGATGGTCCAGAGCCGTGAGTTGCGTGCGCCGGGAGAATCAAGAGAAAACCCCCTGATACCAACCAAGGAAGTGGTAGTACACCAACAACAAATTCATGCCCAGGCAAGGGAAAATCAAGAAAGGTACTTTACCACACGGGTACGCGAGAGTAGGAGAACACTATCAGAAGTACGGCCAGGGATGTTGTGTACGTCAGGGAAAACCCACTATTGGCCGGGATGAAGAAGTACTGTGCAGCGCTGGCGCCTAGATGGACAGGGCCAATGAGAGTGGTGGAAGAACCAAAATTCCACGTTCTTAGTGAAGTTGGGACCAAGACATGTCACGAAACGGCACAGTGATGACCTGCGTATAGCCCGGTCACCTGCAAGGAAGAAAGGCAAGGAGACGCCATTGCGCCTAGTACCTCAGCGAGCGTAGCGCAGTATACCAGGAAGTACACAGGGAAATGTCAACCTTGTGCACCATTGCATAAACAGCAACACTAACACGGGAACAATCGACCCGGAAAACGAAATGTCATTTAGGGATTTTGTACCGTCAGAATACTCCACACCGAGCAGTGATGTAGTAGGCAACGAAAACACTTGCGCACAAGTAGAGGAAGTGAGTAGTAGTGACACGCCATTTCGGGGTTTTGATGTTAAGAGTAATGATAGCATAGCAGTTCAAAATAGCTTCATGGGATTCCCGTGTGTACATGAAGAGAGTGGTAACAAAGTACACAAGTAAATACAAACACAACCAGTGCCAGTGGAATAAGTTTTAAGGGGTTTCCCCAAGGTACAGCTGAATATGGTTGCAACACCAGTGAAAATGTAAGCGTTGACACAAGTGGAAGCCAGATGCCTTTCCGAGGCTTTTCAGCTCCCGCAGGGGAGAGCCTAGTAGGGCAAGAGAGTTTCAAAGGGTGTGTGTAACGTTAAATGTCAACAAGCCGCACCACTGCACTCGCAAAAGGTGAGGCGAATCACCACGTCACCACAACATGGTTTCAGCCTACACCCCTACCCCGCAAACGCCACAGAATGAGACTACCGAGGTCATGCTTCTTATGTCCTCCTCCGACAGTCAAGGGCAGAGTCCACCAGAGTAATTGAGTTGCTCGCACCGTCTTGACCTTTGAGGGAGCGGTCTTTTGATGCCGGCTAACAGCCAGCAGAGTCTAGCCCATGATGGAGCTCACCACTCACGTGACACGTGAGAAGCATATGCACAAAGAAGTCTTAACCTGGACTTTCCCATAACAGGATATATTGTATTTTCAAGTGTTAAATGTGTTTTCTTATATTCCATGTTCATAGTGTTTTTATGTTTAATATTTGTATGTTCATGAAGTGTTGCACTATACTTGGTTATAAATTCAAACTGCGTTCTGCACGGAGATTAAGAACAGTTCTACTCCTGCCAGAATGCTGTAACAAAAGACATTAAAAGAATATAAGAAATTACAAATTAAAATCTACAATGTCAATTCACATTTTCATTGCTAAAGTGCCTTTTATTCTCCAATACAAAATTTTTTACTCGGTGTGCATAGCACTTTGTTTGCTTATGTGAATCCCGTAGGCGGCCATGGTAGGCCCGCGTGACTCTTCCTCTGGGCAGTCCGTCGAGGAGAACTGGCGAGGTAAGACGCTGTCACGTACGCACTACAACTTTTGAGCACTGATGTAGATTACAATAGTTTCTTTTTAGTATACTGGTCAACCTTTGCTTTGCGTACATTAGCCAGACATTTTGTGAGCATTATGCGTCCGCTTAAGTAAATAATTTATGCCCTTGTGGCTTTATGAAACACAAAAGAGGAAAAAAAAAAGAGAGATTTCGGAGAGGCCATGTGGAGTACAATTTGAATTAGGCGCCATCCGCCTATGCTAAAGGTGTTTCATTGTATTTTCTGTTATATTGTTGCGTGCAATTTTAAGGACTTTAATTCTATGTATGTATTTGAGGGTAATTTTCATGTTTAATGATTCTACGGACACATCACGTATGGCCATGCAGTCAGATATCGCCAAATAAATATCTGCGCCATCCTTGTTATTTGAGGGCTTATTTGTGTAAAATCATGTGTGCCATTATTTATTTCAGGGTTCTATGTAATTTTCACCCAAATTGATGCTTTTCATGTGTGACCATGCGATCATTTTCATGTTTGCTTTTTTTGTCATCAGGCATGTTACAAGCCTGTAAACACTTCAATCGTCAGGTTGATATTATTTCCAAATGCAATACCAATTTTAATTTATTTTGCCTTTTTTTTTTAAGGAGAAATATTGCAATTTTACTTCCACGTGGTCCGCTACGTATTTTATCCAGCGGCATCCGCGCCATATAAGCTTGCTTTCACGCATGTGCATGTTTATTGTGACTATTCATATCTTTTGCCTCGGCTACTGCATCTTTCATAATTTACAAGACTTTATATTTTATGAAAACAGTCCATTTAATGTGTCTATTTAGATATCACCCATTCGTTTCACGCACTACCATCAATTAAATAAACAATTTGTTGATTACCTCACACATTTGAGTTGTGAGTGTTGACTTTGCACGATTGGAGGCGGTTTTTTTTTTATCAAACTCTCTGTATCTTTTCTCGAAGTACATGTTTTACTACTTGTGTAATCTTTGTAGTGTTTGTTTACATTTAGTTTCACAAGAAAAAAATACTTAATGCATTTATGTGCGTTTTTGCATGTAGAACTATGATTTCAGAGATTTAAAAATGGTCTCCAGGAGATATCGAGAATTTTTTCATCTCTAGAATTTCTCAATATTTCCAAGACTTGCACGTCTCTAAATTTTTACAGTGCCAAAGTAAATTTGTGTATATAATATAGGAGGAGAGATTGTTTCTTGTGGAGTAAGCTCATTTCGTGAGATATCGTGCATTTGTTGTATTTCATGTTATTTCACGTTTTAACTTTTTCTTCTGTGTTATTTTGTTTTATCGTGATTTACCACAAAATCGTGCCTCTAGTGGTAGGTTATGTATTTGTAGGAGTGGGAATCAAGTTTTAATGCTTCGATTCTTGGTCTTATGATTCTCGATTATACAATTCTTCAAGAATCGCAGGTATCAAGTTGGAATCGAGTTTGACATCTGTACAGTATGGTCTTTACATCACAAATCTAAGTCTGTTTCCTTTCAACTTATTTCCACTGTGCGTATAACAAACAATTTTTGCTTGATCTCTTTTCTGTTCCCTTGGTATTAATTTTTTTTTGTCTAGGGCCACTGAAAGGTAAAAAATATAAAAAGAATGTATTTTTGAAATTGATGAAATAAAATAACTGAATTTTTGGTTGTGAAAATTTCACCAAATTTGTTAGATTTAAGTTATATCAAAAAATAGAAGAGGGCCAGGGATCAGATTTTCTCTATGTTAAAGTTGAGAGGGTTTAGAGTACCAGCAACCCTAATGCTGTGAACATCTGGTTGGGGTATTATTCTCTGATCAGCCTCTTTCCATTGCACATTCATTCACAGGCATATCTTCTTGCTAGTGTATTTCTTTTTTCTTCCTCTGTGCCCTCACAGTACACAGATTACATAATTTGTATTCTGTGGTTTCATGCAATCATGGCTACATCAGTTGCTCCAGCGTCATTGTAATTAATTAACGAGTCCTAGTTGTGGACCCTCATCACTTGCAAAAACTTAATTGATATTATGTGTTCCTTTCTAATCTACATATGCCCTCTATGCTATGTAGATATCTGCTCCATAAATTACTGTGGTCATATACTGAATATGAATAGTGCTGGGTGGTTAACATTTTTTGCATATTCTCTGAACAAAAATTGAGAATGCAAATTGTGTTATCTCAGGTGTCCAGTTACTGTCATGTGTGCATCAAAATTAGTACTAGAGGTACTTTAGGGAGATCTTAAATGTGATTGTTTGTCATTTGTTCTGCAGTTCCAGCTATTCTGTTGGAGCATCCCAGTCGCAGAAGAAGCGTCTCCTGGCAAAAGCTCAGTCAGAGTGCATGCTTGGGACGGTGACAACGAAGCGTGAACCAGGCATCCCGGAGTACCACCATGGTGAATATGTGCACCAATGCAAGGAAACTGTCCCGTCCAGCAGTGCAACTGGCAGCACTTATCAGTACGTGAGCACTGCAGCCACCGTGGCTCCGGAGCAGCACATTGTGTACAGTGGGTGAGCATGCCTTTACATTATACACTGCTTACCTACCTATTTTTTCATCTATCTGTTTGGCTGGTAAGTTTATTCATGTGACCGTAGTTTTTGGTGTTGTATTCACTTTTTGGATGTTAACAGTGCTGCTAGCATTATCTACCTGATGAGTGAATGGTGTTGCAGTGCATCTGAAATACATGTTTTTCACAGAATTCGTGTTTCAGTCTATGCCTGAAAAATATTTTCAAGGCACACTGTGTAAAGGAAACATGATTTCGAAGGTCTTAGAAATTGCTAAAAATGGAATTTTGAAGCTTTTATATCTTAAAAATATACTTGAAAAGTGACATGAAACTCATATTGGGGCGTGCGTTAAATTTTTGTTAAGTGTTTGCACCAGTAAAATGACAGTTACTGCAGTAAATTTTGAGAGAAACACTAATTTCTGTGGCATTTATTGCACTTGTTGAGTGTCCATCGTGTGGCGCTCTCTTGGTCCATTGACTGGTCCAGCCTATGCGGTAAGTGATTGATTGATAAATCTTGATATGATCGAAAAATATATTTTATGAGACTGAATTGTTGGTTGACTAAATTAACTGTATGTAACAATTGACGCAAACTGATGATCTCTTTTTGCAGTATTATTTTTACCTATTCATTAAAATGTGTAGCGTATTCATGACCTGGTTAGGCGACAGTGTTCAGGGTACGTTACCGGGTATGTCTAGATGCTGATGCGGTGGGCACTGAATTCCAGGTGTGTGCGGGGACACACGTGGCACATGGCAAGATGGCTGCCTTTTCTCAGTCCTGAGTGTACACCCTGGGAGCGTTAGGCTCTGGTTAACCAGATCATGTAGTCTGGGCGCTTGTGATCTCGTGTGCCTTTTTCCGGCCTTGCTCAGTGATGGAGCATGTAGGAAAAATAACTGTGGGAACACAGCTATGCTCTCTCAGTGATGTTAAGTTATGTTCAGAGGATAAAAATCAAAGGAAGAATAGAGAATTATAATTAGCTGATTCAGTGGGTACCTTGGAGGTGCAATCAAGACCGTAAAAGTGGTTTAATATTACGTAGCAGTATGGTGGAGGACAGGTTCCGGCATGGTCCTCCCAGGAAGGAATCTACTCTTTATGGGGTTGGCGCCTTGGGATAAACACCTTCCATATTCCTATTACTTGATAAGTGCAAAAGCGTGCACTTCATGAGACAGTGCTCGGGCCTATAGCAACGTGGATGGAGGACCCTCCTGATTCCCCTCAGTTTGAACTTGAGTGAGCGGTGTCTCCAGCTACGGACTTCACCTAACGCTATAGGTTCACAGCGTTCCCCATGTAAGGGCTTGTAGCCTGAGGGTCGCAATGTCTTAACGTGTTTGTTCTCCTCGAGCCTCAGGAGCCTCTGAGAAAGGTTGTCTCTCCCCATGCCACAGTGGCGCTAGAAGAGCAGAGTTACCAGCTAGCAACTAGACACCAAATATTAACAAAATGTGAGAGCACCCTTCAGAGGTGTCTTTTGTTTTAAACTTTTATCGCTGCGATGATGCGTGCACCTATAAATGGATAAGTGGATATGCACAAGAAGGTAAAGAGGGTAAGGGAGATGAAAACGAAAAAGAATGAGCAGGTCATAAAGATGTTAACTGTAGATATATGTTTTATTCCATCGGTAGGAATTTACAAGACATATGTCTCCGACCTTGCCCGCTAACATCTGATGGTGGAGGGGCCAAGTTTGCCAAGCTGTTTGCTACAAGGCGGCCAAGATATCATTTGAAGTTATTGCAAGAGCTACCCTAATACCATTATATCCGGCGCGGACGAGGTACGTGGTCAATACTCGAAGTAAAGAGAAAGCTCTGTGACAAGAACTTCTGTTTAGTGTGTTGAGAAATGCAAATTCTGACAACAGTAACGATATGCGCTAAGTCTACTGCTACTGCTGAAGGCAAGAGGTACAGCAAGTCTGGTGAGATAGCGAGAGTTGCAAGAGATGCGCTGATCAGAACTGCTAGCGAACTGCCCTGTCTGGAGGGCATGCATAGGAATAAATACCCTCGAGAGATCTGGCGAGCGAGAGGTGTCTGGAGCAGTCCACATGGAGGGGGAATCTTCCCCTTGTGCACAGCGAGTGTGTGCATTCAGTGCCTGCTGGCCAGGGCAAGGCAAGCGAGAGTGTGGGTCCACCCACTCAAACAGGAGCACGGCATAATGCGGCTTGCCAGCCTCTCAGGCGGCAAGTGTTTGACTCGCTTGTGAATAGGAACGGTACTGGATCGGACTTGTGCAGCATGATGTCGCTGTATTGTGAAACCAGTTTTAACCTACACCAGAAGTGTTTGTAGATAAACTGCATGACTTTTATTCTAATTGATAGTTTCTCTTATAATTTTTTGGCGTGTGGGAATGTCAAAGAAAAAGCGTGAAATGTGTAGGAAATTTGTATTTACAGTTTTGCTGGCCATCCTGTATTAATGATTTCACTTCTCTATTGTTTTATTTACAGCATCACATTTCAGAATACTTGTAAAGGGATATTCAGTTTTGATAATTGTTCGTAACAACTTTACTTGTGATCATTTTTTGTGGATTAATTAGCATCTCCTCTTCACAAATTGCAAATGTGCAAACTTGAACAATAGTTGATTCACAATAACTTCGGCCTTTTCTGAAGCCCTGCTAAATTTCTACTTTTGGTTACTAATTACGTATCCTTCCGCTACACGTAAACATAAACAGTGCCATGTGACTTCTACTTTTATAACTGTCAAATGCGTTGGTTGCTATTTAGAGCTGTTCAAAAAATACTGCAGAAACCGTTTTCTACAAATGTTCACAATTTAGGCTTATAGCAATATTTAGGTCAGCAACACCTAGTGTCGAAAGTACAATGTTTTGATACAGACTTAAATATAAATAATTGACTTTGTCGTAACATCAGTTCATGGTTAAAACGTATAAACTTTGCACGTATTTTAAATCCACACACATCTAGCCGGTGTAACGATTACAACGCAGACACCGCGCTCGTTTACACGCTACGCAGCGATCACAACACATTTAACGTTGCTGTGGAAACACATATTTATCACAACATTGTAACTTGACCAGGATGTTTCAAAATCACGAGTATGAACTTGATGCTTCATTCAGAAACACGCAGTGTCATTAACATGTCGCCACACCACTGCCAGTCGTAAAGCACAGTAAAAACTGGGAATAATTGTCCGCCATGTTGGTACAAGCACGAGGCTAGGGGAAAGCTAATCAAATTCTAAATTCGCCTTTCCACACCATGTCTGCCAACCTGCTGGATTTGTAAGCGTCGTGCTATCACATCTAAATTACATATAATAGGGATTTAAACAATACAATCTCGTTTCAGTTGTAAATTACAATTTCAAACATCATTATTGTTGCTGTAATTAGTATGAAATGTGCTGAAATTAGAAATAACAAGATTTATACCTTCCTGCTTGACAGGTGGTACGAACTTCCCGAGAGAGAACAAGAGAGAGCATCACAATCCGCTTCACTTATTGAACTTTTATTCCGGACAAAAAATAACCACTGTTCACTATAGCGAGCCTACGCACGGTAATTTCTGCTGATATTTTTAACTGCAGCAATGAAATGTTTTTCCGTCAGTGCTACCTAACAATACAAATATATAAATTGGCAACGTTTAATTTACAAATAGTGTGCATAAAAACGAGTTTAAACTATATTGTAACTGCGAACTATTTCATACCGGCCGTTGCCAACACATTGCTGCTCTCACTGTTGTTCATTCGTATTAATACGAAATTAATATTACAAGGTATAGAAGATACTAAGTAGATTATTGAGCTATTCAATAACACAGTACTGTAACGTTAATCACAGGGTTGTATAATCTTGGAATACAAGTGAATGAACACAATAGGTTGACATGTTACGCCTAGGGTTATTTTTCAAAGGTTCGATTCCAAAAGGCCGAAGAAAGCGTGAATAGACTATAGTTGCTATCAGGCAAGTTGTGAACTTGATACATTGGCACAGTATGCATTTACGCTTATTTCTGTAGTTTCACAATGAATAGAAGCTACAAATTAAAGTTGTTTTTTCATGCTAACTTTTCTTCAACTTTCGGAGTTTAAAAACAGCTCACGAGTATGAACATTGTGGACTGCAAATAACAAGCCATCTTGCTGGTGTCAAATAATTTTAAGTAAAACCATATTCGAAAATCAGAACAAAACACTGGAAGAAAAAAAAACCCAAAATATGTTTGGACGGATTTTGTGATGTTTATTCTTTGTGCATGTGTGTTATGTATAGTGATGGGCGAGTTTCATTTTTACAGCTTCAATTTGAGTCAAGTTGTATGAAACTCGCGTTGAGTCAAGTCCAGTTTCAAGTTTTATGAGAGTTAAGCTCAGTATAGAATTTTTTAGTTCTAAAAATAGATTTGGTATTATAACGCCCGCTCCTTATAACTTCATCCCCCTCTTATAAGTCTCTGTTTACCAAGAAAAAAAATTGTGACTGGTTTCTACCAATAAAAATTATTCTTTGCCGGGGTGAGTGATTCGCAGCGCTACTTTTTCCCTTCTTGTCAACGAGTGACTGGCTATGGTAGGAATGGAAATGTCAGCCGCGTGATGCTGATAGAAAAAATATAATGGTTAGAAGAGAGGAGTGGTAGGGTCCTTTTCAGGCTGTTCTGTCAGCATGCCACCGGTCAGGTGATCGGACAAGCGGTTCAC
Source organism: Dryococelus australis (assembly GCA_029891345.1). Classification (NCBI taxonomy): domain Eukaryota; kingdom Metazoa; phylum Arthropoda; class Insecta; order Phasmatodea; family Phasmatidae; genus Dryococelus; species Dryococelus australis. Next base: position 46,024,690 of record CM057005.1, read on the forward strand.
ATTTAAGGTTTTTGTAACCTAATGGTTGTTTTGCTTGAGTTTTTTGTGGGTTTTTCCCTCCCTTCTAAACACAAGTTTTTTAAACAGGAATTAGATGAGAAAAGTTTTTTAAACAGGAATTAGATGAGAAAAGTAATGACATGTTTGACGCATGAACAGTCTGCTTCGCATAATCGCCAAGGAATTGTACACTAGACCAATAGCAAGGTTTTATATATGTTTATCAGTGGCTGGAGAGAGGTGTTAGCTACTGACTTACTCAGATGACCTCCGTGATGCTGAGGAAGCAAAGGTTATGATCCTTGGTCTCAACTCAATGGGTTCGGGGTTGCCCCACGCCGTATTGACGATTCCAGGCAGCAGATTCCTGGCTCCAGAACCTGGGGTTGGCCAGGCCGTACCTAGGCGCGGTCCTGTAAACCAGTCCTCTCGGAACTTTTGGCTGTTATGAATATGCTGCGGAAAGTATTCAAATACCACGGGAGCAGTTGCGACTGCTTAGCGCCTTAGTGCGGTGGCACAGTCCCATTCCACCTGCCTTTCGTGTGTAGGAGGGGTGAGAGCAGACCACTGTTTGGCAGCAAGAAATGCTAGGTTTTGCTCCTTACGCCTTTGACCGTGCCTTATGTTGTAAGGCATAGAGTGTTGCTGATTAAACACCACATGCAGTGCGCCTGGGCGAGAAACAATTTAACAGTGTCTGTCCAGTAGCTGCTTGTTAGCATGAGCTCGGTAAAAGTCTCCACTGATCCTCCATGTTTCACGGGCTGATCAGAGAGATTGAGCCATTTGGATCACCAATGCCTCTACTGGATGTGAATTCAGGCAACGTTGAACAGCAAGACTCGGGCTATGGTCACTCCAGCACTATCAGTGCTCGAAGCAAGGGAATAACCTGGGCTTGCTGCCCCTCCCTGGATGAAGGTATTCCTAGTGGTTGTGACTCCACTGTTCCTCCCCTCCAGCACTTCCAGTGCTCGGGAGGAAACAGGCGACCATCTAATGGGTGTGGTTTAGAAAAATACTTTGTTCCTGTTGGCAGTGCACTGCGTGAATTGTTCCTAGCAGGCGAAATAGAAAGATACTTTGTAAATGAAAAAGCATAAGGATAGAGAACAAAATTATGTTTATTGAAAAATCAATAAACATGTGACTCTTGCGTCCTACCGAACAGTGGGATGCTGAAGGTTTACCTACGTTAGCCAGGTGTAGACAACCTGGTCCTAGGTTAAAAAGGAAAAGATTGTTCTAGACGCGAAAAATACTTCACTACTGAACTGTACTAAAGAAAGCAGGTGTCTAGAGAAGACAAAGTAAAGTTAACGAGCGTTAGTGTATTCGCTGTTCGTTGGATGACTGGTTGTCGTTGGAAGTAGCCACTGGGGGTGTACTTAATACTTGGTAGATCTCTGGAGGTCCCATCATTGAGCAGTGTTCGGAATGCCGCGAGAGAGGATACAAGAATGACTTTGGAGCCCCGCTGCGCACAGACTTATATGGTGCGAAGTTTAGGCTGCCACAGCGGGGTGCTGGGAAGGCGAGTGACGTCGTTCTGCCGTGGAGGCTGGAACCCTCTTGTCAGCGTTCCTTGTTTCGTGTATCTTCGGTGGCTGTCTCGGCCACACCCAAAGTGGCTGAAGCTTGTTGGTTCTGCGCGCGAGGGGGGGGGGGGGCTGATGTTCTCGCTGGTTGTGTAATCTTGTGGCCACGTGCTCGGCCACCCAGGGGATTTAAGTGGCAGAGAACTTATGTATGAAGTGGTGTGTGCACAGCTGTCGCGTGGGTGGTTGAAGTAGACAACTCTTACGTAGGTTGAAGTATGGTTATACTTAACGTAAAGAAAGATGAGTCGTAACCGTAGTTGATTAGTGTTATAAGTGACATGCGTCAAGTTTACTGATATGCATATTTCAGCTGAAGGTGTGGCATGCCACGAGAAAAATGTTTTTAGTGTTTAAAGACAGGGTTATTGCAAATTATTAGACGATTTCAGATGGCCACAGTTGCTGTAATGTTACACATACTCACATAATGTTAGTGCCATTGAAAAGAGGATGGTTTGAAGTTTGTGTCTGATATTAGATGCACTCTATGTGTGCCATACATTTAATATGGCAGACGTCCAAGCGGTGATCCCATTCTTGCCACACCCTCTCAAACCTGTCTGACGTGATATTCTCGACGGCCTTGGTAATACGCCTTCTCAATTCTGACAGTGTAGCTGCAAGTGGCAGGCTGTAAACATTGTCCTTGATGAAGCCCCACAGGAAGTAATCACACACCGACAGGTCCTGTGACCGTGGTGGCCATAGGCAGAAGGTGTTGTCTGCGGCTGTTGCATAACTAATCCATCTGTTTGGAAGGTGTCAATATAGGTACTCTCCGACGTGTGTATCCCAATGTGGAGGGGCCCCGCCCTGTTGGGAAATGAAACCCTGCCCCTCCTCTTCCATGAGCTTTGGCATTAACAAATCTTCCAACATGTCAAGGTACATGCTACCCTTATGGTGTTCTTGGCAAAGAAAAATGGGCCAAACACTTGTATCTTAGAAACTGCACAAAACACATTCACTTTGGGGCTGTCACGTTCAGCCTCACTGACAGCATGGACGTTGTGCCTGTTGACTACCGGATAAATGAAATGTTGCTTCATCACCACTCATGATGTTTTGATCCAACAAACCCTCTTCCTCTTTGATCCAGGTCATGACATCCTCACAAAAGGCAAGCCTTTTTCCTGGATCATTAGGCTGCAGGTTTTGTACAAGTTGATGTTGGTATCTGCAACTCCTGACTGGCACTCCGCACTGACTTCTTTGGGCTCCATAGGAAAATGTCACGGACTCTGTCCACAGTCTCTTTTCTTACCTGTGGCCTCCCTGCACGTCCTTTTCCTTGATGACAGAGCATCCCTTGTCACGGAATTGTTCAAACCTCCTACGGATTGATGTAGCAAGGGAAGCACAGCGTCCAAATTGCTATGTAAATGCCCGTCAAACAGCTACAATGCTGTGTCTGCGAGCATATTCAATCACACACCAACTACGATCAGTATGTTGTACACCCATGTCTTCAAGATCACTAGAATAAAAAGAGAAACATATCAGTATAAGACTTCAGACCATCATCTTTCCATTGTCACTAATATCTTATATTTATTAGCAGTATTAGTGACAGTCTGGCCTTCTGAAATCATCCAATAATTTGTAACCACCATGACCTGTGGTTGTATGTATTTGTGTCATGCTGAGACTGTACCTGTCAAACTTAACAAGAGTCCCGTTATCAGATGGTGCCCAGTATCACAAACAACCAACTGTTGAGGTATGCAGCTGAGTTATTGTTTTCATTCCGGCGCAACTTTAGTGCTATAGTAATGTAAAATTATTGAATCTCAAGACACGGAAGGTAATTGTTAAGCGTGAATATTTGTTGTTTATAATCTAAAAGCACCGTTACTTGAGTGACAAGTCAATCTTTGTTGACCTAACTCTGCTCGATTTTTCAAGACTCTACCCATCACTAATTATGTGTGTTTATATTGAAACTTCCCACCAGCTACCTATCAGTATTTGACCTCTACAAACAGCATAAGGATACGAATTCCGTTGTTCACAAGTTATTAAAGTATTAAAAATGCTGTTTCACTATTCTCCATAAAGCTTGCATTGTAATGTGATTCATGTTTTTATCATTTCTTGTTTCTTTGTTTTTTCAACATAGTTATTCCAACAAAAAAACTGTGCTCACTGCAAATATTATCATTGTGTGTTCTTAGCTTTCAAATTATATCAGAAACAACATCGTCTGTTCACTGTTGTAGGTATTATTGGTAGAGAGAGGTTTTTGTGGCGTGCAAAATTGTGAAATTTTTCCAAAATCCATTTATCTCCGCAAAATTGACTAATTTTTGTAAATCCGCAAAATAATCATGAAAATAACCTATTTTTCCAAATGTCGATATATTAATAGAATCAATTACTGCACATTTGGGTGATACGTATATTGCATATTGGGTGATACGTATATCTGAGGTATATTGCAAAATATATATATATGGTGACATATGCAATATATATTGTAATATTGCTGCAGATAAACAAATGTGATGCTGTTAAACGAAGATGTCGGATGTGTGTAATAATAATGATTGTAACAGTATTTAACAGTAATAAAGAACTTTCTCGTGAGGGGTATTATGTATTTGGCAAAGTTAATAAAATACTTATGTGCAAATTTTTGTACGAATAGAATTGTCTAGAAAGGACACTTCTCTAAAGTACATCCAGGGCAGTGCTACTCATAACAAAAACAAAGCGTTAGCAATGGAAGCAGAACAAGTTCATAGTGCATCTGTGTCTGGGGTAAAACGTTATATTTCGCTTACAAATCTTGTTTCACTGTTGAAAATTGTGGAAGTTGAAAAACAAGAATTTGTTTTGTGAACAACCCCCTCTTTCATGGAAGCTAACATTCCATTGGAAAAAGTTGATCACCCGAAGTTACAGGAATGGATGAATAAGTACATTGCAGGTATTAAAAAAGTTTGTGTAAACCCTTACTTGGAATAAATCCTGAACCATTGACCTTTTTTGTATTACCTAACCTCTAAAAGTGTTTTCATGTGAAAGGCTACCTTGTAACCAACCTATGCTGGGCCTAGGCCTACAATATTCCCAACTGCCGTGCCTGAATTTTTCACTTTTATAGACCTGATAAATTAAATAGCTTCTGAAAATAATTGTGTACAATTGTCTACACTTTGACATAATTAATTTCAGTCCTGGAATGTAATTTCATTCCTTCTTGCAAATACTAATTTTGTCTGAAAAATGGTTATAACCTGCTGAGGAAAGGAGTCAGTTGCCGACACATATGCTACGACTTTGTCACAAGCCTATGTTTTAGTTTTAAATAAATATTTGGTTATAAAATAAAAAATGTTTTATATTGCTGTCCACTCCACATTCACTTAAATACAGTATCAAAAATTATGCTGAGAATATTATTTTGCTACCTGTTTATAACAATTTAATGACAACACATTAGAAAATATGAAATTGATAACTGCATTGGTATTTATTTAAAGCTGAATTAGCCTATTTTGTACAAAAATATTTGAATGTTTATTTTCGCTTATTACAACTGAACAGTGTAGTTGCATGCAAATTTTCAAGCAGAAGAATTAGGATGCTTATTATTGGTCTTCTAACTATAAATACAGTGATATTATAATATTTTTTGTCTATTCAATAAAACTAATTGCAAACACGCAGCTTTTGTTTTTAGAAAATGTTGAAAAGTATCAAAATTACTTACACAAATGATGAAAAATGTACCTAAATCAAGTTAAAAAAACCATGACATTTGCTAATTTTTATCACCTTAAACGATGTGACTATACATGTATAAAAAAATTTTTTATACAAGTTTTTTTTTTTTTTTTAAGTTAAATAAATTTTTGACGTAATCAAGAAAACATTTTCACCGAAAACCTGTGTCTCTAACTATTGGCAGTATTAAAGTCTGTTTATTTTTATTTAAGTTTTCGGAACTTGCGTACCCAGTATGCCTAATTAAATTCGGCTACTACTGCCTTTTTCTCATTACAGGTGGTAGATTAATTTTGGCGTCATTATATAACTGAAATATAATTTCATAATTTTGTCAAATGAAAAATGTAGTGTTTTTGAACATGGCTTAAGTCTTGTACTCTGTAGATATGTGTGACGATTCATTATTTTCGAAGCATCATGGATCCCTGTTTGATATTGCTTGCACTTTTTGTCTTATGTTCAAGCTTTTGTGAAAGTAAATTGTGAATAACTACTGTATCTGTAATTATTTTTTATTATATGTCCACTTCTATAATTCACTGGCTATCATAACTGATATTAAATTGTAAACCAGAGTAAACAACTGTAATGTAAACTTACATTTTTGTATTCTTTAAATGAAACAGAGAAAGTAGGAGTAGGTATAAATTTTCATTCTGTGAAATATGCTTTTGTTTTGCAAGAATTGTTCCCTTGACATGTTCTCATGTTGTTGTTTGTGTTAGAACAAACTGTTTCAGTTGTAGTGGAGGCAGTAGTGAGAAGCGCAGCTCGTGGGCCCCTCCGACGGCTCACATGACGAGAGACATGTTAGCCCCTCCTTCTGCACACAAGCGGGAATCTGTAGCACGGGAACACCTCACCGTACCTGTGGGTACTCATCGCGAGTACCATATCCAGCAAGGTGAGAACCACAGCTTTCATGTTGCAAACCAGCAATTTATGCACAAACATGCACGTTTCTTTGTTAAGTTGTTTGTGTTATCTCTGTGCATCCCCATCTGTTTCTTTTTGTGTGTATCTTTCACTTTCTCTTGATTGGAAAAAGTTATTTCTTCTCCCATTTTAATACTACAGTCGACTCTCACTGTATCGTTACTCAAGGGACTGCCAAAAAATTTCCATATATGTTGGATTTCACTAGGTGAGGTTTCTGACGTGTACATCAATAAAATAAAACTTTTAACCTTATAAAAGTTCATGTTGAGTAAAGTAAGAGCTGTACGTTATCTGTGAATAAAGTTTAACTAATAAACACAATATAAAGAGGAATTTTAGAAAGAGAATTACTGAAAATAATACATTTAAAATATTTCACCTAATCTTGTTTAAATAAAAAAATGTTTCAAATTACATTTTATAACCGATTCTAATCCGACACCAAATGCAAATTGACCTAAAACTTTCAAACCCTCTGAAAATGAAAATAATATGACACAGAATGCAAGTCAAATTTTGAATGTCCTGCACGTACTCAATCAGCTGAGAGCACATGGAGAAGTTATCGATCTGGCAGTATGTTCACGGCAGCTGGTGGAGGAGGGGTAGTGGCTGGAGGATTACCCTTCCACACCACTACATGTTGCAATGTGCCGATACCTTGCACCCGTGGCATATGTCTGTCTTTTAAAGTAACTAATTATGTTTTACTGCAAATGAAACTTGAAATTTCAGACAAAAATATTAATAAATAAGGCGATTATAATTAATTTATACACTGTCTTTAATAGTTAATCATTCAGAACCACGTCCTCTGTTTTTCCCTGTAGTGAGTTACACTGCACTCATCTTGATGCTTACCTGCCCATTATTAGATGGTAAAAGGTGTCAAATAGGCCCTTACATTTTATGTTTATTCAAAAGACGTGCGTTATTGAAAAAAATTAATATAAATCTTCCGATTTCCCCGCAGACGTTATTGGAAATGAATTTTACACTTACATTGCAAGTCGCTCTATGTTCAAACAATTTTTGGTGACAAGGGAAGTTCTAATATATGCTTCTGGGCATATAATTTTATTTGTGAAAATGCTGCCTCTTGAATTAAATATTACATTTTAAAATAATGTTAATTTTATGTTGTATACAGTAAAAAAACAAACTTTAGGGGAAATACCACCTTTAATCACAAAAGAAAACATTTTTTCAAATAATTATTCCTCATTGAAATGTTTTGCGTACCATTTTCAGGTGAAATAATTTGCTTTGAAATACAAGTGATGTTAGGTTCAACTATTTTGAGTGATGCATAATCTTGATAAATTACATTTGCCACACCTTATTTGCTCTGCTGCCTGGAGGCAGCGTGTGGAAGGCAAGCGAAGCGAGCTTGGTTGACCCGGGGGGGGGGGGGTCTATCTTTTGCTCGACAACTTCCTCTTTGTGACTAGGCTTGTGGGAGGAGGAAGGAAGGTGCATGGCTGAGAGAGACAGAAAGAAAGGCGAGAGAGGGGACGCTAGTTTGCCATGCTTGTTGCTGTAGGTAACCACTTCCTCTCTCGGAGGCGTGTAGGGGAAGCAGCAAGCCAGACTCATTCGTCGCACCACATCACAGTGTCGACAGGCATGTTTGGGAGACAAGACATTAGACAGCGTGCCGCAGAGCAGTTATAAACGGAGGTATGCATGACATATACAACCAGCTTAAAAACAATAGTTGCTGGAAATATTAGTTGAAGGGACCCGAAATGTACTTTGATGGATACTCCATGCGATAAATGATACAAGAAGTTAAGTTTACATTATTTACATTGGAATTTTGTTGAGTGTCGGCTATATTGTTTTGGGAAGTGTGCAGTGTTGTTAAAATCACATGATGTTGACACATTCGTTTTACCTAGCAGGGCCATTTCTACCACAGAGTACTCGGTGAAATAGTTAGTGCTGCTAAATTTGTTAATTCAACTAAGAAAATATTTTCTCTCACTCTCATTATTGTAGTCCCCGCTGTAAGTTGTTTGAAATGAAGAACTGTACAACTGTATACAAAATTTTGCAATGTATTTAATATTTATTGATAATCAAATCAAGTAGAGAATCGAGAATCAAAACAAAAATTTTTGGAATCAATCGAGAATCGGAATAGACAAAAACCTCTAATCGTCCCATCACTACTGACTATACAGAGGTAAGCAAATTTGACTGATTTTGAAACAGGCAAAGTATGTTGACTCCTTACTGTCTTTATTTTCTATAAATTTTACTTTTTGTCTTTCTTTCACAATCATTGCATTATATACACACACACACACACACACACATATATATATATATATATATATATATATATATATATATATATATATATATATATATATATATATATATATATATATATATATATATATATATATATACACACACACACACACACATACATACCATAGCACTTTAATGTTGCTTGGGCACCATAGAGCAACCGGAATGTCTATGTTAATAAGCACTGATTTAGCAGTTCTGGGTCATTATGTTTACTGATAAGCTCTGTTGCGTAATCACAGTAGATTAAAAGTTGGTTTAGATTACAGTACTTTTGACTGATTTTCACTATATACATTTCACTTAGCGATAGCTTAATAAAGGCTATTTAGTGTTATAAGATTTTGTGCGTGGCATGTCACTCGCTCATTATGCAGTTTTCTCGGGTTTCCTCCCCCGCTTCCTCTCGGCGCGTTGCGGGTGATGCCGGGTGAATCTGACGGGAGGGCGCCAGGGAGTTTCACAATAACTGCCAGGTACAGGGGTGGCCCTGCAGGATCATTGTGGCTGTACTCTCTGGAGCGGCTGGGGCAGCCTTGGCCGGTGTGGGTCGGCGACCGGGGTTCGTAGGGATTGTCTACTTCTGCGGAGGATGGCTATTGTTTTGGGGGCTGGAACTGTGCCTTTTTTAGGCACGAGACTAATTTTCTATGTGACGCTTCTATTTTTAAAATGTCACTACAGTTTTATTATGCATCACTAAGCATTTTATAGTACGTGTATGTCATTGAGAGTTTGCAATATGCTAAGATTAAATTTGTTGTGGTGTCGCTGATATGGGCTTTTGTTGATCGATTTTGGAAACTTAGTTTTTAATCTTTTGGATATTTATTGATATGGCTAAGTTTATAAATAGTTAGGTCCCTGTTAACCAACTTCATTTTTATCTATTTTGAGTATATTATTTCTCTTTCTGTCTTTAGCACAATTTTGAGAATCTTCATATATAGATTTATTTATTTATCATCTTGTTATATTAATACTATTTTGATTATTTTGCTAATTAATTGCCTTATTCTTATTTTGAATTAGCTGTCATTTCATTTAACTTTCAAATCAATTTGTCCGGTAAATAATACCTCTTATTTTCGGTTTGAAGTATTTGAGATTTATATAATTCGTAATGGAAGTCTAGTGGTCAGACACATTTATTTCAGCCAGCTTTCATGTCGTTAAATATTTGATATATTTAGATGTTTGCTTTATTTTGCTGTCTAAATCATCTTATTTACACATTGTAGCTTTTGGATGATTTTCCTGTAAGTTTTCTGTTATCCGTTTCAGAAATTTAGTACTTCCAATGGTTCTCTCTCAAACTCGTAGGAAGGCTTCCAGGGGGACTTTTCGTACGAGTGGATGTACACTGCATCGTCGACAGAATATTGTCTTTCTCGTCCTTCCCTACCCCCTTCCACACTTGTTTTCTGGTGTGGTTGTATGCGCAAAGTCTTCTTGTAATTGTACGTTTAGCGTGTGACTTTGTATAAAAAATGTCTTTCGATCACATACAAACTTGCCAGTCTTGCTGACATATTTCTTGTGCACGTTCGTTGCGGACATCCTGCGACATCTAGCTGCGTTTCCGGCACTAAGTGTTCGTCTTTTTTTCTACCGTCCGTGTACTCCACATGCCGTTTTTGTACTCACTTTTCTGTGTGTGCTATAGACATGGCGTGTTTACGCTGTGAGGCAGCTGGGATGATTTTCTTTGGCCACTTCGGTGATAACTTGTCCACCATCATCACATAGAGTAACACCAAGATGTAGTTGTGCATTATTTATTTATTTATTTGTGCGAGCTGCATCTGAATGCAATTTTGGTTTCATCTTGTGTTTTGCCGAACAATAGTCCATTCCGATTGGAAGCGACTTATGAAAATCAACCTTTGAAAAAAAACCTCTAGGGATAACATGTCAACTTTTTTTTTCAATAACCTGTATTCCACAAATATATAACACTAGTTTACTTTAGAGTACTGTATTATTGAATATATTAAACTTTACCTAAATATCCCCTAAAACTTGTAATATTTATTTCTTTTTAAATATGAATTAACAACAGCAAGAGCAGTGACGTGTTGGCAATGACCGGTGCGAAATAGTTCAAAGTAAAAATATTATTTTAACGTAGTTTTTAGAATACTATTTGTAAATTAAACTCTGCCTATTGCAACATTTAAATATTTAGGTATACCCGATAGCAACATACATCATTTTTACAATTTAAAATAACAGCGGAAAATATTGTGAGTAGGCCGTAATAGTACGCTGTTGTTTTATCGAGTGATAAAGCACCTGAGAAACTGTCTGCTGGGCTAGGCTTGTCGCTTTCTCTCTCTTTCTTCGTCTCTTTCAAACTCGGGAAATTTAACTTCGCTAGTAAAAAGAGAAATTTTAAATGTTTTCAATTGTAGTATATTTCATACTTACAGCAAAATAATGATTATTGAATTTGTAATATAAAACTGAAAAGAGATTTTAATGTTTGAATTCTTAATTTAATATATTTAGATATGATGGCGGGGCAGTTACCAAGTGAAGTTGGCATGTTGTTTTTTGCCAAACGAAACATAAATTATTCTTACTCCAAAAAATACTTCAAACTACCACATCACGTTTGTAGATGTTGTGTTTTTTAATCCTAACTAGGCAAGTTACGATGATGTGATAAATCTTTTTCCACTGCAGTAATAAATATACTGTGACGTGTGTTTCGTTAATCATTGCGCCTGTGAAATGGTGTGCCTTAGTGCATCGTGGTCGATACGCTGGCCCTGTGTGTGCGTGATTTCAAATATTTGATTAGCACTTTATACATTTTAAATGTGAACTGTTTTTATGACGGAAGTTATTTATTTACATCCATGTCTGTTTATTTATCACAACATTGTACCTTTACCCTAAGGTGTTTGAAACACAGTCGTGTAACATAATTTACCACAATCCCAGAAGAAAAATACTAAGCGTAGCCCAAAAAATTTCAGTAAACCTAATAAACAGTAAGTAGCAATATATAAAAATATGACCGGAATGAAAGTTATCGTAGGTTTATTTGTGTGCATGTTCACCGCTATGTTTTTAAGTTTATATCACAAAAATGAGCAACATGAGTTGCGTGCTTGAATTTAATGTGCCTTTTTTCATTGGTTGCTCCTTCGTTTTAATATTTATTCCAACTGAGGCCGTCCTTTTAGAGAAATGACCCAACTTATATCAATAACATAAGGATAATTACAGTTACTACAGGCCTTTACCTGGCAGTTGTAACAGTGTTAAACACAGTCGTGGCAAAATACTTACGTGCATTTAATGTATGGAGCTATGTTGTGGATAACAAATATGGTAATTGATATATGTTTTAATGAATAAAAGAATGATTAAAAGTAAACAAAATATAGAATTAATGCATAACCACAAAATGAGACTTATTTTATTTTCTATTTCCCTGTGTGTGTGTTTTATGATTACTTTTGAAGAGTATAATAGTGTTTCTAACGAATTGTCGTTATGTGTAAGTTAAAACCTGAAAAAGTAGGTGCTACTTATTTTATTTATTTATTTTATTTTATTTATATATTTATTTAAAAAAAAAAAAAACTTTTTTAGGTGTTATTTTTGTCAAAAATAACTGTTATTTTCTTGCTACAAAAATGCAGGTTTTTGGATGAGAAGGATGAGAATTGCTCCAATTTTTAATGTGGTCTTTATAAAGACATACGTACATAATTTGAGAAGTGTCACTTTATTCATGAAACCTGAAATTGGCCAAGTTATTCCTATAGATAAGCAGTGTTTTTTATCACTTATGTCCTTGCAAAAATTCCTAACTCCCAGAGAATTAAACTGTTATGGTTTTAAGAAAAAACACTAGTTTCCTTTATCAACAGACAACATTGAAAACAATTTTAGATTTTACTTAAGATTTTGTATTCTGCCGATCACCTGGAACAACAAACGGTTGCAATGCACTGGCAAGGGCATACAGTTTCATGAAAAGAATAATGTAAACTATTTATATACATCTGTTAAAGCACTGTTTAAAAAAATAAATAAACGTGGCTTGTACGAACAGAAAAAAAAAAAAAGAAATCTGCCTATAGGTTTTTGAACTATCGAAACCAACAGATTTTTTTTGTTAGTCCTGCTGATTAAACGTTTGTTTCTTCAAACCATGTCATTTTTTACCGCATATATTTGCAGAGAATATGCATGGTAAAAATACAGTTAACTGGACGAATACAAGTTAAAATACATGATAAATTTATTTACAGATATATGCAATGTAAAGGCCTGGCCACACAGAACGGGGGCTGCCGTGAGGGCTGCGGTATAGCGGCAGCCTGCTGCGGTCTGTTGTCTGGTGATGCTACACAGAGCATGGCAGATCTACTGTGGTCAATGTGAAAAGAAATCCAGGCCGCATAGTTCGCGAATTGTACGAACGTTCCTCATGTTTCGTAGCGATGAGGGAGAAGTACTTTTGTTGCCAGGAGTGTGCGTTAAAGAAAGAGGATGTAGTGCTAGGTTCGTATAATAAATCAAAAGAGGGAAAAATTTGGTGAATTCCACCGTTAATTCATAGAATTGCAATCACAACATGTTTTTTCAAATTTTTTCGCATGTCGCGAGAGTTGTTCAAGGAACCGCATGAACTATGAAGGCATTACATAATGAAAAACACAACAAATTGGATAAAAACAATATATTTAAAAGAAAGACTAGCAATTTGAGGTAAGTTGTTTGTGTGCCGTATTATTGCATATTTCACTGAACTTTTTTACCAGCTACGTGTTTATTTCGGAATAATACAGTATAGCCCGTATTGTGTAACATTATTATCACGTAGTTCTATAGAACAAACTAAAACATAAAATGAATAAAAGTAACTAGAGTGTCACGTAACATCAAAGAGTTCTGAAGGAGTAGTATCATAAAATCAAGTTTTTATCCTGTTAAGCTTTGAAATAGTTTACAAACCGTTAACAAATCTCTGTACAACAGAACACAAAATAAATGAGTAGGCAATATATGTTTATAAATCAAACCTACATCTCTTGCGGTGTACCATTATTAGTGTATCCCAGCAAGTTAACAGGTTGTGTATGTAGGTATGATTGTCCATAGAAACAACTCGAGGAACACTCAGGAAAGCTCGTGGTTAGAGGAATGGTGGTGGTTAGGACTGCTTGGTTATTCACATTGGTGTCTGCTGTTACTGTTGAGGTGCCTTTGTTGACTCCGCTGTGTCCCGTTCTGCACACTCCTCGGAAGCTGTACTAGATCCCCATCATATTGTAGTGATATAGAAGGTACAGTCTGCTGTGCAACCAATTAGCTCACTAATTCTTGCCTGCGCAAGTAACTGTGTAAGCTCCATCTTAAGCACAGCTTGCCTTCTTGGTGAGAAATTTTTTAATGTTGCGGCGTAGCTCAAAAATAGGTGCTCTATGCCATCGAGGTCGCGTTTGTTTTTATGTTTCTCCTGAAAGTAATTTATAACTTTGTCCAGGTTGTCCGTTTTTTCCTTCATCTTCTGGAGTTAATCTGATTTTGAGGGTGGTAGCATTTCTGTCGATGAATAATTGCACTCATCTTGACTATGTGTTGAAGGTTCAAAATGTAATGAGGGTTCTGTCTGCTTTGACATAAGAGTCCCTCACTGTTTCCTACTTTCCCTCAAAATAAAATAAACAGAACCCCAACAAATTACTAAAATAAATCAGGTTTGAATGCCTAGCTATAATATCCAACAATAATTAGTGGGTGAAAGTTAGCTAACGTCAGACTTTCAGTGCCTACCATGGAACACTAGGAAAAAGGAAATGCAAATGTGTATTGAACTCATTGTTTACAAACATCTTTTTCTTCAGTGAAAAACAGCTGTGGTGGAAGGATTCATTGTGGCAGTGCAACTTTTCTAGAACTGTCAAAATTTACCCCACATTTCTTTAATTAATATTTTCTTCTTAAATTAACTATTTGTAATATTTCTGTTCCCTGTATTTAATAATTACTTTTCTATTTCTTATTCAAACACTGAACATGTGCATTAATATTCTTTCAAAACATGGCTAATTTACCAAATATTTTTGATATTCAGACTCAGGAATTTGGTTTAATATTTAATGTGAATGCAAAGAATTTCATTATTGATTTTATTTTTGAAACACGTTACAGAAATTTAGCATCACTTTCATTTTAAACACCAAAATTGGCACTGCTTTCATTTTTAAATACTGAAATTTTAACACAGTTTTGATTTTTAAATACAGAAATTCTACACTGCTTTCATGTTTATGAAATTTAACACCGATTTTCACTCATTTTTTGCACAGAAATCAGGCATTCTATTTTACCATTTTCTGGGGTCCCTAGTTATAAACTACTCAGGAGTAGTTTTTTCACCAAAAAATGCCAAGATTTTTTGACTGCAGTTTTTAAAGATGATGAATATTCAACAGAAAATTAATTATTAGAATTAATAACAGCATAACCCCTATAGCTGGGGGCAAGATTTTGTGGAGTTATTTTAAGGCAAATTTTGTTTTTAAAATACCTTATTTCAATGTTATCGGTTTTATTATTAATGTGTTAGAAATTGAAATGTCATAACTAAAATTGTGCATTACTAGAGCCCACATGCATTATACTGTGTTATTTTAATGCAAATTGTATTACTGAAAGTTGGTGATAATTTAATCTTATATGCATATTTCCATTAAAATTTTATAATGTTCATTTAAGTGCTTACACAAGAGAAAACATTTAATTTGATCAACTGTAATACAGAGTATTACCATAGGTTAAAATATTACTTTTTAAAGGTTTCGTTTCTTCGTAACTCGTATGTTGGGATTCCTAAATAATCTGGATTTTTGTTACAGTTTTACACGAAAGGTTTGGATATGGTTTTATACAGAAAAAAGTATTCAATACTTGAAATAATATTATTTTCATATTTGCTTCCACAATTATGCTATTCTCATTAAATTATCATTTCTCATCCACATTGCATTCAATATTTACTGCTGTTATTCAGTCAATCTGACAACAGTTTAAAATTAATTTTTTTTCTTCCAATCTGAAAAATTATAGTATTCTTATCTCGCAGTTTATACTTTTTTGGATACAGATTGTTGGTTATGGTTACACAGATAAAATTATATATTTGGACCAATTTTCATGTATTTTGTGTTTTAACTGGAATTTTGGGGGTTAGGTGGTGTTGTATAACTTGCATTTCAGTGTTTGGTGGTGTATTAACTTGCATTTCAATGTTTGGCTGTGTATTAACTTGCATTTCAGAGTTTGGTGGTGTATTAACTTGCATTTCAGAGTTTGGCTGTGTATTAACTTGCATTTCGGTGTTATTTCGGTTTTTTCGCTATTCACCACATAATCTTGGCTCTACCTATAGCATCGCAAAATAATATTTCACTCAGCTGTTTCGAATTTCACAACGTACTGAAGCAGTTTAAATGGCATGCTAGAGGTGCTGTAATTTATTCACATTCAAAAACAATAAAACACTCATTTAGCTTGTAAACTAACATCACATGTTCTATAGATGCCGTACTCGAGAAAATGATTACGCTGCAGTGCAAGAGAAAGACTCTTTAAGTAGTTTGCACATTGGTCACGCCATAGTGTGCCATGGTTTTATCATATACAGTTACGTTAACATCTGTGCCATAGCTATGACACGGTAGTGACGTGTGTGTGTGTGTGTGGTTTTTTTTTTTTTTTTTTTTTTTTTTTTTTCCCCCCCTAAATGTTAAGTTATCTAAAGAGGAAAAAATCTGAATTTGTATGGAATTGAGTTATAAAGTGTTTGTTAAGTTGAATATTTTCCTAATAAAGTATAATATTTTATTAACATGCCAGAATTCACAACATAAGAAATTGTTTTAAATAAAGAAATATCCATTGTATAGCATATGCTTTTGTTGGGCCCAAACAGTTGTTTGTTACAATGACACTCTCGTTAACATGAACTTCGTTAAAGTGGTGCTTTACTGTAGTTCTTTTAAGTGCTCTGTATCAAAACTTTAGGTGAACAACTTTTTGAAAATGCTTTTTTGTTGACTATATAGTTTGTATACAAAAATTGAAACATGGAAATCTTAAATTTCTTAAACAAAATTGAGCTAGAAATAAAACAAAACAAAAATATGTCTACATATTACATAGGATTAGATTATAAATGTGCTTTAGACAATGTAGCAATATGTCAGTTGAATATTAATGAGGTGCAGGCTGTTTTTGTGCAGCTGCAACCCAGCCTCCAGCGGCCCATGCCACCAGGGAGTCTGTGACGGTGGCATCGCGAGACCAACATTTGAAGACGTGGACAGCGGCACCATCGGGTTACCAGGGCTACCGCCACAGTGGGGCGCACCTGTCCCCACAGCCATCACCCCAGCACCCTCTGGCAGCTGCAGGCCAGCCGCTCTACCACCAGCCGGACCTGTATCGCAGGCAGGCAGTTTACGTCACCACCACCCAGCCCACTTACCATCCGGCCGTTGCTCCCTTCACTGCCAGGTGAGCTTGTCTGCGATACTTTATTCTTATTACCTTTTATCAGATGATTAGTTTCTGTTTCTAGCACCAGCCCTTTGGAATGTTTCACATGATTCTAGGTCTTCTTTACATACAGTTGTGCCGTCCTGCGTTACTCTTGAGTTGGTCTCTACCTCGGTGCTGTGTTTGCAGCGTCGATACTTGGCGTACAGTAGTGCGCTCAATTAGTTTCCCCTCCCCTCTGCCTTTCTTCGACCTCTCTCCCTTACCCCTCTTCTCTCCAAGCACGTGCGTATTTCATACCTTTATACCTGAGAATTTTGATTGTCTGGGCCTTGATCACTCTGCTTTTTGGTACCGTTGCTTAATGATGTACTACTTTTAGCTATCATGTTTTAACGGGCGTCATTAACTTTTAAGGTAAGTCCTAGGTGCAGTGTTTGACTTTTTAGTATCGTTTGAGAGTTTTTCACATGATGTGTGCAGGCTAGGGATACTAGGGATCTTCTGTGTAGTTGGTTTAACTTCAAAATTCTCTTTTTGTTTGCCTTTCAAAATTGTGTTTCGAGTCATTCCACATAAAATCAACACAATTTAAATAGATTTTTAATCTGGCCATCTGAGATTTGAATGAAATTTTGTGGGGAGGTAGTATTCATATAGACTGAGAACAATGCCAAATTTTATTATAATATGTCAACCCATTTGGAAATTACAGGTATATAAAGTTTTCAGAAGTGCCCAAAAATGGTTGTACATACAATTTTTGAATTGCTCTTGAAGCTCTCCTAATTGAGATAAAGAGCTGGGTGAGTTGTCA
>CM057005.1:49586141-49691159 GCA_029891345.1 Dryococelus australis
AAGGAAATTCATTCGTATTATTCTCACCACACTTTCTATAGCAGAAAAAGCTTGTGTGTACACAATGCATGCATACTTAACACACACTATTTCTACATTGTCTGTATTTGTACATAAGATCAACCTTTGAAAAATCTCCTTGCCCTTAAAAGCATACGTTTTAATGGACACAGTGATCAAAATTCTATCAGTAAAATTTACAAAGTAAAGGTAAAGTTTTCCATGTTTCATCGTCCCTAATAATAGTGTTCCGTTAAAATTTGAGGTCACTGAATTTTTTAATGTGACTTTTGTTTTTTATATGCAAAAAAGAGGCATGGTTAGAATATTGGCTTTACTTTACAAACAACTAATTGGCTACACACACGACCGGATATTGAATAAAGTGATCGGATCGATGGTAATGTTAATACTACATATCGTTAGCTTATTATAAAAACCTCCTAACTCTGTTTGGGGAAATGGTACAAAAAAAGTAAAAAAGAAAACTCTTAATAAGTATCCAAGTTTCCATTACTTTAAAATATTCCAACATGATGGAGAAGAGATTTTAGAGATTGTCTGCAGACGAGCAGTAGAAATAAATAAAAACCACCAAAGAATAGAACATAAAGGCAAAATTGTACTAGAGAGGTTTTAGAAGTAAGCCGGCGATATGTTGGAAGGATACGAGACGGGAAGGAAAAGTAGACCCAAATCGACCGCGAACAATTACATAGAAGGGTGTTACACATTTTAATTGATTTAAAAACTCCCCAGGCAAGCCACGAAATTTTGACATTCCTGATGAAGAGTAATCGTTGGGAATTGTTTACTGTGCAGGTCCCACATTTCACCCGCGGCCTTTGAAGTCATGTCGGAATGTGATCAGAAAACCAATGAATGTATTGATATAGGCTATTCACGGTAAAGTGAGCACTTTTTAAAGCCCTCCCAAAACAGGCATTAACCACTAATAAATATGTTTCACTGCAACTTCAGGTATTAACTTCACAACGTGGTGAAAGTATACGCGGTATTTATTAGTCGCATGGCAGTGTTAATACTAAAAAGTGGCTGTAAGATAAAAAAAGGTCAAATGAAAAATTTAGAAAGGTCTTAAAAAGTGCTCACTTTATCGTGAATACCTTATAGTATAAACAAGCAAGTGTGACATCACGCCACGGAAACGCTCAAAGTAGGAGTGGAGAGGTCTAGGCGGCTCTTAACGTAGAGGTCTTGAGAGCCGATGAGCATGAAGCGAGGGGAGCATAGAGCAGCGCCGGAATGCAAAGGCGGGGGGAAACGAGATACCCCGAGAAAACCCGCCGACCAGCGACATCGTCCGGCACGATTCGTACATGCGAAATTCTGGGGCGACCCCGCCGGGGAATCGAACACGGTTCGCTTTGGTTAGGAGGCTAGCAGCCTAACCACTACGCCACCGCAGCTCGTCAAAAAGTGTGAAGAAACCGCGAATAAACTAAGTCAGTCTTGGGAGGGCCCGTCGTAATGCTTCCTTATGAATATGTGACTTTGAGGCGTCCAAAATTGTTTACTAGTGATCCCTCTAAAGGCACTCGCTCGAATGTGTTCACGAGGGGGTAATGAGGGGAGGGGGACAAGGTCGGCATTGCCGCTGGAGGCACTCTAAGGCGACACGAACCAGACCTCCCGAGACGCGCTTAAAAGCGTTTCGCTCCGTGGCGCCATTAACCCGGGTAGCAGGGAGGGTGGGATTGCGTTACTGCACACCCCTCCAACCCCTAGTTTCCTACCCGCCGGGGGTTGATAAATGTCAACTCATGTGATTGACTGAGGGGTAGCTCGGCTGGCGGCCAGTACCGCTCTCGACGTCGACCTACAGTAGTGTAATCGCCTTGTCTGGCTTTGCGACGCCGCTGCCCGTCGCACAATTACAGACTATTACGACTAGAGTTATGGACTATTCATGGCTAATTGAGCACTTTTAAAAGCCCTGCTGGGTATCTTCTTTCCCTTTCATTTTGTATCCTTCCGCTACATGCAAATTTAACACTGCCATAGAGCGTCTCACTTTATTCACACGCCATGCAAGTGAAACCATGGAAGTTTCAAGAAAGATGTGTTGATAACATGAAAATTTGAACTCTTATGTGTGTAAAATAAAAACCACCGACATTAGTAGCCATAAATATAAACACAACAGTCGCAATACAACGAAATTCTTAGAACTATTTTCATTAAATCTCTTCCAACTTAACTGGGAACTTGCGGGCCAGTGTATTATAGCATGTGCGTAGTTAAGGACAGTGACTTTTTTTTTTTCAAAAGTTGTTTTCAGAAGTGTTAACTTTACCGTGAACAACCTATACGTAAATTCCGCAAATTATTCCGATAATCTGGTCCACAGAGTGAGTACACTCCTACCAAATAGCATGTTCCATAGCTGGCCAGAGGTTTCTCAGTGCTTGAGGGAAATAAATGTGTTAGTTCCCTCTACCCCCATAATTCAACCATTTTTACCATAAATTTCATTATAAAAATCTTTAATTCTGTTAAGGGTGTCCAAATGACAAAAGGACACTGCCGTAGACTGAAAACGAAAGAGAAAAAAACACCGTAAAACAATAGTAAATTTGAGCGAAATGTTGCCGTTGGTAATATCTAATGATGTGTGCATGAGATTATAATGCCGTACACATTGCATCACTGAAACGTGGTATAGGGCGGTCCTGAACTACTGGTACAAACGCTGGGAGGTGTTTTCTTATGCAAAATGGGATAGAAAACATATGAACAATGGCGTACTGTAACTTGTAAGGAAGGTAGCCACCCTTGATAATCGATATTTCAAGTGGTTCTACCGGGAAATAATGAAACCTTCAGGAGATGAAAAGTGCCATTCTGTGAATAATGTTTCCCCCTACATTGAAACACTAGGGGGTGGTATGTTGTTATCATACCAATACGTATGCGTGTCAGTGTGTGCGTGACCCTCGGGTATTTTGTAAATACGTCATAAATCGTACGTTACTGCGCGGTAACACGTTACCTTGATGTAACACTCTTAGGCGATCAGTGTTCGAAACAACGTACCAAGATGTAAAGGTGCAAAACGGTTGCGTACCTGGCGGGCAAGGTATTCACTTGATTGCGAGGCAAGCGTGATAACAACTGCGCTGCCGAGGGCACATGCATAGTGCTTGACAGATGTCTGGGCATGTCTAAGAAAAAGGAAGCGGGGTGAACATAGCGCGCACGCAGCGTTGGTCATGCTATCAGCTGTCTCACAAACGTTAGGTGGCGCGTCCTTACTGCTGTGCATATGATGCCGGGCCGTTCTGTTTGTGCTCAGCTACGGACCGGTCCGTGACGGAACACACTATAGCTACTAGCGAGTGTAAAGCCCCTGTCACATTGTCAAATTTTCGCCTTCAAATATGTTTGACAATTGAATATGAACTCGAAATAGGACCATCAAACTTTTCCATTCGACATATAAAATCAAATAATCTTGAATGTACTGGGAAATGTGTCAAACTGTCAAATTGTTTAATAAACGGATCTTATCTGAAATTTTACTAAAAATTTGTTTTTAAGTGAGGTAGGGCTTTAGTGTCCCCGTTGTTACGTACGCTGCTACGTAGTCATTTGTACCTGCATGCTAACGCAACACCATGCAGTCCACTGCAGGAAGAAATGTAACAAATATTATGATTGATTTTTACTTCTTTAGTAAATTGAAATTTTATTCATCAGATATATTTCGCGCACAATGAAATCTAATGCCTCTGAGTTCTTAATAGTATTGCAAATTAGTCACTTTAAATGGCATTCATACTCAACGAGGTTCTATAAATATTAATCTTCTTCATAACCTTATTTAGTTTCCATCTATTGTTCGCCATTAAAGTTACGTGATGTTGATGTCGGAAACTGTCATTTTTGACATGCGTGATTATGATCGGCTGAGCCAATCAAGCATCAAAGAAATTTTAAAACCCGTCCAATTTTCAAAATGTTTGATGGAAACTAGAGCCACCGTCCAACTTTTCCAGACAAACATAGCGGCGATAATGACGTTTCGGTGACGTCACAACCTTCCAGGTTTATTTGACCAACCTTATTGGAAGCAGTTTGAAGGAAACATTTGACAGCGTGACAGACATTTTCATTCCATAATTGATCTAGAGTTTGTGGTGTTGCAAATGACACATTTTTTGCTACCTGCTCTACCTAAGCTGGCAAAGAAACCGATTCGTTATCACATACATAGAAACGAACAAAATTCGCGTTATTATTCGGCATCAGGCTAAACATCGCAGTACTGTATGTGCTAGAGCCGGCGTCATCTCTCCATTGGCTACTGCATAGATACGGAGCCACGCCCATTTCTGACCGAACTGCACGTGATTGGGGCACACAGGTGCGAAGTGTCCATTTATTGGCGGAGAGTTACCCAGTAAGTGTCGGATACACTGCTCAGACGACAAACGTATTGCAAAAGTAGACTTGTTTAAAGTTTAATGTTTGTCCAAATAATAACAAGAATTTTGCAGGTCTCTACACGCCCAATAAGCTGCAGGCATTGCGTTCGACGTCTAGTGACATGAACCAGTTACAACGTAGAATATTAACACGGGTTACAAATCAGTTACCCACAGGGAAGACAATGGACACCGAACCTCTGTACACAGCGCCGGTCCGATAATAAGCCTCCTGTGCAACACGTAAACAATTGGCCACAATGGGAATGAAAGGGTCAAGGCAATTGCGTGCCCCGACGTCTGCCCGATACGGTTGTTGTGTGTGTGGGCAAGCCTTTGCCTTGGCGCTTGCGTGAACCCACCAGCACAATACTAAAGATAGAGGGGCCGCGAAGGCTAGGCGCCGCAGCGGAAGTTATGGCAACAGATCCGACAGTTTATACACACAAGTCATTTATAAGGCGTGCAGAGCGTCGAGCTCAGGTCTCGTCTCACCTCACCAAGCAGACGACCGGAACAAGGTGGACCAGATGGGGTTCGAACTAGTACTCAGCCTTCGGCAACTCTTGCAGGTAAAGCCGTTTCAGCAGGGTCTTCGAAGGGATACACATTAGTTAGATACGTGGCCGTAATGTAATAAATAACGATAACGCAGATAGTTATAATATATTAACATAATGCTCCCCCAGCACAATATAAAGTAATTGAGTTAATCTAAAGTGTAGTATGATATTAATATTGTAACATGATGATTATGGTTTTCTTTGAATGACGGAATGATTTTAAATATAGGGTTCACATCTGAGTATGCCTAACCCCCATATACTCCGTACGGTAAGCCACTAAGGCGATCGCAACACTACGGTTAGCGGAACGAGAACTCAAAAGACACACGAACAGACGATATGTAGGTAATATCGAGTTTTTCAATATCTATGACATCTCGAACAAACTATTTAAATGGAACACTGCATGTTGTAAAACTGTGAGATAACAGGTTATTTAGAAATGAGCGTGGCTATTGCGAGCTTTGGGAAGAGCAACTCGAGTAGTAGGGGCGCATGGGTCCTAACTCAACGAGGATGTCGCCTTTTTTTATTGACCTAATTAATTCGATATCAAAATTGATCGAAATGGGTAATTACATTAATTGAAAGGCTGAAAGGGTTAATCAAAATGGAAAGGGTTAAATATATTGAAAGGGCTATTTTTGTGTGTTTGGTGCAAGAGTGTACTAAGGATCAATTGTTTATTATTTTCTTTCATTTTTTGTGGGGAGCTCTGGTACATCCTCACCCTGCGAGTACTGGCACTCGATGAGGTGTGACGTGTACACCCCATCCCCAACACGTCACACCTCAGCCGAGTACCACAGCTCACAGGATGAGGATGTACCAGATATGTGTGGTGAGTTTTGTGCAAGAGTGGCCTAAGTGTATATTTATTGGTTTGGTAGTGATATTGCTTCTAGACAATGTTGGTAGATAGGCGACTTTGAAAGATAGTATATTCCAAATGAATAACAGATTTCACGGGAGAATTTCAAAGTGTTTAAATGAGTTCTACATATGAATAAATTACATGCGTCGAATCGCATATTTCAAACTATCACAACTACGCGAACAAGTGCAATTATGCGACTCTGCAGTATGAAATCAAACATAAAGAAATTAATTAGTCTACTTCGAGCTGTATGTTAGAAATATAATATACACGAGAGAAGTACAACGAACGAACACAACTACGTGACTATCACAATTATGTGAGTGTTCAGTATGGAATAAATTAACTAAGCAGAAAATGCCCCTATAAATTAAATGTTAAACGAACACAATAACAAGATACATGAAACTGCTTAACGCCTCTCGGACATACCCTACACGTCCGTCTGCCTGTGAGACTGCGACAAACTTCAGAAATGTAATCCACACTTAAAATAAATAAATTGATTAACACGCATAAAAAAAGAAAATGTTTAATATATGTCCATTCGCTCAGTGAAGCACTGACTTGGATATAGCAGTTACGTCAACTTATAGCCTATGTCTGATTATAGATTGAGGTGAAAATAAAAAAAAAATACTAAGCACGTAATGAAATCGCACCAGGAGCTCCCCGAAAGCACATCCGTCCGCCTCGGAGGTCAGTCAATGAATGAGTCGAGCTTACATCGAGAGCCTGACTATATATACGTGGAGTGTATTCGGAGGCTGACAAGCGACTAAGGTTATAGCTACTCGGAAATAGATGTGAATACGATTTGCGTGATAAATGGATAAAAATTATGTTTACGACGCACATACTAATATATAAAGCAGACTAGTTAAATTAACAACGAATTAAAAAACACATACAAGGAGCTCTCCCAAAACACATCTATCCACCTCGGAGGTCAGTCATAAAATGACTGGATCGTGTGATGTGCGCCTGCTTATAAACTGTATGTACGTGGAGGGTGGCTGAGTTGAAATTTACGACTGACGGAACATAATTCCCTACCAAGCTACTATCGACGACTTGATTACACTATTCGCCCTACAACTACGTGAATGTATAAAAGTGAATTGTTTAAAAATAACGGACGTACTACAAATTTTTCTGTCGAGTCTTTGAAATTCACGGCACTTGGTAACAAAAACGTGAATCTACCGAACATAGATATGGGGTTTACACAATAAACACACTATCGCACGAAAATATAATTTTTTCCCCCGATAAATTAAAGACTTATAAAAAAAAATGTTTCACACCATAGTTTACGAAGACTGTGAACGAGATCTGAACCCTTGAGCATATAATATCGCTTAGCGAGAATCGCAGCTTTCACACTCCGAAGTCTGGTGAAGTCGAGAGTGCCAGTGTCGCGTCTATACAGCGTGAGGGTTGGCGAAGAACTAAGATGGCGGGAGCCCTCGAGAACTGTCCGCATCGCTACTGGGTGTCTGCGCCCCCCCCCCTCCAACGCAGAGTTCGTTTTTTCCTGAAAAGAGAGGTCCTGCCCAAGGCCAAACACCCCCTCCCCTTACACCGGCCAAGAACGTGTTTTTTCGGATATCTCGAGAATTGCTCGGTCCACACAGCCCCGATCCCCCACCTTGTCAATCCAAGGTCACGCACCCTCGTGCAGCGAATTTTGGACTCGTCCGAATGCGTTAACCTGTCTTATTTGCAGCAAAATAAAATTTCACAAGTCCCGCCGATCGAACTTTATATCCCTGAAGCTAAATATTACCCGAAATCTCAATCCCCAGATAAAATTCCAACAAATTTTATATCTTAATCCAAGAAATTAATTTTAATCCAATAATCTTTATCCCGTTTTCCAGCAAACTTATTAAAGTATTTCCAGGACACTAAGTGCATTTTCGTACAAGGGATATTTTCACTTGCTAAAATTTTTAAAACATTGGAAGATCACCGTTTTTCAAACGGGTATCATTCCATTGACCTAAATTTCAACTATTATGTTAGAAGACACACGACACATGTCCAAACTATCAATCTGTTTTTTTTTTTTAATATGTGTGTATATCGGAGAAAAATACGATTTTACGTGTAGACTTGTTTACGACATTAAAATTTACTTATTACCAAAGTTTCAATTGAAAAGTTTCCTAATCGAGAGTTTTATATACACTATCTACCATAAAATGTGTATATGCCCGAGCTTATTTACAAATTGATTTCATTAGAAAACAATTTTGGACGTAATATTAAAGAAATAGCACAAATGAAGGTTGAAATGACATTTATCGGAGCTGGAAAATATCAATTTCCACGATATTTAAATATATTTAAGCATAATTTAAAGTAAAACGCGGCCAGTTTGCAATTGTACAACCCATATTTTAAGATAATACTTTCCGATTATCAACAAATTATTTGTATCGTAAAGAGATCTACGAGACAAATAACTTTATTCCATACAACTTAGGGAATCGACATAACGAATTATCAAACAAAAGTTACTGGGAAAAACGAAATTCGTATTACATAGGCACGTTTAAAATAAGACCGTTAAGACAATCGCAGCCAAAATGGTTTACTCAACATACTAGCCTCCGACTAACACAATCGTTTTAGTAAAGTCTTTTAAAAAATTCCCTAAAAAATACTTCCAAACTCATCTCTCCCTTCTACATTCCTGAAATTAAATTATTATTTATTCGTTTTAATGGAATACCAAGTAAAGACTTATTCCGTCTAAAATGCGTAGATTTAATTACATGGTGAATTAGTACGCATACCTCCGCAATTAACATACAAATATTATAACGTAAGACATTTTATCGTCATTAATGAAACCTGATGCTGTTTGAAACAGTGCATTCATACAGAAACAAGTTAATCGTCATACTGACATTGTGAGGTGAGCATCTATTCGGAAGTAAACTTTCTCCTCACACCGAATGTTATTCATTTAATCTAATTAAATTGATGAAAATGAAGACATCGCCGAATAAATTACACTTAAAATACCGCGGGAAAAATTTCACCCGCCATTTAACCTGTCCGTAAACTTAAGCGTTTGGTAAAAGTGTTTTTTAAAGACAGTTTTGTTATTCGCGCTGTACGCACGAAGCAGGCTTAAATGCGATATTCTGAAAATAACTGTAATTTAAGCAGTGCCGCTTACCAACAAGTAGGTCATATTTTTGAGCCACGCTGCAAATGAAATGCTGCAATTTTTTGTAACCCGTCTGTTATTTCAAACGGGCGGCTATGACATGAACGATGGAAATTAAGTCAGGGGGATGTCAGCTCACGGGTAATATAAAACTGGCTGGTGGGTCAACTGTATTTGATTTAGTTGCGCGTTTCAAAGTTGTGCAGAAAATAGTTGAAATAGGCTCTACCTTCTGATTGTAGTCGATCTATAGCACTTGAATTACGATTCGGTGATAGATTCATAATGCCGTGTCGTGGTGGATCCCAAACAATCGACGGTTCAGATCTCATTGCCACGCATGAACGCGACCCCTTACTGGTCGGGAAACCGAGTATCTATCAGCAGAGACCCTATCATTTCGCGTCATAAAATGGCGCCAAGCTAGACTTCACAACATACTGTTCACTCGAGTAGAAGTTATTATTTAAGGTTGAAGTAAAGCAACTGTCTATGGAGCACTGCACCCGACTATACAACATGAAAAATTAAAGTAGTGTAGACACCATGAAAATTGTCAGGAAATTGAGATTTGTGCTGTATATGAAAGAATAATATATATTACTAATATATACTTTTTAAATGCAAAAAAATTAATCGATCGATAGTCCACATTTTATATAAAATTTCAGAAAGCATAATTTACAATAAAATCATCTTCAAGAAAGATCGTCATAATACTTACTATCATTGAATGTAAGAAAATTGTAATAATGCATCATATCAATTTCATAATTAACTTTATTTACGTCATCTTCAGCCATAAGTGGACACACATAAAATAAATTACAAAAATCATTTCCTATATTAATATGATGATCTTTCTTGAACACTTTATTTTAAATTCTGCTTTCTGAAGTATCCAGAATGGAAATGCGCTTAAATTTGGTTAAACATGCGAACTCTATCGATCGATTCATATTTTACTTATAAAAAGTATTTTCAGTAAAATATTTTATAGTGTTGCAAAATATATTCGTCCTTCTTTCATATAAAGCATAAATAGCACTTTTCTGACAATTTTCATGGTGTCTACTTCTTTCTTATGAGTTCTTCACGTTGTATAGTCGGGTGCAGTGCTCCATAGGCAGTTGCTTTACTTGAACGTTAATTAGATGCTGCAGGAGTTGCAGCTCGTTCTCGCAAACATGGAATTAAGCGACCCGAGTGCTGAATGTAGTGACATATGCGAACCTAACCTAAACTTCTGAGACACTTAGCGTCTTGCCACTTTATAACGAGATACTGCAGGGTCTTTTCCCATCAGTAATAACAATATTTAGCATGAATAAGACTACCGGGAAGAAACCTTGGACTTTTACGGGCGTCTGGTGATTATGAAGATCGTTTTACTTTACAAAAGCAAGAAGAGTTGACTCATAATTTTTAAGATTGCGCGCCGAGACAAAAGAATGGCACATATTAATGGAAAACCGGAAAAAAAAATTTCGTATCAGCAAACCACACGACAAAGATATGCAAAAAAAAAAAATCAAAATAATTCATTGCACAAAATGTTCCTGATTTGTTAGCTATCCTTGTAGAGATATATTGGCATGCGAATTTAAAAAGTGCTAATGATCTTGATTGAATAATTTTACAAGTTCACGGTCACTCCGTTCAAATTAGTCACGTACGCATGTATGCACATTATTACTCGAAAATTGATGCTGTTGGGCGTCTACCGATCGATGTTGCTCCTTAATTTCCATTCGTACGAACATACAGTGATTTTGGAATTAACTTATATAAAAAAATCATATATATTTATGGTTAGAAATGCAAAATTTTCGTAACTTGTAGATATCTGAAAGTATATCGGGATAGATTGTTTCACGTCAGCTGAAGTTGTAAGTTTACTCGTGCCCCACTCTAAATCATTATGATATTTGACTGAATTATCTCGACGAAATAGATGCAGTAGTGCATAAATTGTAGAATGCATTTCCCATAATGTTGGCAAGCAATCGTATAATTTATAAATACGGTTAATATGTTACGACGGCGAAAGTGTAATAGTTTGGTAATAATTATACAGAAATCAAATGCTATGTGTGTGTGTGTGTATATATATATATATATAAAACTTGTGATTTCAAACAATAAAAATACACACAATTCCAAGATATCAAATTTTTATTACTTGTTTTCATGAGCTATTCTTCCATTTTATTTCCTTTCGGATATATCGTTTGTAAAGTTTTGATGAACAGAAAACTGACTGTTTACGCGTTCATTTAAGCTATTTTACTGCAGCAAAAATTTCTCAGAACTGAACAAAATAGTGCCTCAAGAGAATAGCTCCCATTTAGACAACGCAGTTCATTTCTAGGCCGTAAACAACTTGCTAATTTCAACTTCATTAACATTCCAAGAAATATTTTGGAACAAAGTGAGATTGCACTTTCAAGTCGCCTCGATGCACTAAAATAAAGGGATCCACGTTCTACAACTTACATCGAAACGATGAAAGACTTCTAAAATGGGAAAAGTTTTGAAGACACGAAAGTTAGCCTTTGTGAGATAGTGCCTTAAGTAACAATTAAAAGCAGCTATACATGGATCGAGAACTTCCTTCTCTTGAAAAATGAACTCTTTTTTTTTTCCTCATCCTCCTATATAAGATACTCAAGGTCAATTTCAAAAGTCTGTATTGCTTCCCAGATATTGTGATTTTTTTTTTCCCCTCGCATCTTAATACAACGAATGATATTTACATGGTCATAAGCACCGAGCATAACACAAGAACGGTTCGAAAGTCACTTTGCGCGATTAAAGTAAAGAAAAATATTGAAGTTTTGAAGGGTATGGAAACCAACGAAACTGTAATGGTTATCTACTCTCATTACTAGTGCGATGCCAGCGCTTGCAGCGTCGGCTGGAACTATGCATTTGCTCCTAGCAGTAGCTTTCTCTGCGACGGCTCTGGTCCCCTCCCAAATCCTTCCTTGATCACTCTCTTGCGTTTCCCATCCTATTGCGTCACACGTTTTTTTCTGTTTAGGGATAGTTTATACAGAGTGCTCCGAACATAGATGTCCAAACAGAGGCAGATGATAGAGGGGCCCAAGACCGACAAAACTGACCAATACATATGTGTTCCGATTATGGACCGTTTAAATGTTACGAATTTTTTTTCCCCGATTTTTTGGACCTACTCTACACTACACCAAGAATTTAATGATTTAGACGAAAGTACATGTCCCAGTAAAGTTATTTTTGTAGAAATAGTAGCCGACAATTGCAGTCGCTTACCCAAACACCATTCATGCTGTTGAAATTACTGCGATCTGGAAAATAACATATCTGCAAAAGTTATGTACTGTCCAAATATTTGTCATGAGTTTATGTGCGTGGAAAAATACTAAAGTACTACATAAACAAATGCCTGCCACTGGGAAAACTACCTACATGCATTTATTATTTAAAAAATCTTTAAAAATTATTAAAAAATTGTTAAAAGGATCCCCAAAAAATCCCAAATTTCCTCGGAGCAGGCGAGAGGGATCAGCGACCCCGAGTCAGAAGAGCAAGACCAATGACCGTTGACTTTAAAAATGAACACAAACAAATTAACAAGACAAATATTATTAAAAATTATTTAATATTTAATAAAAAAATATCTTAAATTAAATTTCCTAAGGTTTCCCTCACCATAACACATTAATCGAAAAGCCACTACCCCATCGCCCATATCCCAGTAAACAAGAATATTACAATAGACTAGCACCCATAATATTGGATGCATACTACCTCGACCTTGACCACGTGACCTTGGGTGGTCTTGAAAACAAAAACTCGAGAAAAAAGACACGAAAGTCAACAAGCATAGTACGTTATGGACCACTACCACCGTATTTGATTCAGGTGACCTTGACAATTTATGTTTGTGACTAAACCAGGCCTATCATATTAATACCTGCCACATGCACGAATATGTTAAAATCGTGGTAAGAATCAGAATTTTTATAAGCCTAATTGGCGTTAATTTAAATTTCAACACTGCCAGGCCCTGGAGACATAAAATGTAAGAGTGCAGCTAAGACGATAAGTATTCGTGCCCTTCTCAGACACCAATCCTACTCACCAATCCCAATCCTTCGACCAATCTTTAGCATTCCATGAGCTTGTCGGCTGCCTATGCCCATACATATAAGAAAAAAAAAATTCATCTACTGTCCCTAAAATCTGTACATTCCGGCAGAATTAATGTCTGTGTATGCAATCAGCTATCCATGCATTTTTTACTAAAATATTGATCATTATATTTATAGAACTTAATGCTTATAAGCGAGTGCTCATATCACTACTTTAAAGTTGTGAGCGATAACAGGATACGACACAATAATAATAGAAAAAACAATTATTTTATAATAATAAATTATTATTATTATTTTCTAATTACATTTTCAGAAGAAAGCAGTTCATCACATCATCTGGTATAACCCCGATCCTTAAGTTCTTATGATCGAAACCACTTCTTTCCTGGTAGTCATCCCCACATTGTTGCTTATCGAGCAAATATCTAAGTCTGTCTAAAAGTTTGTTGGGATCTTCGGTAAACAATCGTCAGTATACTTGGCTTCTTCTGCCTTCTTCACATCACTTGTCGAAGGAAACTCGTTGGGGAAACGTGTAGGACCGTCGAGGTAATAATCATAGTCTTCAACACTATCACTGTCGTCATAGTTATCATCAATGCTGCCTTCATGATCGTCTTCACTTCCTGCAGCATCCCCAATATCAAGTTTACTTTTCTGTGTAGCAGGAGTTATATGCCCATCAGTATTTAGAGCTGATGATCGTTTATTTTGAAGTTCACCGACTTCACGTGAACATTTTGCAAGTGTTCATTCTGCACAAACCGACTGTTATGCATTAATTCTGTATTTAGAATTAAGTGTATCGTCATAATCGTCTGTGGAAACAGTACCGAACGATGTAGCAGGAGGTATTGATGGCATAACTTGCTGGCTCCCAGTAGACGAACCCTTGCAGATCTATCTTCCTGCAGTGTATCATCTTGCAAAAGCTGCATGTGGCCTTTGTCGTAATGCTTCATCGCACTAAAATGTCTCTTCATACAGGCTGTTCTCTCACGTCGTCGAGCATTTTGACCATAGGTGAATACTGGTTCGCCGAATCTACGCTGGAGACAACCAGTTAGCGATAATGCAGGTCGTAGCCCCATGTTAGTTGAGGTCAAAGGCAGACCATCGTTCTCGCAATTCTTCTTTGTGGTATAGCGAGAGAGCACTTCCAAATAGATGCTTACTTCAGTCAGTTGTCTCTGGTCTGTCCCCGTTCAACTAGACAACGTACGAAGTCAGTTATACGGACGCAACTTTTACTGAAAGTGAAAATTTTTGGACAATATTGATCAACACTCTTTTATTTTACTTATAATCTACAATACTGTCTACCTTTGTGCTGCATGCTGGTGTCTTTTTGGCCCGGCATGGTAGAAAATAAACTTTTCACGGTACTTGGTAAAGAAGAATTTCGTACGCCCGGCGTTTGGCGTAACAAGGGGCAGCACAGCGCCCTGTCCAACTGAGGCGTTAGTTCGCACTCCTACGGAAGAGCTGAACGCTGGGATCACCCCTCCCTGCCAGGCCGGGGTGCGTCGTCACCTGCGCAGATTGTCAGCACGCCGTTCAAACTGCCGTTTGTCTGATGTAGTGTCGTCCTTATTTGGACATGTTTGCAGTTAAGAACTCTGATTCGCCGGTCATTATTAATATCCCTCAAGGGTATATTGAACTCTAGAACGATGGCAGTTCCTTATATGGACAAATGTACTCCCATTGGCTCCTGTTTTTTAAGAGTCAAATAATGCATTTTTATCGGGGATTGAATATTGTTCACTCCTCTAATAGTTAATTGAAATTTGATTGTATAAATAATTTGAGCTTCTGCTCGTTCGGGGTCAGACGATAGGCCTCGAGGGAGCATCCAACATCAGAAGTTATGTAACTTAAACTTTATATTTCTATCACCTGATAGTATCTTAAAGCAGTGGGTCATGATGTCACTTTGATGCAAGGTTAGGTGCCCTAAATGGGCTGAAATTTTTCTAAGTTCAAATATGCTTGCAAATAATATTCTGATGGAAGTTTGGTAAGACGACTTTAACTTTTTCAGTATGTAGTTTAAGCAGTCGTTTGGGTTAAAAAACCCGAAGTAGAAAGAATCATCTTTTTCTCCTCGAAAGTTAAGGATCTCTACTTGAGAGCAGTTGCTTTGGTCAGTGGACGAGGGGAGAAAGATATTAATTATACGAAGTATGTATTTAAGTGGCATGCCAGTCATTCAGCCTGGGTTTTTAAAGCCATTTTAACATGTTTCTCTGTTGCCATATTTTATAAAATTCCAAAGAATGGCAAAATGGTTCAAATTATGTAAAATCTTAATTGTGAAATTTAATGCAAGTTTAAAATGGAAAATTTTCTAAGTCAGATACGCGAAAATTAAGTCTAGGGAAAAGAAGTTGAATCCAAGTGAAGTTGGGTATTTGGCTTTGGGTTGGCCTGTTAGCCAGATCATAATTTGTCATGTCTAAAGAAAGTATATAAATTTCTATGTCGGAAATTTTCCTGGTAATTATAAAGGTGTTATTTTTGAATGGCTTTTGAATTGTTTGGTAGCCAGGACTAGAAATATTGTGGAGTCATTAATGTTGCCTTTTTGTGATGTTTTTAGGGAGATTTAAAATTGGCTTGGATTTTTACCCAAATATTTTAACACATTGGTAGGATTCTCTGCTATATGTACCTGTAGTCCAGTAAGTGGACAGTATTATGTAATTTTTGCATTTTAGTGGAAACATATTTTTGAGATCATAGTTTTTCTAAGAACATGTGTAAAGGTATATAAATATATCCAATTTATGTTTTTCACAAAATATTTTATGAAAATAATACGTTTTCAAGAAAAGGGTGATTGTTGTTTAAAATCAGAAAAGAAAATTGAATTCAATAAATCAAACAATTTTCATACTTCATGTTTTTGAACTTTTTGCAAACTGATATTCCTCGCCAATTTGGAAAATCCTCTATTTGTCAAGGAAGCAGCAAGGGTTTAAATATATATATATATATGTATATATATATATATATATATGATAGGAATATACATGTTGGGCTCACGTACTCTGACCCACGCGTATCTTCGTTTAGTGCATGGAGGCAAGCATTATATTCAAGTAAGCTTTCGCAGATCAACATGGAAAGAGGTCAGACGTCTGTGGCGGTGAGAAAGGTCATTTTGCAATACCAAAGGGGTAAATCTCTGCACGAGATCGTCAAAATTGTGAATAGCAATCCTTCTACTGTACAAAATATCGTTCGTCGCTTTCGTCAGTACAGTAGAAGCGTAGTTCCAGAAAAATATTCACTACATCAGACGAGCGATGGATTTGACGATAAATAAAGAAGAATCCTGCATTAATTGCACCAAAACTTGCCAAGAAAGCAGAAGTCGTCTCGGGGAAATCAACTTGCCCAGAAACCATGAGGAGAGTCCTTCGTAGAAAGGACTTCAATGGTAGAGTATCCGCAATAAACCGTACATCACCAGGAAGAACAAACTTTTCAGGTTCCAGTTTGCCGCAGGTCACGCTGATAAATCTTTTGACAAATATAAAACAGTATTTACCAATGAAAATACATTCAATGTGTTTGCATAAGATGGGAAGGTCAGTACCTGGCGTAAGCTTACAGAAAGAAATCTTCGGCCGACGGTGAAACA
Organism: Dryococelus australis; assembly: GCA_029891345.1. Lineage (NCBI taxonomy): Eukaryota > Metazoa > Arthropoda > Insecta > Phasmatodea > Phasmatidae > Dryococelus > Dryococelus australis. The sequence goes on from CM057005.1 coordinate 49,603,005, forward strand.
CGGGGGTGGATCCGTGATGGTATGAGGTTAAGTGGAGGCTTTGGCTGTAGGAACTCCATTTCATAGATAGTAGTATGGATCGAGATGTTTATTTGGACAAGGAAAGAACTGACACCGAGCGCAGAGAAATCAGGCTTGCTGGATTGGAGCCGAATAGGGTGATTGAGGTGAGCATGGAGCAGCGCCGGAATGGAAAGGCGGGGGAAACGGGAGGTCCCCGAGAAAACCCACCGACCAGCGTCACCGTCTCGCACGATTCCCACATACGAAAATCCGGAGTGACCCGGCCGGGGTGGGAGACGAGCAGACTAACCGCTCAGCAACCGCGGCCCCCGCTTGTGGGATTGTTTCACGTTCTACCACGAAAACGACCCGAAACACAGCGCCCATGTGGTTATTCTAAAATTGCCCCCATGTTCTTCATACCTCTCCCCAGTCCCCAGACATCAATGCCATTGTAAATTTGGGGAATGTGTTAAAATAAAACATCCGCAAACATCCCATAACAAACCGGAATGACCTCAAAATTTGCCTTCAAATGGAACGGGATCAGATTGAGCCTTCTTATTATGAAAGGTTGGTTCGATCTATTCCAGGTAGGCTTAAGACAATTGAAAAGAACTGTGGTCGTCACACTAGGTTCGAACTATCCACACATGCCCTTCAACGACAGGACATATACAGACTGAGGTCAAGACGTGCACCACTATGAAAATGGTACAGACTATGTAGTTCTTCGTTGTTCATGTATATATTCTTTTTTGAAGATTATTTGCTTTTAGTATGATGATTGCAAATACATTTATTCACAAATACACCCCATTTTCATACCCAAAAGACTTGTATTACAACAATGACATATCGCAGGATAGATGTACCACAGCCACTGTAGGTACAGAAGGGAGTAATTCCTCAAGGTTTCCTAGCCTGGCAGCCGGCCGGTCCTAGGCTCGGTGCGCCGTCAAAGCGGGCCGGACAACACAAAGCCAGCTTCGCCACAAGCTCGGCGCTGGAAGCCTGTAGCAGCGCTTCTGAGACCTCCCGAGATCAGGGCCGTAAATTCCTCCCGTTGCAACTTCGTACCCCCGCCTCGCTTTGACAGGCTTCATGGCTCCGCTCAGAGTCCCGGTTTTCCAACGAAACATGCGATGGGAGATCATATTAGCGTGAGCTATAGCAAAGGTTGTTCACGATAAAGTGAGCACTTTTTAAATGAACCTTAGAAAAAAGTCACTGCCCTTGCCTGCATATATTTTAACGGGCGCACTGAGTGACGTGTGTCCCGTAAAGTTGAACGATGGAAGGGAAGTAGGTTCGGTATCTTAACGTAGAGTAAAAAGTGTTGGGTAACCATTTGTCATAACTTAAATTATTTAGTTCGCTCTCTGTTCATTTTTTAATGCATCTAAGTGTAAAAATGGCAGATTTGTAAAATATTTACTTTTCTAATAATTTCAGTTTGACTTGACCGACGCATTAATAAAGCGAGGAGGCTCATGACAATGATAATCTTGCATAAGGCGGAATAATACACATCGCGCATACAAGTAGATCTTAAGCAGGGCTTTCGAAAGTGCTTATTTTACCGTGAACAGCCTATAGGTACATAAAACTTCTTTTTTTCGCGCTTTTTGAGACAAACCTTTGAAAAATTAGCTATATATAACGTGTTTAATTATTTCCTATATAAGCCATGTTAACACGAAAGTATCTTATTTTTCGGTAAATTGAAGTCTTGCCTGTATTTTACTTATAAATTACATCACATTTATAACAAATATGAATAAAATCAGTGAGAAAACATATGTATTGGCAGCGCCTAGTAAGAAATAGTTTTAATGTAAAATATTATTAAACTGGGTGCGCACAAATTCGGTGCGTTGTTCTTTGGTATAATTATCTAGGTTTAGTTAAGCTTAGTTTGTATGAGGAGGAGGAATATATTGGAAGTAGAACTTTTGTTAGGACTTCAGAAAAGCGTGAAGTAACCGTGAATAAACAATAGTAGATATGTACATTCACTGCTACTTAACACTTTTCTGAAGCCCTGCTGAAGTTATACTTCTAGAATATTCCTCCGCTTAGTGCAAACAATGCTTATAGCCTTTTCACGGTAAAATCCCTACTTACGATCTTATTGTATGCACATAGTGCACTCTTCCGCCTTATAGAAAATTAACATTGCCATGGCCCTCGTCACTTTATTCATGCGTCTGTCAAACGAAAATGTGAAATATTTAGAAAAGTCATTCTACAAATCTGCTTATTTTTACATTTCGATGTATTAAAAAGATCACGAAGTGAAAGAAATAATTTAGGTTACCACAAATGGTTACCGAACACATTTATTCGAAGTTAAGTTAAGGTACTACTTTCCCTCCATCGTTACCAACTTTACTGGGCGCATGTCACTCAGTCCGTCCGTTAAAATAAATTCAGGTAGGAGCAGTAACATTTTCAAAGGTTGATCTCAAAAGTGCTCACTTTATCGTGGACAACCTTTAGAAAATCACGCCAAGAGCCAATGCACCGCATTCGTGCCCTTTCAGTGTAATAATATTTTGCGCAAAACTATTTCTTACTAGGCATTTACAACTCGTATTTTCGCTCCGTCTTTATTCAAGTTAGTTACAAATGAAATATTATAATTTATTTATAAAATATAAGTAAAATTCGGAAACTAGTTGTCCAAGATATTTTTATAACACTGCAAATAATATAAAATTAATTTCACAAATCCTCAGTATGGAAGGTGTAAAACTAATGTTGAATTTCAACAAGCGAGTGTTTTATACTCTGAGTTTATTATAGACTAAAATAGTGACCCGCCCCATCCTCACCCGGGTGCGATTTACAAATATGGCGTTGTTTAGGTTTATAGCAAGTACATACACTAAATACTTGAGATAACTAACTTAGGATTAATACTGTGTTCTTCAATAAGTCTTCGTAAGTGAACATTAAAAGACAAAAATGGTTACTGTGGGTCATCCTTAAGATACACATGTTGTCGCTGTCTTTGTTGTAGACCTTTCAGAGATATACAATTCTATAGCAGAGTAATTTGGTGTCTCTCTTATGGTTTGGTCAGCATAAGCCATGAAAGCGCCCGAAAAGCGGCGAACGACTTAATTAGAAAACGTCTGCATTTCTCTAACTTAACCTTCCTCAACAAATTCTCTAAATGATGGTGAAAACCGCATCAAAATCCGTCAAGTAGTTTAGAAGCCTTAGCCGAATACAGATACACGAGGCCGGACGACTTCGTTTTATACTATATATATATATATATATATATATATATATATATATATATATATACATATATATATATATATATACACACACTTCTAGGTACATAAACAATTTTGTATGTTTCCTAAAATGATGTTTTGTAAATATACAATATCTCGCCTATAGAGTTACAAGAAATTGTTCGGCAACTAGTTTCCAAATAAATTTTTGACGTGAGTACGTCTTAAAATTTGCGACCATAGTGGGAGGCAATCCAGAAAATCCGATGATAAAATCGGGGGATTCAGTTTGGCATTGCAGCTCCGAATCTATCGTCTACATTCAAAATTAAATTATACCACTCGATTACCAAACGATCAAAAAATATGTTACGATGAGTGAGAACTGCGAAGCATCGCTCGAGGATTGACGGGGAGGGGGGAGGGGAATCTTGAGTTCGTTTCGCCGCGTCTTATAACTTCCGCGTAGTATAACTATTGACTTGGAGGAGTGTAAATGTGTTAAAACATTTGTGTGGCGTGGTAATGGTGAAATTGTACGAATTTAATGCAAAAAAAAAATGAAGAAAACTTAACACAATGTCGGGGTATACTCGTCAAAAAGCCAAGTCGAAATACAGAAATCGTATACGGTTGGAAAGAGCATCTGAAAATGAATCCAATGATATCCATATGGGGTTATATGATCTAGTGAAGCGGTGCCGGGAACATAAAATAAACATCAAGGCGTCCGAACGCGTCAACGTAGACGTATTCAAGCAAAACAAATGGCCGTGTTCCCATCACAGCCACACACAATTTTTTTTTATTTTACTGCGTAGATTGTCGGCTGGCGAGTGCGTTATCAGGCGCGCGCTAATTGGCGAACGGCGTTCCGGCGTGTTGCTGGCGGAAGACGCAATTTTACTGGCGAGTGTGTCTAGAATTCGCTGTTTAAGCGACTCTTTCGCCCGTGTAATCTTAACACATTGATAGGGCCTTAACAAAATTCACGTTATGAATTGGCATCGGACTAAACTTCTCTGTACTATATATACCTCGAGGCGCCGTCGTTTATAGGCTGCAGCCTAGGTGTGGAGTCACACCCTTTCTTACAGTACTGCACGTGATTGTGAAGTGTTAGCTTATTGGCGCAGAGTTATCCAAGGCGTGTCAATAAAGTATGGTCCAATGGCAAACCTATTGAAAAGGTACAGGTGCTTTGAGTTTAACGTGTCCCGAAATTATAACGCGAATTTTGCAGGCCTCTACACATTAAGGTCTGCACACATTTACTGGCACTTACGACAGATTAGAAGCGAGTCACCTGTATCCACTACTGCAAGAACAAAGGTTCTGTTGGTGTCTGTGTTAGAACTCGCCATCGTCCTACTGGTCAATACCACACAGGAACACTACCCTGAAGTTAACTCTACAGCATTAATTATTGTTGGCCCGTAATTAACCAATGGAGAGCCGAGCTGATACTGACCCCATAAAACTTCCTTTATCGTATAAAACGATTTACAATCAATCATGTCCCTTTGAATGGCAAAAAAAAAAACTTTAGCACTTTGTTACTGCGCTGTCGTGTTAAACACTAGACGAGCAGAGACTGCACGTCCATGCGAGTTTTGTTCTGAGCAACAAAGGAATTTTCAAATTAGCTTTGCTCGAGCTACACTCGAGCGTAGTCTACGTGTTTTGCGTGCACAGGACGTGTCGAATTAATTGAGCCAATGAAGGGAGTAAAAGGATATCCTTCTAAACAGCACAAAGGTAAATTTAAGAGGATCGGTTCCTGCTGCAGCTGAACTCGCTACACTTTAATGAACAGTAAACACCTTGGTAGAGGCTTTTTAACGGTAAAACGAGCACTTTCAAAATCAACATTGGAAAACTTCGCTGTCCCTACCTGCATTATGATTTAACGGGCACCCTTAACTGGTATGCGCCCAAAAAAAGTTGGCAACGACGGAGAGCAAAAGTAGTTTCACGTCTTAACGCTGAGTTAAAAGTCTTAGGTTAAATATTTGTAAATATTGAACCGATTTATTTTGCTGTTATGTTTTTTTAAAATGCATAATACGTGTAAAAAATTTTTCCCATCTGTGGAACACAGTTTTACTTGGACGGCGCACGAACAAAGTTATCAGGCCCATGGCAATGTTGATGTTACTGGTGGAGTGGAAGATTACACAATGCACACACATCATCGTCTTAAGTTTGAAGTAAACTAAATGCTTGTGGAGCACTGCACCTCACTGTACAATGCGAAGAACTCGTAAAAATGTGTACAGACATAGTAAAAATTGTTTTAAAAAAGTGTGATTTATGCTATATATTAAAGAAGAATGTATATATTTTTGTAACATTATGAAATTTTTTTCAGAATATGCTTTTTAAATGCAAAAAAATTAATCTATTAATATAGTCCGCATTTTTTTAACGAAATTTAAGCGCATTTCCATTCTGGATGTTTAAGAAAGGAGAATTTTCCAAATAAATCTTCAAGAAAGCGTCATATTTATAGACGGTTCACGGTAAAATGAGCACTTTTGAAAGTGCTGCTTAAAATCTACTTGTGTACACGTTGTGTATTCTTCCGCCTTATATAAAATTATTATTGCCATGGACCTCATCACTTTATTCGTGCATCGGTCAGATGAAACTGTGAAATTATTAGAAAAGTAAATATTGTACAAATTTTCTCATTGTTACACTTCGGCGTATTAAAAAAACAGAAAGTGAGAGAAATAATTTAAGTTATCACAAATGGTTACATAACACTTTTTATTCGACGTTAATATATGGAATTACTTTCCTCTCCATCGTTACCAACTTTACTGGGCGCATGTCACTCATTGCGCCCGTTAAAATATATGCAGACAGGGCCAGTGATTTTTTTTTCTACGGTTGATTTCAAAAGTGATCACTTTATCGTGAACAGCCTTTAGATTGCATGTATGAAAATAGTAATAATAATGTAGGAAATATTATTGTATTTGATTTTATGTGCGTCCATTTGTCGCAAACATTTATGGCTGAAACTGACGTAAATAAAGTTAATTATAAAACTGATATGATACATTAGTACTGCAATTAAATTACATGCAATCAAGTAAATATTATGACAATCTTTCTTGAAAAAGATTTTAATGTAAATTATGCTTTCTGAAGTATACAGAATGGTAATGCGCCTAAACTTTGTTAAATATGCGGACCCTATCGATAGATTATATATTTACATTTAAAAAGTATATTTCAGTGAAATATTTTATAATGTAAAATATATACATTCTTCTTTCATACACAGCATAAATCGTACTTTTCTGACAATTATAATGGTGTCTGTACTACTTTTTTATGAGTTCTTCATGTTGTATAGTCGGGTGCAGTACTCCATAGGCAGTTGCTTTACTTCAATCTTAAGCAGGGCTTTCAACAGTGCTCAGTTTACTATGAACAGCCTATATAAACATTTTTCCTTTCTGCCATTGCCATATGTATTATCGTATTTAGATTCAGTTAAAAAAGAGTGACATTTTCCGCGGTATTAGATATGCTTGAGAAGCGTTGTTAAGGTCTCTAAAATTATTTTATACATTTTTAGCGTATTTCATAATTGTTCGTTGTGATATGAAATTACAGTATAAAAAAACTGACAGCGGAGGAAAATCACATTTCGAAAAGGAATTTAATTATATCTAGGAATTAAAATTTGTATTTTTTCCCGTAGGGAATTCCAAAATCGAATGAAATAAATGTTGTTGGAATATCGTGAATAATATTCTTAGAAAATGTGCTGTGCGACTTACCGTACTTTAATTTTAACTTCTGAAATGTAATTTAAGGTCAAAATTACCCAGAAGTTAAGCCCTTGTGGTAGCTAAACCAAGAGTTTAATTTCAATGGAATTGCAATACGATAGTCCCGTGACTTTAACAAACAAATTATATTTGAAACCAATCTTGGTGCGTTGGTAAATTGGAAGGAATCGAGATTTTTGTAGCATATCCACGGTTTCTCCATTTTTTAAAAATCAAACGTTTGCAAAATCTCTCTATGTATGGCGTATATATTTATTCCCTAAAAATGCCACCTGTCACAAGCTTTTATACTACTCTCAGCATAGAAGTACCAAATTTTTTGGTTAAATTAATCTTTTACTTATATTCTGTCAGTAAATTATAATATTTCGTTTATAATTCATATGAATAAACGCAGTTGTGTTGGTAATGCCTAGTAAGAAATAGTTATCTTGCAACATGCTACTACACAGAGTGGGCCCGAATTCGGTGCGTTGTCAATTTGGTGTGATTTTCTAGACTTGGTAAGCTTTGTTTGCATGAAGTAAAACTTTATTAGGGCCTCAGAACAGTTGAAGTAACTGTAAATGGGCTATATTTAAATTTCTCATATTTACACAAAAACGCATTCTGAATGCATTTTTTAAACGGTTTTCGTACTTTAAGTTATCACCGATATCGTGGTACGAAACCTTAAATTATGCTCAAAATTAGAAAAAAAATAAGTAGCATCTTAATCAGCCTTACGGTGTGTGCTTAGATACTGCGAAAAAAATACGTATAGGCTGTTAACGGTAATGTCGGCTATAATAACCATGATATACAATAATTCATTACGGTTTTGGACTTTTGGTTTTGAGTGTGGTGAAATTTATTTATCCACTGTGTTTATTACTCACGTAGCAGTGTTTGAATTAACAAGTGGCGGAAGGATATAACATGGCTGAAAGAAAAAGTAATCAAGGCCTCAAAAGTGCTCCCTTTACCATGAACAGCCTATACAAAGCTTTTTGTATAGCAAAGAAAAAAGTTTCTTGGAGGATAAAACTTTTCTTTCGAACATTTTAGTTTTAAGTACGTTACGAAACTTACTAACTGCTACGTTAACAAGTAACGAATTCTTTAGATCATTAACGTAATGGTTTCCCTTTATAATACAGAGAATGACTTCACAAAGAATGCTGACGAACTATTGTAACGGCAGCGTAAGATTCATATCAATACATGAATGAAGCAAAAACTTGGTTAGCGGCAAACATACTGGCGTGGTGACGAGTAGCCAGGGCTGGCAAGCGACATGCTGGAGCACAGGACGTCGCTTGCCAGCCCGGCTGTTATGAAAATATCTCCCCGGGGAAGGGTAATGAGGACGGGGTCGCTCCTATACAAGTCTGGTGTAATGGCGGATCGCGGCCGTCTTTGATCCCAGCCGCCCGAGGGACGACTACAAGAGAGGACCACCAGGCCCGTGGTCCCGGTTCGCCGCCCGCCTAGGGCGTTTTCCCGTAGACTACGAAGCAACCAGACAGGGTAGTTATAGATCCAGCAGGGTACCAAGAGTCTTGGAGACTTAGGGATATTCGTGGCATTAACTTGGGACTCCTTCTGAGCCAGAGAGGAACCCACTACCATTCTATCCGTAATTGAGATTGATATTGATACTTACTGTTCACAAAGTAACGCCCGAAGGCGACCCTTGTAAGAATTTGTAATTGTAGTTGCAAGTTGAATAAAAGTAGTGTTGTGTACATTGGAGTGCTATATCCATCTAGCTATCCTAACCCCCCTGATTAATGTGTGACCTGATTCCCTCTGGACAGGTCACAGCAATACGTGAGAGATGGTTCATATTTGATCAAAACTTTCTTCGCGGCAACATATCATGATTGGCAGCAAATGAAGTGTTTTTAGAATGTACCTGCGTCTAAACAACGCGAGCTGAGTCGGAGAGATAATCAGATTACAGTTCCTCGTGCGCGAAGCTTGTGTCAGTTTTGCACTCCATATAAACTCCCCGTGTTAATGACCGTAATAACATTGGGCGAGGGGTGGTTTGTATTTCTCGAAGTACACTGCTACAATAACACTGTTTGCTGATCACATATTTCCAGCCTACACTGTTGATGCGTGGCTTCCATTTGTGAGCTCGAACTCTCTTGAAGATAATACTCCAGTATTGAGATGAGTGCTTAATATTTCACCCAGAAATCATAAATGTTATCGTCGGGATGTAATGGTATTACGAATTGACTTTGCAAGATTTCTAATACCTAAAAGAAGCTATACGCGTAGCTGAGTAATGAGTCATGATTAGGTAGATCACAGCAGTATTAGATGGGGTTTATTGAACATAAGGATTATACAATAACTATTTGCGCGACCATTGACCGGGGAGCTTAAATGGAATACCAAGATGCTAATTAATTATAATAACTTTTATTACCGCATGCCACTACTATTACAATCTGATTGGAAAGTCCCCACCTTATTCATGCTGCCGAAGACTGATTCTAGGAGGCGGTTAACGATGGCCGGATATACCCATCTCCATGGCTTCTGGTTCCGCTGCCCCGATGACAAAAGACGCAGTGTTACGTTTGCCTACATCGGGAGCGTTGTTTAATATTTTCGGCCCCGTTTACTGGCCGGTGGAGGGAGTTTCTGCAACTGTCTTTCGCAAGGTGTTACGGCAATCACGCTCGTGCCTTTGTTCAATGATTTGAAGGTGCGATCAGGCAGGCCGTTGAGCTAAGGCCTGATGGCTTCCCAACAATGGGCAATAGCGATCTATGCATTTGTAGATAAAAGTTTATACACCACACCCTCGAAACATCTTACAATACGAATTCCATAGCTACTTAATTTTCATCTTCCATAAATATAAAACGTATGGAAGCTCTGCGCAAAATGTAAAATGTTTTCTCTTTTGGGATTTAATTATGAAAGTTTATTTTCCAGTGACTTAAAATTGGGTTAACATTATTTAAGAAGTCTTTGAACTACTCATTTAATTTTTATTTTTTTATACAGAATAGTAAAAACTTGCTTCTTTTATACCAACAAAGAATACATTTAAAAGGTAGACATAGAACTACTTCAAATTTAATATGATTCAACACGTAATGAAAACTAAATGTCAGAAAAACATCAGCTAATAAAGTAGCAGTGAAATATGTTGTCAAGGAAATTATAAAAATACATGGGGAATAAACCAAATGGTACAACAGTTTCACAACAGCAAATGAAAATTATTGTTCATTTACTGAATGTCGCATAGTTTTGTTTATCCTAAACTTAAATGAACATGCATTTTTTGACCTAGTGCAAAGGAAGATATTCTGTAAATATTGTTTTATGGCGAGGAATGCAAGCGTATGATAGTGTGTGAGATTAATGTTAATACTCTAACGAAGGAGTGAAGATAATGATGGCTAGAACAAACTTAAAAACAAGTGGAGTCTCCAAACACTCGGGTATTCCGTAGTAAATTCACTTCGAACCAACTCCTGGTATCTTAAAGGGGTCGATAGTTTTTGACTCAGATGAATGCCGTTTATGTAAAAGGTTGATGGAAACTAATACTAAAGGTTGCTCGCGATTAAGTGAGCACGTTTGAAATCAACCTTAGAAAAAAAAGTCACTGCTGCTACATTCATATGTTTTAACGGGAACACTGAGTAATATGCGTCCAGTAAAGTTAGTAACGATGGATGGGAAGTAGTTCTGTATCTTAATTTCGAATAAAAAGTGTTAGGCAACCATTTATGATCATTTAAATTATTTCTTTCACTTTGTCTTTTTTTTTTTTTATGTGCCGAAGTGTGAAAATTAGCAGATTTGTCAAATATTTACTTTTCTAGTAATTTTACAGTTTCGTTTACCGGCGTATCAATAAAGAGATTAGGACCATGGCAACGTTAATTTCACATAAGACAGAACAATACACAATGTGCACACAAGTAGACCATAGGCAGGGTTCTCAAAGGTGCTCAGTTTACCGTGAATAGCCTATAACATAATTTTTTTTCGGTATAGAATTGAAGGCAGATAAGCGCTTTATATTTGTAGAGACTTTGCAAGCTCGGTTTACGACTTTGTGGAAAGCGAAAAGACTGCGTTATCTGATGCTTTTACTTTTTGCTTTGACATTTCTCCTGGCGGGCGCTCTCTTCTTCTTGATTTCTTTAGAGGGCACTCGTTTCCTTTCAGACTTCTCCGGGCTGTAGTTTGTACCGCACTGTGCTTACGCTTTTGATAGCTCTCCTTTTTCGAAAAGTTAGAGTTAGAGGTTTTATATTTATTTTTGTTTGCTCTTAATGGGGAAAAATTGATCTTGGATCCAGGAATCCTTGCAGTTCTTTGTTACGTATATGAAAATAGGCTGCATTGTAGCATCAATCAATGAAGTAAAAAAATCGGTGAGATATAAAGCAAAAAAAAAAATTATATATCCTTACGTAATTAGTACTATATAACCCTTACACGAAGTTATATGATTTTATAATTTAAAAATACCAACAAAGCCAAAGTTATCGCAGTTTGTGGAAAAGAACACCCTCGAAGTGAAATATTAACTATATATAGTATGTTAGAGTAATTTCACCTTTTCAGTTCATTTTTGGTGTCTTTTTACGTACGCGCAAGTAATGGACAAGTAATTTAAGGATACCTGCGGTTTTTGGGTAAAACACGAAGAATCTTATAGAATTAGGCTGAAGTGAGACGATACTAATGTTACTACATATTTATTAAACATGTACTTTCTTATTTACTAACCAGGAAGTAATAAGAGCAACTGACCTGAGACTACAGAGACCTCGAGCAGACTACTGATTGTAGTTTACTCGCGGTTTCTTCCCATTTTTTTAATAACATTTTTTACAAATCACCCCATGTATGACGTGTCTAATTGTCTCCCAGTCATGTTACGTATCACAAGCATTTAGTAACTATGTTAACACAAAAGAGCGTAAAAGTACATATTTTTTTGTAGAATATAAATTTGATTTATAAATTCTAATATTTAAATTATAATTAATATGAATAAAACCACGAAGTACGCACGATAGCGGTGCATTGTCCTTTTGGTGTAACTTTATAGACTTAGGTAAGCTATTTTTGCATGTGGCGGAGGAATACCCTGGAAGTAGAACTTTAGCAGGGCTTCACAAAAGTGGGAGTAACCGTGAATGGACTATAGAAGACCATTAAAGGAACCAGAAAATTGTATACAAGTTATTTACTGCGAGAACAAGAAAACACACATAGTTGTTTAAGACGAAATGACACGATCATAAGTTCCAAATAAAGAATCGCCTCAGACTAAATTAAGAGTTAAAACTACAACTACAAGGGACAAACAGTGAACAGACTGAAGAGGTCAGCTGTGAGTGATTAACTTCAGGACGTGAATGACGATGGCAAAATATTGGGAAAACTGACTCCATCCAATGATCCAACGAGCATTTGAGTTATAAGCAAGCCACGGTAAAGTGAGCAGTTTTGAAAGCCCTCTCATTTGGGATTATGGTCAATAAATATATTTTATTTTTAACCTCGGACGTTAACTTCCGAGTGCAGTGGACTATACACACTCTGTTTATTACTTACATGGCGATATTTATTTAAAAATATGGTTAATGGATAAAAAATTGCTGAAAGGTAAAATAAACTAGGGGCTTGCTTTACCGTGAACAGCCTATTCTCCTCGAAGAGCGTGGAAAGTGAAACATAGACGTGACAAACAGCACTATTTCACAATGCCATTATCAACTGCACCAGCCTGGTGACGCTCGATATGTTCGCTCGAAAGTAGCGGCAGCTACAATTCTGTCACAGGAAACAGTCCGCGCAGGTGAACGTAAAATGGCAGTAAAACACGAGACCTCATTCTCGCTTATTGTATCCTTTGCACTTTCTGTACGTAAACAGTCACGAACAACTCTCTTGAATTGCGTTGCAGTGTGTTTGAAATACACGTTTTCCACTAAACTACAATACAGAATGTGCGTACAATGTGGTGATCTACGAAAATAACACGCACTTCAAACGATGCCTGTTAACTGCTTTAAAGACGTCGCTTACATTAATAACACTATTTCCTAGTTCTCTAATATATAGTCTATTCGCGGTTTCTTCGCCCTTTTTGAATCAAACCTTTGAAAAATATCCCAATGAATGACGCGTTTAGTTATTTCCAACATATTCCATGTAACAGTAGCGTTTCATACTTGTGTTCATAAAATTTACTTTTTTTCTTTAAATTGAAATGTTATTCATATATCTATACAACTATATAAAATAGTAGTGTCTGTGATTTTCGAATTTTACATTTTTATTATTTTTCCACATAGTATAATTGATAACGAAGCCATATATAATAATTTTTTTCGCGTCTGTCTGTCTATCCGAACGGATTTAACTCAAAAACCACTTAATCTATTGACATCAAATTTATACAGTATATAGATAATAACCCCAGGACCTACTTAATCTTTGTTTTATCGAGATAGCTCAAAGGGTTCCGGAAAAAATTATGATTAGGGATGTAAATAGGCACTGGATTAAGCATTTATTAGGATTATTGAATAAAAAAAAGCATTGTTAAAAATAAGTTCCTTATTTCCCCTTTCTTTTTTGCCTATGGGCTGTCCTTTCTTTCCCAAAGTCCGAAGTGGCCCAGTGGCTAGAGCAATTCCAAGTGAGGCCGCAGTGGCTCAGTGACTATAGCGATTCCAAGTGAGGCCACAGTGGCTCAGTGGCTAGAGCGATTCCAAGTGGGGCTGCAGTGGTTTAGAGGATAGAACTATGTCAAGTGGAGCTGCAGTGGCTCAGTGGCTAGAGCGATTCCAAGTGAGGCCGCAGTGGCTCAGTGACTAGAGCGATTCCAAGTGAGGCCACAGTGGCTCAGTGGCTAGAGCGATTCCAAGTGGGGCTGCAGTGGCTCAGTGGCTAGAGCGATTCCAAGTGAGGCTGCAGTGGCTCAGTGGCTAGAGCGATTCCAAGTGAGGCTGCAGTGGCTCAGTGGCTAGAGCGATTCCAAGTGAGGCTGCAGTGGCTCAGTGGCTTGAGCGATTCCAAGAGAGGCCGCAGTGGCTCAGTGGCTATAGTGATTCCAAGTGAGGCCGCAGTAGCTCAGTGACTAGAGCGATTCCAAGTGAGGCCGCAGTGGCTCGGTGACTAGAGCGATTCCAAGTGAGGCCACAGTGGCTCAGTGGCTAGAGCGATTCCAAGTGGGGCTGCAGTGGCTTAGTGGATAGAACTATGTCAAGTGGAGCCGCAGTGGACCAGTGGCTAGAGCGATTCCAAGTAGTGCCGCAGTAGTTCAGTGGCTAGAGCGATTTCAAGTGAGGCCGCAGTGGCTCAGTGGCTTGAGCGATTCCAAGAGAGGCCGCAGTGGCTCAGTGGCTTGAGCGATTCCAAGAGAGGCTGCAGTGGCTCAGTGGCTAGAGCGATTCCAAGTGAGGCTGCAGTGGCTCAGTGGCTAGAGCGATTCCAAGTGAGGCTGCAGTGGCTCAGTGGCTAGAGCGATTCCAAGTGAGGCTGCAGTGGCTCAGTGGCTAGAGCGATTCCAAGTGAGGCTGCAGTGGCTCAGTGGCTAGAGCGATTCCAAGTGAGGCTGCAGTGGCTCAGTGGCTAGAGCGATTCCAAGTGAGGACGCAGTGGCCCAGTGGCTAGAGCGATTCGAAGTGAAGCCGCAGTAGCTCAGTGGCTAAAGCGATTCCAAGTGAGGCCGCAGGGGCTCAGTGGCTAGAGCGATTCCAAGTGAGGCCGCAGGGGCTCAGTGGCTAGAGCGATTCCAAGTGAGGCCGCAGGGGCTCAGTGGCTAGAGCGATTCCAAGTGAGGCCGCAGGGGCTCAGTGGCTAGAGCGTTTCCAAGTGAGGCCGCAGTGTCTCAGTGGCTAGAGCGATTCCAAGTGAGGCCTCAGTGGCTAGAGCGCTTCCAAGTGAGGCCTCAGTGGCTAGAGCGCTTCCAAGTGAGGCCTCAGTGGCTAGAGCGCTTCCAAGTGAGGCCTCAGTGGCTAGAGCGCTTCCAAGTGAGGCCTCAGTGGCTAGAGCGCTTCCAAGTGAGGCCTCAGTGGCTAGAGCGCTTCCAAGTGAGGCCTCAGTGGCTAGAGCGCTTCCAAGTGAGGCCTCAGTGGCTAGAGCGCTTCCAAGTGAGGCCTCAGTGGCTAGAGCGCTTCCAAGTGAGGCCTCAGTGGCTAGAGCGCTTCCAAGTGAGGCCTCAGTGGCTAGAGCGATTCCAAGTGAGGCCCCAGTGGCTAGAGCGATTCCAAGTGAGGCCCCAGTGGCTAGAGCGATTCCAAGTGAGGCCTCAGTGGCTAGAGCGATTCCAAGTGAGGCCTCAGGGGCTCAGTGGCTAGAGCGATTCAAATTGGGGCTGCAGTGGCTTAGTGGATAGAACTAAATCAAATGGGTGTTTAGTGGCGAATCGGGTAGATATATATATCAATTGGGGCTGCAGTGGCCCAGTGGTTAGATCGATTCCTAGTGGGGCTGCAGTGGCTTAGTGGTTAGATCGATTCATAGTGGGGCTGCAGTGGCTTAGTGGTTAGATCGATTCCTAGTGGGGCTGCAGTGGCTTAGTGGTTAGATCGATTCCTAGTGGGGCTGCAGTGGCTTAGTGGTTAGATCGATTCCTAGTGGGGCTGCAGTGGCTTAGTGGTTAGATCGATTCCTAGTGGGGCTGCAGTGGCTTAGTGGTTAGATCGATTCCTAGTGGGGCTGCAGTGGCTTAGTGGTTAGATCGATTCCTAGTGGGGCTGCAGTGGCTTAGTGGTTAGATCGATTCCTAGTGGGGCTGCAGTGGCTTAGTGGTTAGATCGATTCCTAGTGGGGCTGCAGTGGCTTAGTGAATATAGCGATTCAAATACCTAAATGGCATGCGAACGAAGTAGTACCAGTCAGCTCGTTATCTATAAATTATAATGCTTCATTTATAAATAATTTCAATAAAAAGCAGTGAGAAAATAAGTACGTTGGTAAAGGCTGTTAACAATAAAGTGAGCACTTTTGAAATCAACCTTAGAAAATAGTCACTGCCCCTACCTGCATATATTTCAACGGGCGCCTTGAGTGATATGCGTCTAGCAAAGTAGGTAACGATGGCTGGGTAGTAGTTTAGTATTTTAACGTCAAATAAAAAGTGTTAGGTTACCATTTCTTATAGCTTAGATTATTTCCTTCGATTTCTGTTTATTTTTTATCATCGAAGTGTAGAAATGAGCAGATTTTTAGATATTTACTTTCAAATAATTTCACAGATTCACTTGACCGACGCACGAATAAAGTGATGAGGCCCAAGACACTGTTAGCCTTACATAAGACGGAAGAATACACAACGTGCATACAAGTAGATTTTATCAGAGCTTTCAAAAGTGCTCATTTTACCGTGAAACACATCATGCTTAGTAATAAATATATTTCTTATACAAAATAATGTTACACTGAGTGCGCACGAATTCGGTGCTTATCCTTTGGTGTAATTTTCTAGACTTAGCTAAGCTTAGTTTGCATGAAGTGGAGGAATATCCTGGAAATAGAACTTAAGCAGGGCTTCAGAAAAGACTGAAGTAACGGTGAACGGATTATAGCTCAAAGCGATTTTTTTTCATGCACGGTATCTCAAAATATACACGTCAGATACCGCTTACAAACATACCCAAGGACTCTGCATTCTGTATTGTTATACAGACTTTCCACCAATGAAATTACTGGATCACCGCTTTAAGCCTCTTAGTTATGCGCAACACGACGAGAACACTGCACGCCACTTGAGCTTAGTGGCGATGGCGCACTTGATGCGCGTTGCAATGTCGCCCTTTTCGCTCTCGCGCTTCTCCGACTCAGATGAGGAAAAAATCTCCAGGGGTCTAATTTTTGAGACTGTAGGAATTATTACACAAGTGGACTGATCCTATGCTTCCACTCCGTTAGTGTTGCAATTCCTTAATCCGTAATTTTGAGAAGGCCGTAGTGACTATCGGAATGAAATGTATCGAAATTTCATAGAATCTATATTACTAAATGGCGTCTTTGCATTTCGTATGTCATCACTGACGCCGAACCAATCGCGTTAAGTGTGTTGGGTTGGAAAATTTGTTTCATAATTCACATATTTATATGATTTTTTGTATTTGGCAAGAAGTTGCTTCAAATTTCCATTAAACAAATACACATATGGAAGTTGGATATAAGGATTGTGCGTGGCAGATATTACATTTCAATACGTTAGTTCATGTTCGAGTGAAAATCCACATACACTGGACGTATATACTTTCTGGAATATTTATTTATAAGACGGTTTTTTTTTTAAAATATAATTTGTGCTTTACGACTTGTTACCGAAAAGACGCGAACTCGGAAAAGTACATACCAGAATTTACACATAGCCTATATGTATGATATATACCGCTACGTTTAGCGAGGAATGTATTTTATTTAAACACTACATTTACTTAATTTGCATTTTAGTTTATTATGCTGGCATACTTTTATTTGTTTCTGTAAAATAAATTTAGTTATATGTTCATGGAAAACGTTTAAAGTTTACACATTCCCGCAACTGTTTATACACTAAACAGTAGTTTTAATATAGTTATTAGATTAATTACATCTCACAAAATTTAAGATTATGACTGTTATATTTGTTATTTTTTCTATTTGTGCAGATATTTCTCTGACCAAAAAACTTATTGGGTTTTGGTTTCACGGGTGTTTGGATAGATACATATTTTGAGTGTGACAATATGAAAGTGTGTAGACACAGCTGCCTAGCATATCGTTCCATGCCAACTGCTTTTGACAATTAACAATATATTTCTTGCAAAATTGAAATTAATCTTTTAATACTTTTAAGTAGTTTGTAACGTGATTTACTTTATTTCCATAGCACTTCGGTCAGCTTACATCCGCCAACTTGACATCATCTTCCTAGAAAAATTCTTTCTCAGCATGTTATAATTTTTATCTGGTAACGGTCTTAATTTTTACTGTAATTATATTTATATTGAGCCATTAGGGAGTGTATATTTTCAAGTTTTTATTTAATACTATGTTATTACTAAATAAATCGCCAGAGATATCAAGATTACGGCAGCTATCTTGCTATCGGATTGATTTTGACACCCCACAACTCGATTCTGGTATAAAATTCCGCTATCGAATGATCGGAAAATGGATTTTAGCATTCCGATAATGAAATGACGTCATTCCTGTAAAGTAATTATTCCGATAGTTTAAAACATTGAACCCTTGGTAGGAGGGCCCCCAGACCATACTGTCATGCTTCAGATGCCATTACCAGAAAAAATTAGCTACCCCCATGTTTTTGTCACATCAAACTTACGACACTGACCCTCAAAATCTTTCGCACTAATTTCGGAAATACACAACAGAACCTTGGGTTTAAATATGCTAATACCGGAAGGCACGAAACAGAAATAAAGAATGTAACCTTGCATAGAGAGCATTGGCTGAAATTTCAGGGTCTCCATATTTCTTTCGGGCTCAGCAGATTAACTCCGCTAACCAGAAGGTATTGAAGACTTATAACTGTCTACTCACATTCATTAGCTGAGTGTTTCGTGATGCGTTTGCATGTCTGACATGTATGTGGAAGGCCGTGGGTTTTATTCCGACCGACTTCATGTGAAAGGACATAAACAAGTTTGTTAAAAATAACTCAACATTTTTAAGCATAAGAGTTTCTACATTATAGAGGAAATTGAAGACTACTTACAAAATTTTTAGATGAGAATACTATGTTTTTTTTATACCTTAAAGACATTTATTTATTTTTTATATTTAATTTTTTAAATATAATTGTTAGTAATAATTGTATATGTCATTAGTTAAGTTACATATATATGTTACTGTTTTTATTTTCAAAATGTTTTATACACATAATCGTAGTGAAATTATGTGCTTATAGCTATTATTCATTTAAAATATTATATATTTTGTAAAACGTGTTATATTCCATTTAATTTATGTGATAAACTCTCTATTCAGTGAACACATGTTCCAAATCTGATTATACTGGATGCTTCTATAAATAAAGGAATAAAATAAAGGCTACAGAGGAAAACACGGGATGGACAGCAAAGGTGGAATTTGTGATGTCGTTAACATTCTCCTTAAATAAAATTCTTCATGAGCCTTTAAAATAATTTTTTTTTTTAGACCATGACAAGAAGGGGGAGAATATAAGCGTATTCATGAAGGGGCCACCCTAGTAAAATATTTTAAAAGCTTCAAGGGTACGTCCTATGGACAGGAAGCATTGCAACTGCAATGGGCAATAGCATGAACAAGCATCGCGTGTGTTATGTTTCCTTAGCATTTTAAGCGGTCACTTTACTGTTTTAAATGTTGGAAAAGATACATCACTGTCGCTATAATTTAAAACACCGCAGCACAGAAGAATAAACATGGTAAACGGAGGGCTTCTTACAGCGAATTTCGCCGACCGACAGTTTTCAAAAACCATATTTGTTTTTTAACAAACAAATGTACCAATTGGCAAAAAAAAATCTTTAGTTTCATTTCTGTCCTGGAAAAAATTTGCTTTGAAATATTTTATATAGGTTGTTCACGATCAAATAAGCACTACAGCCCTGCTTAAGATCTACTTGTATACACGTTGTGTATTCCTCCACCTTATATAAAATTAACATTGTTGTGGGCCTCATAACTTTATTCACGCGTCGGTCAAATGAAAGTGTGAAATTCTGAAGAAAGTAGACACTTTACAGATCTGCTAATTTTTATACTTAGATGCATTAAAAAACAGAAAGTGAAAGAATTAATTTCAAGTTATCACAAATGGTTACGTAACACTTTTCATTCGACGTTAACATATATAACTACTTTCCATCCACCGTTGCGAAATTTACTGGGCGAATGTCACTCAGTGCGCCCGATATATGCATGCAGGGACAGTGACTTTCTTCTAATGTTCATTTCTAGAGTGCTCACTTTATCGTGGACAGCCTTTAGTTATTTTAATTATAATAGACACTAGTGATTACGATGACAATTAGGAGATGCCCCTTAACCGATCTGCTTGCTTTAGGCCAGGTGTTCTCAACCTTTTAGGGCATGCCCCCCCCCCCCTGGACTTTTGTTTGAGATTATGCCTCCCCATTCCATAGTATTATATTGAAATACAAAAAAAAATTCGTCGTTTAGGTTAAAAAAAAAAGAACTTAAAATGTGTTCTATAAGGTTTTATTTAACATAATAGTGAACAAATACAGCCATTTTTTGTTGGAACATAACATCCATGCGAGGGCTGGCACCATTTGTCTTTAACGAGTTTTTTTTTGTATATTTGTTGTTAATTGTGATGATGCATAACTCAAATCACTGTCGACGTATAGCCTTACTCGATACTTTGATTTGATATAAGCAAGTGTAGAAAACCCAGATTCACTGCAGCGAATTGTGGACGAAGACGTTCATTATTTGTCCTTTTTCTCAAACATTTACATGTTTACCAAGTTCATGTGTGTTTCACTCCTTAACACGCTGCGCCTCCCCTCAAGTTTTCCTACGCCTCCCAAGGAGCCTCCCCCCCCCCCCCCCAGGTTGAGAACCCGTGTTTTAGGCTATGACGGCGTAACGAAAACTCGCTGCTCCAAGCGGGATAGTCCCGGAACAAGACTCGTAGGCGGTAAATGCGAGCCGTCTTGAGGCTAACCACACGCACAAGTTATAATTACACGAGGAGCGGAGGTAACTCATTCTGATCTCCGCGGATGCCCGCGCCTGCGAAGTACGCAACCAGCATGCCGAGAACACAGAAAGGAACCTCCCACGGCCTATAGCGAGGGACCTGCAAAATTCGCGTTATTATTTGGCATCAGGTTAATCTCCATAGCAATGTATATACTCGAGTTGGCGTCGTTTCTCCATTGGCTGCTGTATAGATGTGAAGTCACGCCCTTTCTGACTCAACTGCACTTGATTGGTGTACAGGTCTATGAAGTGTTCATTCATTGGCGCAGAGTTGTCAAGGGCGTGTCAAATTAATTACTGCCCAATGACAAACGTATTGCAAAGCTACATGTGTTTTAAGTTAAACGTGTCCTCAAATAACGCTAATTTTGCAGGTCTTCACCAATAGCTCTCGCCTCCGTGACCTTCGTCGCGTTCCTTCCGTGGACAAGCTGACATTAGCAAACGTTAACTAGAACTGCAAACACACCGATGGCTCACGCAACCCCATTTTATTGGAAGGGGCTGTTTAAGGTGGCCGCCTGGTTGAAGGAATTTTGCACGCCTGAGGCCTGAAAGCGTGGGAGCGCCAGCGGCTACAGAGACATGCGCATCAACTCTCTCATCGCCTCGCTCGATAACGCGCCTCTATGGGCCTGTCTACATTTGGGCTATCCCAACCTGTGTTTTAGGACAAGGATGCGCTGATTGGTGCACGTGACCCTCTGATGTAATGGCGCTGTCTCAAGCTGCCGTGTCCCAAGTCAACCTGTGTCCCAAGTTGAAGGAATCGGAAAACTGAACTTTTGTCCGAAGCTGTGTCTTAAGCTGATAGAAAAAGACGACGACTTAAACATTTCACGAATGCGCGTGAAAGTATTTTGTTATAAATGTAAACAATGGATGTGCAAGGTGGGCATTATCAACACAAATATGATGAAATGATAATGGATAATTAGGGATGTCTTTGTTCGGTCTGAACAATTTTATTTGAAGACTAAAACTTTTAAAACGTAAGTTCAAAAATTAAATTTAGATGTCAATTGGCGAACTTATTTAAAATAAAACCGTTAAGGCGTTTATTATAAATATATTTAAATCGGCCATTTCGTAAACTATAGGCCTAATAAACAAAAATACAGCAAATTTAAACATCACTAACAACAAATAATATACCGAAGATAGTGCGATCTAGTGTCAGATTCTGAAAGCTCACTTCGGACAACGCATTTGTGGACCATATTCGGACCATTTCAATGTGACGTCACTTGACGCCGAGTTTCGGACACGTTCAAGTAGACACTGCCTATGAGACTTTCAGCAGAGATCCTACCATATTATGACGTAGTAATAACAATAAAGGTTCCATGCACGTCCCCGTTTATTTTTTAGTGCTTTGTACCTCAATGTTTATACCTAAAAATCACCGCGAAAACACGCGTTTGAGCCATTTTCACTACCTCAAAAATATGCTTCAGAGAGAAATGGAGGAACTGAAAAATATATACAGACGCGTAACGATCCTTAAATGATTTTCGTAAAAAGACTACGCTCAGACACATTTGACCATTTTTTAATAAAACGTTTTCTGCTGGAGCTCTGCACACCGTTCGGCGGCTTACCCAGGCGGCCATCTTGATAAATGTTTTTTTTTCTTTTGGGAGAAGGAGATTTCTGTCAAAATTAGAGACTTTCTAATGGCCATTTGGTTGGCAGATTTCTCCCCCCCCCCCCCCCCAGGAAACCTTTTCGCTTTAAAACAGTCAGTCATGTCGATAATGCTTACCTTGATGGGCTGTAGCACCGAGCTGCATGCGGTACTTTTTCCGCCACTCGACCTGGAGGGGGAATGGTGAATAGGCCTCGTAGATTTTCAAACCTATAACTTGATACCGAACACTGATGAAAAAAACTGCAATCTGTACCTCGTAAATAGTAGTAACATTTCCCATAAGGTGTCGCTACCCAATAGGCTCTTATGGAATTGACGACATTGCTGGGTACGTCCCCATGACACAGAATTCAAACTACGTGGTAATCCCAATACTCCGAAGAGTGATATCAGATGCAGCGAAGATATCGACTTTACGAAACCGGATACTATCGGACCGATGCTCGGGTTCGAGCCACGCGTCTACGAAGCTGGAAAAACAGACGAGTCGTCGCGGCCCGTAAACATTTTGCCGGTCAATGTTATACGAATAAACTGCAATTTACGATTGGCACATGCCTAAATGGAAGGCCGAGCAGTACACTGCACGAATTTTCGCCTATGGTCTCTCCAGGTTATAAACTGCAAAACATAATTTACGTCCTGGTCGTTGCGAAGAGAGCACATGGGGTGGTCGTGACAGTTATCGACCAGCGGGGAGAGTTGGTGAACCTTCGAAATGAAGAAATAACCCTACGCCTGCATTTGAGAAGATAGGAATAAGATTCATGGCTACCAGAAGTAATAAAATAAAGTGTCGTGCATAAACCTGCAATCAGTACGCTGCAGGCTTCCAAGGAGTTAACACGTGCTAGCGAGATTCCTCGACTACGAGGTATATCGCCATGGAAGGTAATCTAAACATCGAAGAGCTTGTGGGTTTTGAAAACAGCGTGACGAAAGTAGAACTTCATGCGTACCAGCCTTTCCTGATCAGGCCATTCACACTACCATTGGAAGTTCGGATAGCGGTCCTACACTAAGATATCTGCACTCTTCCTTGACAGCCTTTCCTGAGAATTAGGGGCACTCTGACGAAAGAAGATTGAACGAACCCAGCATCGTCGAAAATAACTTGCAATGGAATTCTTCACCTGATTGATTGCATCATGTACTTTCTCAACAGTGTCGAAGTGGACCAGTCGCGAGGTGTGGCCATAACCTCGACGATCAAAAATTTTCTTTCACTCACGTCGAATGAACTGTCTACTGCCAAGATGGCATGCTGGGAAATCGAATATGACTACAGTGTTCCTATATACCCTGGAGGCAAGTTCGAAGTGTGCGTTCCACTCCCCATGCTATTGGGATTTGCGGAAAACTAAAAACGAATTATCTTCAGTTCGAAGCAGGAACTGGTGCTGCTTCTAGCTAATACACATGCAGACACCATCGTGGGTACGGGAAAAAAAAACCTGGAGACAATGGAACTGAAACTACAATCCATCGAATGGATGCCGCCTCATGTTCAGTTGAGCACTGCTGAACGTGTAAAGATGTTAGAGAATTTGGAAGATGGCAAAAACATCGATGTGGCTTTCAGATCGCGGAGTCTGGAGACATGCCCAGGATTGCCAGCAAACCAGCGCATCAACTAGATGGCGAAGTCCAACTTTGCTTATGAGAAACCGCGATTCATAATCGTTGGGCTACAGACCGGAAGACAGCACAATGTGAGAATGAGCCGTTCGCAGTTCGACACATGTCAAATAGAAAATATGAAAATATTATTGAATACCGAAAGGACTCTGTCCGTTGGCATTAACGCGAACTTTGAAAATGTACAGTACCTACTGGCATATCAAATGTATGCTCAATTCCAAAATGCATATTATGTACGCCCCCGATCCACGATATTGAGCCCTGATGCTTTAGAGCGTTTGGCCCCGCTCATGGTATTCGATGTGATTATACAGGACGAGCGTATTACCTCCAATGTAATCGACTGCAGGGTCGATTTCACGACATATAGAAATATACCTGCAAACACTTATGCATTCTGCCTGATACTTCACGACCGGCTTTTATCGTAAAAGTGTCGAGATAAGACCGTGAAAATATTTTCGTGAGTGCAGCTGAGAATATACAGAATTCTCGGAAATTACCCTTATAAACTCCTAGGACTTGTAGAGGGGACTGAGTAGACTATCTTTTGAATAGGAACCCATGTCCGGAAACGTACCGTTTCCGTGCTACAACCACCATTTCAAATCAGGTGTATCACTCGTCCACTCCTGCTGAGGGAAAGAGCAATGTCTCAGATGTGCCTGTGTTGGTATGCAACCGGGTAGCGCGTACTCGGCACACTGTTAAATAAATTCCTTCATTTTACGGAAAAGTACTGGTAAAAATTTATCCAGAAGTATCCGGAAACTCTCCGTAAAATTACGGACACATTGATTTTCAGAAATGGACTTTCCATAAATTTCACGGAACCTCTCCGTTGATTTCCGAGTTAGTTTTCAGTTTAAAATAAAAAGATATAATGAAAATGTCTTTAATTTTCGTTGTGTGGGTGTTCTACAGTGTATAAAAATGATATTAAGAAGTTAAAATATTTTTACTTAAGCGAGGATTGAACCCGACTCATAAAGTTATAAGTCCACGACTCTAATAATTCACCTACAACTCTCACTTAAAATTAGCGGTATAACTTTTATATTTGTATTTAAAATAACCAAAAGAAAAATTCAGTTCTTATTAAATTTAGTGTATTTTTAGTGTGTCCAAAAGTTACAAATGCCAGATGCTGTTTTTTAATGTTTGAAAGAATAGGTCATAATCGCGTGGATAAATTTAACTGCCGCAGAAACGATAATTGTCTTGTTACAGTGGTGAAGAAAGCGTCGTGTAGAATCGGCATTGTTCGTCCCCGTAACTCGAAGCCAAAGGAAATACGGAGACTTTCCGTATTTTGTACTTACGGACTTAACTCCATTTTTCGTCATTCCGGATTGCCTTTCCGAATATACACAGTACATTTCCGTAAAACATTCCATTAATATACGGGCATTTTTAACAGTGCACATGCTTTTATATACTTCTGACCGCTGGCCTCCTTCCTGCCAACCCCTGTTTTATCCATTTCTCCCAAACACCGCCTACCGCACTTGGTTCCGCCCGCTTCAGCTCTCGCCCTGCTCTCGCTGCCCAATCTGCGTCCGCGACAGTACGAAGTAATACGACTGATTGTGACGAATATGGAGCCAAGAGCACAGCGACTTCTTGGCCATGTTACAAACTGCGCCGATACTGCGACAAGGTTTACGCCAATGGATACACAGCCTGGCGACATGAGAATAGAGAATGTCTGAAGAACCCATCACTAGAGACCTGCAAAAGTCGCGTTATTTTTCTACCGCAGACTAAACTCCGCGGTGTTATGCGTGCTACTGATTTCTCTCAATGGCTGAGAGAGTATTTGTGGCACGACGTGAAAGACTCTTTAAACCAATAGTAACAGTTCAACGTCAGAGAGACCAATCGCCTGTAACACAGTTACACAGGCACATGACCTCGTATAGCAGACATTAACCAACGAAATCACGGGTCGTGCTCAGAAACTTATAGTCCGATGACATCTAGCTTGTCCCAAAATAATAACGCGAATTATGCAGGTCTCTACCCAACACGCGTGATAATAATTTGCGGCAACTTTCCTAGGCAGTTCGCTCGAAGTGATAACTCGAATAGGCACATCAAGGCCTGCAAGTATAGTGCCCCTTCTACTACTGGGAAACAGCGTTTGTTGACGTCGCTCCCACCTGCTGATGTGCTGATGTACTGTGTTCACAGAAGACCAGGGTAGTACGGCGCGTACACAAGCGACGAACGGTGTGCGATACTGTCAGTTCGTACGAAATGTGCACCTGCTAAACTGGCACGCGAACTGGGCTTGCTTCCAAATAATAACGTAGCGCCAGTGGCTGTGAAGACTGATGTCGGCAACGACGCCCCAACTGCAAAGAAAATGAAACTTAGAGCTGAAAAAAAATTAAGGTGGTGAAGACGACAATGAAGACACTGTAGGCGCTGAAGACGATGGTGATTTTCTCGATGCTATGAGACAGACCACAGCCATGTTTTCTGTAACGAGAGACATTTTGAAGGCAGAAGACAATAACACTGGCTACATTTTTCCCGGAGATAGACTCAGGCTTTTGTAGTGCTTTGCAACAATGTGTATATTCATGGCACATTAAGAAGACATCTTAGATCGTCAGTGAATTGAAGAAGGGGGTTACATCAAATGAAACCATTAGGTACTATTCATTTTCTGCAAGCAACTGAGACTTGCAAAGATAGAGTATATGAAATAAGTAAAACAATAAATTTATGTACACACAGTAGAATGTGTTAAATTTCTTGAACATCTCCCTTGTGTTTTACGTAATATTTGATTCCGTAGTGTTTTTAAAAAAATTCTACGATTAAGTGCATAAGGAGGGTTATTATTCAATCAAAAGTATTGGTTATTTTATGGGTCGTTAAAAATCTACTGAGTTTTGTTTGAGATCTGCATGACGTTTGAGAAATGTTTGTGGACTTCTCTTGAAGTCGGACTTTTTAGGTCTGATTTTTGAGGAGATATCACTGTTAGGTTGGTATAGGAAGGTTGGTTCAAGCTTTTGGTTGGCTAGCTGGTACGGTCAATCTTGTGGGTGGTCTGGTATCGTGGGTGGTCTGGTGTTATGGGGGTGTTGTGGTCTTGTGGATAGACTTGTCGGTATTTAGGGTTTGTAGTCTCTGTTTGTTGGTATGTTTACATGTTTGTGTTACTTATGTTGATCAGTTTGAGTATGGTTAGCATAAAATGTGTTGAAGCATTTTCACTGACCTAAATTGGCAACGGTATGATATACTGGCTAATTTGTAAAAGTAAATATATTGACAGTTGTTAAGCTAACTATTATTTTAAAAGTTTTTTCGCCTAATTTGGCATATTAGTGATTGAAGTGTCCCCTACGAATTGAATTTGGTGGACGTATCACCAATGATTCGAAAATGGTGGCCAAACATGCTTATAAAAGGGCCTATATCAGAGGGTGATGAAGCGATTTGATTGAGTTTTGGCAGGTCATGTACATTCCAAATATGAAGGGTCCAACCTTAATGGTTTGAGAATGTCGTCGTCGACAATGTAGGCAGTATAGCTGGAGTCAGCGATGGTTCCGCCAAAGACGAAGCCAGGACACTCGTCCGCAGGAGCACTATTAAACGAACACATCAATCTTGACCGTTACACCCAATAGCTCGCATTCGAACAGTAATTGAACTCTTTGATGGGTAAATGGGCTGTTTATTACGAGTACGCCCGCTACTACCCCGCGAAATACATGGAAGAATCGAACATAAAAACAATAACTTACCAACTGAATACTAGAAATATTAGGGAAATGTTGAGAACGATGTGTCACTCGCACATCAAACGAATAACTGAGACGTGCATCACTTTGACCACACTAATGATCTGCAGAGGTCGGAATATCGTGAACAACAGCCAATCACGAGCGAGAAACGTGAATAATTTAATTACTAGTGCTGCCTAGGGGAAGTGGGGGGGGGGGGGGGGTAGAGCTGTAGCGGGTAAATTGTGGGTTTGGGTTATGAGGGCTGTGGGTTGAGTGTGACGTAAAGTCAGTACTTCGTTGGATCAGATTAGTTGGTTTGAGAGGAATGGGGGTGAGACTAAATAGCCAAAGAATATAGTGGTGGAGAATCATTTGTCTACTGGTTGCCAGACAGATGTGTGTTCTGCCATCTTACGAGGACTCGAACCTGGAGCTCCATTGCAATAAGTTAAATACTGTTTTTAATTTCTTCCCCAAAAATTCTGGAATAATCTAATTTTTTTTAAATTGTGTTAATTTGTTAAATTTTTTGACTTTACGATTTTATAAATTTTAGATTTTCGGGCTATGAATACCTGGTGGTCAAGCTCACGGAAACCAAATGGCCAGGGGTAATTAAGTAAACACATGGTCGCTGTTCTCAGATCTACTGGAGTAACTTGGAGCTTACTGATTTATGGACTTTTCGAAAGTGTCTCGTTCTCCGTTGACTTTAGAGTCTCAAGTCTACCATGGACTTCTACAATGAGCCTATAGCCCAACTTGCTGATTTGAGGACTTGGGTGGAAAATTTTCACGTTTTTATTTTAATTTAGTGGGGAAAGGACCTTTTTAAGAGACAAAAGAAAAATCTTATAAATTATGCATTCTGAAGAGAAAACGGAAGATTATGAGAGAAAACGGAAGATTTTGAGCTAAGATGGCGGCCGGCTGACCGGTCAGTGACCCGCGCATCATCTCCGCACCCACATTCCGTGACCCTGAAATTTCGAAATCCTTCTACTGTAACTGTACACAAATGTAAATTTTCGTAATTATTTGAAACACTAATCATTATGAAAACAGTCGTGTTTTCCAAAATTAGTTAATTATGTTTTCCCGTGTGCTTAAACTAACATGGCACTGATACGGTAAATAATGTTATTCGGTGAATTCCGTTACGTACTAACTACTAAACAACAATTTACAATACTTCATCAGGTTAGTAATAGTGGCACGTGACCTTCAAGTAAACTAAAACTGCTATTTCGCACACAGCTCCTATTCTTGAAGAGGAGGGGGGGGGAGAGGTGGTAATTAATGTGTAGACGGGCGAGTTGGTCTGTAAACATGATGGGTTCACGACGTAGAGGAAATATGAGGTAGAGCACGCATGCAAGGTACGCAGTAGCCACTCCGTATTTAAATACTGACTACTTTATTTTTTGTCTGATAAGAGTTGTCAAAACTAACGAAGACATCATTTTGGGTTAGAACACTGTTTATAAAAGTCAATGCTTTGAAAATTGTTACACTTCTTCTGGCCTAGTTTTAAAGCAACTAGAATATATCGATGTCAGTAAAAACGTTTCGTTCGTATTAGAGGGTGGGTATGGTTAAAATAACAAGTGTATATATACACGTTTATACTGTAATTGGTGACAGGGTGGATTTTGACAGTTCCGTTGGCGATGGATGAGTCTTTGTTTGGGGTATGCGCAGAAGACGAAACTCGTCAACCTCATCATTAGTCTACGGTTTGCTGAGGACTTGAGGTTGGTGGGATGTAGAAGGGATGGGAGAGCATCACATGTTTGACGAGGCGCCCCTCCCCCTTCTCAACAGGCATTACGGTTAAAGCCGACCCTCTACGCGATCCTTAACCTCCATTCTCCTGATGAAATAAATCTCAAAGTTAAACGAACCCCCCCCCCCCTTTTTTTCTTTCTTTCTTCTGGCGAGCAAGGAAAACACCAGTGTACGATGGGAACTATTGAAACGCCGTGATGGGGGATTTTTTTTTTGTAGGGGGAGAACCCTTTCGTCTATTCAGGGCTCTTTGTGGCTGGGCAAACCCGTTTCCAGACTGCTGCATATTTTAACGCTCCATATACGCTTCTTCGGATTGGATGGAAACGGACTGGGTTTGTACAGCGAAATGATATCAACTGCAGCAGTCCATGCTTAGTTTATGGACAAAAACTGTTGATACTCTTCCATAATTATTTTTCCCCCCAAACGAAGCTAGGTGAAGAGGTTTTACGTAAATATAAATGTCTTAAAGGAATTCGTAACAGTTATATTTAAACGTATGTATTTTTGGACTTAAGTTCTCTATCGACCAGTAGAGGTTTTATATCCAAATAACAGGCTTATTACAGAAAGCATAATATCTAAATAAATCGTCCAGAAGTATATTTTCCCCCTTGAGTCTCGTGAATAATCTATAAATACATATAAATTCATTAAATTATTTTCAGGAAGAGTGGGAGCTGTCATAGTTACTAAAATTTTATAACAACTGCCCCGTTATCTAATGTACACCCCAATTGTTAAATAGTTGAAAATGTTGGTAAAACATTTGTTGTGTGCAGTTTCTTCGTTCGACCGATGTTGTTTAGAAGTTCCTGCGAATGTGTGAATTTCTTGCTGTTTATCGTAAGAATAACTATGTAGACAATATAACTAGATATTTTGATTAATTCCTCTGAACTTAGCTGGGCGGGAACAAGGTTGCTTGTTGTGCGAGTGTACATATTCACGGAAGTAGATGGAAGATTACATTAGGCGAAACGTACATACGAAATATACGCACACGCAAACAGATCCCTGTGCGCATGCACACAAGTCATCGGCCATGCTCTTTCCGAGTCTGGCACAACCCCAGTAACACAGATTCTCCTTCCAATATATTATCATTCAGTTTCCCACGATTTTCTGAAATCACTCCGGGCGAATACGTGGATGGTTTCTTAAGGCCGTTCAAAAGCCAAAATTTGTTTCTAGATTTTGAGGATATTGGGGTTTCGTGGGATGATATCGATGTTGATAAAGCTGCGCGATCGTATTGTGAATAAGATAATTTTAACTTAAAACCTTGATAAATATAATTTTCAGAAAGTTATTTTAACAAGTAGTTTAATTTCATCTGAAGTTTTTACTTGAAGTCAAGGAAGTAATTTTTTGCAATTACTTTGATACCCGACACTTGGTTCACATTTCTTTAAGAGCTTAGCTTCCAATTTTATCTCAAAATAAAAAAAAAATTAAATACGAACGAACCACATAACATAAAAACAAGGAACATTTTCTCTATGACATGGACATTAAGTTACAGTCTAACGTATTGTGTTCAATTTCGAGCTTTGTTTGAAAAAAAAAAAAAACTGTCAATGTAATTATTTTAGATTCCTTTATTTTATTTTTGAAAAGTAATTTCTTACCTCTGGCATATTTTTGTCAAATATAATTTCATAAAAGAACGAAAAAATATATAACACGCTGAAAGTATATAAAATAATTTTCTACTCTAGAAAAATACAAGCGGTTGCCGATTTCTATCCCGCCCTTGGCTGTGAAGTATCTGGTTCCGTTTCCAATGACGCTCCTTTCACCGAGACTTTGGCCACAACAATAATAAATATCTACGCCTTGCGTCTGTGTGCATATCGGTTCACGAGAAATTCTAAATCGGCTTATTGTATACGACTTTCCTTTCTGACTTCCTCTGTGACCGAGATTGTTTCGTTTGTATGGGAATTATTTGTGGCTTTTTGCGATACAAGCATGAGGCAGTTTCACAACAGTTTGTTAGGGTTATCGCGCGTTTTGTGTCCATTGGCTAGTAGGCCTATAACCTCACCAGATAAGAACAGAAACGAGCAGGCAAATGTACCTGGAAGTACCCCTGCTACAGGGGTGCCCATACCCATTTCCTTCCACTTCAGCCTTCGTGGCAGTCTTTGCGGTGGCAAATTTAACCAAAATTCTGTTTGGGCATCAGCGTTAAAAGCTCAGAAGTTAACATTTTTTTAAGACTTGAAATTTAAGCAAACTGTATTTTTCATGCAGAATTTTGCGGGAAAGCAATACATTTTTTGTAACATTCATGTATGAACAATAAATAAGTTGTAGTATGATTTACATTGTAGTACACATTTAATACTTGAATGTTTTATCTCGATTGCAAATACAATATATGTTTTGACTTTCACGAACCCTTAATAAAACCGCAGGTCGCAAAAAATTATATTTTGTGATTTCTTTAGTTCCAGTCAAGAAAACTTTACAAAAAAAAATATTATTACACTAATTAATCATTATCGACATGGTTAAAATTTACTACTAGAAATTCATCAAAAGGACCTCGTCTATGTACCTATTTTGTAACCAGTCTGAAGAAAGATTTAGTGGTATATGTTCGAATTGGTAACAACGCATTAGTCTTAACGGACGTTTTTGTGTTTCGCGAGTGACCAAACTGGTATTTGCTGTTCACGGTAAAGTGAGAACTTTTTAAGGCTCTTATAAATTTTTCCTTTATCCAATTTCCATCTTCCTAGTGCTTTTTTAGTATAAACATTTCAATGTGACCAATAAACACAGTGTATACATTGCACCACCACCAAAATTTAATGCCTTAGGCTGCAATAAGATATATTTATTATAGGTTAAAACCTGTTGGGAGGGCCTTAAAAAGTGCTCACTTTATCGTGAACAGCCTATACCACCCATTCCTCTCATACAGTGCTGTGGTTACCAGCTGTGGACAACGCGCAAAATAATTAGTGGCTGACTGAAACTGTCATTAGGGTAATCCGAATATGCTCTGTTTTTAATGTTTCATATTGCCAGCAATTGGTTGAGTCGGCCTGGAACAAATATGCCTCTCCATTGTAAAGGTACAAACTGACACGAACTTAAATTATTTCTTTACACACCCCCTACCCCAGATTTTAATTTATTTGTATATCTGAATATAAGTGAATCTGGAACAATTTATTATTTAGATTATTTAGTTACTTATGTAAACAGAAAAGTTTTATTTTAAATTAGCAGAGTAACGAACAAAAGCTCTATCGTATATTTTAAATCAAGTGTGTAAAGATTGTCTTCCATCCATGAATGTGCTAAAAGCAAATGTTTGCTGTACTGGTAATGTTGGAAATACTCTTTAAAACAAGCAAAACGGTTGTTATGTACGGATAGAACTTTTTGCATTGAACGGCAAGCATTGATTGTCCATTGTGTGTGCTGGTAGAACATTTAATTTGAAAACCAGTAATTTATATTGAATATTTTATAAGTTGCAATGTACTCTGGAAGATTTGAAGTCAACATGTGGAGAGAATGTTATATGTTATTATCAATAGGCTATAGCAAGAAGCCTCATTTGTTCCAATTATGTTCCATTTAAAAATCAAGATACATGTTAGATGAAGAACGTAATGGTAATGTAAAAGGTTTATATGTATGAACCGAACATATGTCATCAAACTAAATGGTGAGTCGCTATTTACTTTGATCTGCGTTAATTGAAGAGTCCCAGAGGAGACCGAGAGTTTCACAGAGTTTCAAACGCCGTGCATGTTAATTATATATTGGATGGAATAGTATAATTATTATGTTTTTCATATGGCTATGTGTTAAATTAGTATCTAGGTTTAGTTATTGATTTTAAATGGTATGTGTAGGTGTTAGGTGTAATATTTAAGAAAATAAAATATTCTGCTTTCTTAATAGTTTGAAATATTAGATTTGTCTTAGAGTTGACAATTAAAAGGATAGTGCCAGAAATTTTCTGAATACTAAGGAGATAATAATATTTAATATAGTCCTAAATATTGACTCCGATATTTGATTTTATTAGTACATAATTTTTTTTATTATTATGCCTCTTCCTTCGTCCTCGCTCATTATCTTATTCTCATTCAATTATTCTTTTCTTACAACACTTTCTCATTTCTTACACCATCTTATTCGGTCAATCCACCAATCTTCATCCTGCACCTTCACCTACTAAACTCCTCTCTATTTTATACTTCTCTTCACTTCCGTCAACCAACTTTTCCTCTGTCTCGTACTTACACTTGCCATTACACCATCTTATTTGGTGAAGTTCTCTTCTTTATGCTCTTCCCGCATTAATCTAAACCTACCTGTTCTGGAAAGGTTTCTCTCTCAAATTTTTATCTCTCAGCATGTCCATTCTCATGACTCCTACCGTACTTTCCAGAACTTCTTCTCACATGCTTGGAATTTCGTGGTACCTCTTAGCTCCGTAACAATGATCTAACTTTTTTTTTTTTTTTTGCATATAGTTGGAGCGATTTTCTCTACCCATTTCTCTACCCATTATGTCCTATCAGTCCCTTCTACCTATTCGCTGGGATCATTACCTCCCTTCAGAAAGCTCACGCTCCATAGATCCACTGGAATACCACTTATCCTTATCCTGCTACCCTCAGCATCTCCACACTAACTTAATTATAGGTTATTCACGGTAAAATGAGCATTTTTGAAACCCCTGCTTAGCATCAACTTTATGCTCGTAGTGTATTCTTCCGCCTTATGTAAGATTAACAATTCCATGGGCCTCATCCCTTTATTCATGCGTCTGTTAAGTGAAACTGTGTTATTATTAGAAAAATTGATATTTTACAAATCTGTAATTTGTACACTTCGATTCATGTTAAAAAAAACAGGACACGAAAGAAATCATTTCAATTTTCAGAAATGGTTATCTAACACTTTTTAATCGACGTTAAGATACGGAACTACTTCCCATCCATCGTTACCAACTTTACTGGGCTCATGCCACTCAGGGCTCCCGTTAAAATATATGCGGGTAGGGGCAGTGACTTTTTTTCTTAGGTTGATTTCAAAAGTGCTCACTTTATCGTGAACAGCCTATAAATCGAAGTATTTTCCTGCTTGTCAAACTTTTTAGTGCCTCTTCCAAATCTTTACATGTAATGTCCCATACTTCCTTAGTGATTGCCTTCATATGGTGTGTGTACCACAGTCTCTTCGGTACTCCTCTCTACATTTAGAAGCGCCTTCACAATATCTTCAGTTCGTCGTTTCGTGCTGTCACTTCCTTCAAACTTTTCCACAGTTTTACTTTCCCCCTACATTTTTCTTTTACTTTTAATAATTACACTTAGTTACTTATTCTCCTACATCCTTCGCTATCCTCCTGCATCTTTCTATTATTAAAAAAAAAAAAAAACTTGAGTGGGGAGTGAACCCAAGGCGAGGCAACACACTCCGAGTGACGGTCTTTCCCGCTGGGGCCCGTCATCCCCGGACATGGCATGAGGTGAGACGGTGGGATGGAGCGGCGCTGGAGTGCCAGGGTGGGGTAGGCGGGAGTACCCCGAGGGGGCCCGCCGGCAAGCGGCAACGTCCAGCACGATTCCCACATGCGAAAATCCGGGAGTGAACCCGCCGGGAATCGGACCCGGGTCGCCGTGGTGGAGGGCGAGTGCTCTAGTCACTGAGCCACCGCTGCCCCATCTTTTAATGTCCTGTTAGCTTCTTTCTTTTCCTCCATATGACCTCTGACCTCTGTTAGAACCACTCTTTGAAGTTTCGATTATTCCTCTTTATATGTTTATTACTCTAATGCTCTACGACAATGTCTTCTTCGATTATCTCTTTTTGCTCGTTCGTACACCAAACTTCTTTTTCATAGACGAATTCTGCTATGATTATATAATATGTTCTTTTTTTCTTTTGCTTTTATGTTTTGGCCTTATTTCTTTTATTTTTCTTTGAGATTCATCCCTGTATTTCTTATTTGTGAACATCTACAACATTATCATCTTTCAGTCTCTCAATTACCCTCATCTCCCTTTCTCATTACCATCCATGCCACTAGCAATATCCACAGTCCACTGCGCACTTTTACACTGGTAGCTTCCCCCCCCCCCCACACGTGTCGGCTCATTAATACTTAGTCGACTGCAGTCCATTTCCAGTTACTTCACACTTTTTGAAACAAACTCTTAAAAAATTACCTCATGTATGAAGTGTTTGGTTGTTTCCTAAATATACCATCTATCACAAGCGTTTTATGTTTGTGTTAACACAAGTACCTTATTTTTGGTTAAATTGAACTTTTAATTTTACTCCTTTTATAAATAATAATACTTCATTTATAATTAATGAGGACGTTGTGACGGAGAAGGGAGAATCTCACCTTTCACTTCCAAAACGTCACACATTTAATTTTACTATATATTTTTTGCCACGACTAGCTTCGGAACTTTTCAATAGTGAGAAAATCAATTACTTATTTAATGTAGGTAGCATTATCCCATGTAAACTAGATATAGAGATCGTCAAGAGGACAACAGATAATAATATACAACTAACATGCAAAAATTATGACAGCATTAATAACACTTCTTAAAATTACCAACTACAATGAGGTGAATCTGTTAACAAATATTGAATAATATCAAAAAGAAAAAATGAGTGTTTTTTCTTTATCAAATCTTCATATGAACAAAGTGGCATGTGTTCACAATCCACGCCACATTCGAAAGCAACATTTTTACTAAAATAACAATTAAGAGACGTCATGACTTGTTGAAGATTAAATTAAAAATAATAATTTACCTAACATAGTGAGAGGAAATAAAAGGTATTCCAGTGCAGAAAATTACTAAATTTAACTTTCGATTGACCTTTAAAGGCTGTTCACAATAAAGTGAGCACTCTTGAAATCAACCTTAGAAAAAAGTCACTGCTCCTACATGCATGTATATTAACGGGAGTACTGAGTGACACGCACCAAGTAAAGTTGGTAACGATGGAGGTAAAGTAGTTCCATATCTTAACGTTAAATAAAATGTGTTAGGTAACCACTTGTGATAACTTAAATTATTTCTTCCGTTTTCTGTTATTTTTTTTATGCATCGAAGTGGAAAAGTGAGCATATTTGTAAAATATTTACTTTCTTAAGAATTTCCGTTTAACTTGACCGACGCATGATTAAAAGTGATTAGGCCCATGTCAATGTTAATTTTACGTAAGGCGGAAGAATACACAACTTCGTGCTCATTTTATGGTGAAAAGCCTATAATTTGACATACAGCCAGATAGAACCTTGAATGGAATACTGCCTAGGGATGACTATGATTCTCCATCGGTATCCGTTGATCACTCAAGCTCTCTGCTCGAACACTGGTCCCTGGACTTCCGCGGTCGCTCGAAGTCTTGGTAGAACATTACACTCCAGATGCAGCTATGGACCTCTAGCAGTGGCATCCGATCGTTCTTCCTCAGGTCATCATCAGTTCCTGGATTGAAGACATTTCTTCGCGGTCCTTCATTAAATCTTATGCTGTCCAATTTCAATATCGACAAATTATATCATAAACTTCACTTCTATAAATCAGGGCTGAAAAGCAAGAAAAAAATTACTTTATCAACTTTTCAGTACCCGTTTTCCCGAATCCTCAACATTCTTTTTGCACTTGTGAAGATGAATAATAATATTCCTAACAAAACAAAAACAAAAGCTGATCAAACAAAATGTGTCATTAGAAGTGTCGCCTCTTCACATTTGCAATACATTTTCAAGTTCATAGAGATCAACACAAACGTTTCTGAATCAATAATAAATAATATGGGAAACATAATAAATTCATTAGCATATAGAGACCGTCCTGATTATCATCTTGACACACCCCGCTATAATATCTTAAAAAGCATAATGAATTTCAATAAATTACTAGCTTATCCTATCTAAAATCAACAAAAAAAGTACACAGAAATATTTACAAATTACCAGATGTTATAACATAAAGAGGGAGAACATGGGTAGATACGTTGATAAAGCCAAGTAAGAAATAATTCGTATGCGAAATATTATTACACTGAATGCGCATGAATGCGGTGAGTGGTTCATTTGGTGTAATTTTCTAGACTTGGTTAGGCTTTGTTTTCATGGGGCGGAGGAATATCCTGGTAGTAGAGCTTTAGCAGGGCTTCATAAACGTGGGAAGTAACATAAAATGGACTGTACGAAATTCCTAGCTCAATTTATCGCCAAGATTTTTAATTCAACCATTACCATCTCCTAACGAAAAAATTGAGAGTACAAACCAACCACAGAATCAGTAAATATGCCAAAATAGTCTTAAAATCAACATTTAATAATTTATAAGGCTATATTATATTAAGTTTTATGTACAGTAAAAAATATTATAACAAAATGCTAAACAAATATTTTTAACAGGAGATTTTAATAAGATGAAATTAAATCAAAATTACGAAAAGTGTTTTATTTTAATTAATTTGTTATAAAATTATAGCTACACAATAAAATTGTATACATTTTTAAACAATTATTTTTGCGTACTTACTGATTTTTGCGTCTACTATAGGCCTACTCTGTTATTAGAAATACAACCAAACATGTTTTATTCGTAAATTTTACACTGTATCAAATATTGCTCATGTGATTGTTTTGTTAATTCAAACGTGTATTCATTAAAACAAACCATACTCGAATACATACAGCACTATAACATAACGTTCTTGGCGAGGTGCATCCTCCTCTTCTCCGAAGATATGAAAAATTTTCCGCGATAGGGCTTCGTCTAATTTGTACGCCATTTTAGCATTAGCGTGTCACGCCCCGTTAGACGTGATGCAAAGTGAGATTTAGAATGGTTTTTCACATCGCTTGTTCCTTTCCTTTTACAGAGTGCACTCATCCTTGGGTTGCTATGGTGATGTAAACTAAAGAATATATATTTTTTTAACTGCTGAAATATACATTCTTTCTTGTGCGTATTCTGTGTTGGTAGCCCCTAGTAAGAAATAGTTCTCATGTAAAATATCATTACACCTGAGGGCGCGCGAATTCGGTGCGTTGTCCTTTAGTGTAAATTTCTAGACTTAGTTAAGCTTAGTTTGCATACGAGGCGGAGGAATATCTTGGAGGTAGAACTTTAGCAGGCTTCATAAAGTTTGAACAAACCGTTAATGAATTACAAACGGCTTTGCAGAGCCACGTCGCCAAAGAAAATGCAGAGAATGACATTAAAAACATACACGAGAACAAGCGAAGACAAGATGTCAACGGATTTTTAAAACATAAAGTAATCCTACAAAGTATTTAGTCGAGAATTCTACCAGACAAAACGAAACGAAAACAGGACGAGTAAGAAACAAATGGGCAACAAAATCTTAAAAGCTACCATGCCTAGTAAAATGTTAAATATTTTGTGAAATAGTTATGACAAAACTATACTGTGTATTTTCGAATATTTAATATGTAATTCCAGAGTAATTCTTTCTATCATTCAGTGAAATTTGAAAATAACCACATTACCGTACTTAGATATATTTAATGGCTAGCGAACCTTCAATATCGTGCTCCAGAAATAACACCATAGTTAACACTGATCATGTCGCGACGAAAGGAGAAGATAGCTTCCCCGTGTCATGTACCGAGGATATCACTCACGGAGCGCCCTGGAGGCCCCGTTCGACACCTGCCACACGACTTCGCCAGCAGCCGGGGCGTCTGCTACTAGAAGAAAGAGGGTGATGTTGGGACCACATGTGGTATACAGAACGAATAGCAACGCAATGTGCACACTCGCCAATCCAGGTCGCGTGCTCCAGCCACACTACAGGAGGGGAGAGTTGTGGATGTTCGGCATGGCAACTGCCCGACCTTCGTCAGAGGGTGAACGTTTCTTAAATACAGCCGCAGATCGCGCGCCGCACCCCCCCCCCCTTCGCCACTCTCTCTACGGTCCAATATCGGAAGCTTCGGGCAAAGTGCCGGCGATCAGAAGACATCGATGCGAGGCGCCGCGTGTCACTGGGTCTCTGGTCCGCTGGTCCAGATTCCAATCCAGACCACTGTCTTCCACGTCAGGAGACGTCCTTGCATCACCTCCCACTACTCGGCATCAGGAGGACTCGGAGGAGCTTCAGTCGATTCCGATCTGAGCCAGTGGTAGGTGTACTTGCAGTAGGGTGCAAGGTAGAGAGATGGGGGAAGAGGCCCAATAGCGTCACTTCTCCCACCAGAGAGGCGCCCAAACACCTTTGGTTACTGCCGGCATCAAGTGAAAATAAACAAAGCTCCCGTCCGCTCTCTACTAATATTTACAACTCTATTAACTAAGAGCATGTTTTCCATGCACTCTATCTCCTGTAGCATTCTATCTAATTAAATTTAATGCATGTAATAATTCTGAATTTTTACTTCTCTGTCGCAAGGGTTTTTACGTCTCTCTTCACGGTTTTTCCCTTGCTCTTCATAGTCAAGGCTAGCTCTAAGTACACTTAGGGAGGTAGTCATGGCCCCAAAGTGCAGGCCATGGCTGCCCAATCCCTCTTTGCATAATTTTTCCCAGTAGGCGTAAGGTGTTAGTCCTGAGACGCGATAACATCCCGTCCTACCTTCGGGCCTTAACTTCACATAACACTAAGAATAAGGTAGTTAAGAAAAAAAAAAGGTAGAGAGATAGGGAAGCTACGCTATTGGAAAGAGAATTAAAGTAAAGGATAAAGTTAATAATATTGCAGGGCGACGAAGTATAAATAATTGAATCTTATTTGACCTATCTATATTGTAAAATTAAATAGTATTTCAATAACTCGTTGTTTATACAGTTCG
Organism: Dryococelus australis; assembly: GCA_029891345.1. Taxonomy (NCBI): domain Eukaryota; kingdom Metazoa; phylum Arthropoda; class Insecta; order Phasmatodea; family Phasmatidae; genus Dryococelus; species Dryococelus australis. The sequence continues at coordinate 49,643,459 of CM057005.1, forward strand.
TTTGTGCATAATAACAGTATTATTAGGACACCCATAATCAACCCCAGTGGTGTTTCAGATAAACCAAAGTGACAATAAATAAGGTGTTGTTCCTAGAGTTGAGATGAGAGTGAGGAGTAAGTACCTCTTGCAGCAGTTGAAGCTGAGACAAGTTGGTGCCCTCGTGTCAGCCAGGCTTGGTGTAGTCACCAGCCCTAGAGATCAGTATTCCCAGCTATCCATTAGGAAATGTAAAAATATTAGGCTTATTAGGCGCACGCAACAGGAGACAACGCATACGAACAATGAGACGAAGAAGAGAGTGAGATGAAGACTTGTCGCCTAGAGTTTAGTGCGTGTATACGTACATGTATAGTCTATTCGCGGCTTATTCGCACTTTTCGAAATAAATCATTGAGAAATCACCCCACGTATGACGTTCTTGGATTTTCCTATATAAATCCGTGTATTACAATCTTTTTATTCTAATGTTAACCTAAACTCACCTTATCTTTGGTTAAATTATTATTTACTTAAGTTTTCTCTACAAATTATATTTCATTCATAAATAATATGAATTAAAACAGTGTGAAAATAAGTATGTTGGTAATCCCTAGGAAGAAATAGTTCCTTTGCAAAATGCGGCACGAATGTGGCGCGTTGTCCCATTGGTGTAGTTTTATAAAGGCTGTTCACGATACAGTGAGCACTTTGGAAATCAACCTTAGAAAAATGTCACTGTCCCTGCTTGCACATATTTCAACTGGCGCACTTTGTGACATGTGCCCTGTAAAGTTGGTATCGATGGAGGAAATATAGTTCCATATCTTGACGTCGAATAAAAATGTTAGGTAACAATTTGTGATAATTCGAATTAATTCTTTCACTTTGTTATTTTTTTTATGCGTCTTATTGTAAAAATGAGCAGATTTAAAAACATTTTCATATTTAATAATTTCACAGTTTGCACTTGACCGACGCACGAATAAAGTGATTATGACCATGGCAATGTTAATTTTACGTAAGGCGGAAGAATACACAACGTGCATACAAGTAGATCTTGAGCAGGTATTTCAAAAGTGCTCAGTTTACCATGAACAGCCTTTAGAATTGGTTAAGCTTCTTTCCGTGAGGCGGAGGAATACCCTGAAAGTAGAACCTTAGTAGGGCTTCAGAAAAGTGTGAAGCAACCAAGAATGGACTCTAGACTGTCCACAATTGATTAAGCATTTTTGAAAAAAGTCCTAGTTAGGATCTACATTCTCACATTTTGTATCCTTCCGCTATATGCAAGATCAACACTGCCCCGGGCCGTATCACTTTCTCCATGCGTTATCCAAGTGGAAAACATGGAATTTTTAGGAAAGCTAATTGTGATATAGGTTGTTCACGTCAAAATGAGCACTTTTGAAAGCCCTGCTTAATATCTACTTGCAAGCACATTGTGTATCTTTACACCGTATAAAAAGTCAACATTGCTGTGGGCCTGATCCCTTTATTCATGCTTCAGTAAAGGGAATCTGTAAAATTATTATAAAAGTACATTTTGTACATATTTTATAATCCATACTCTCATATGCATTAATAAAACCAGAAAGAACAATTAATTATGAAGTACTGGCAAATATTTACCCAACACTTTTAATTCAACGTTGAGATTTGAAATTAATTTCTCTCCGTCGTTGCCAACTTTAGGGGCGCATATGCCACTACGTGTGCTCGTTGAAAATACCCGCAGGTAGGGACAGTGGCATTTTGCAAGAGCTGGCTTCAAAAGTGCTCACTATATCGTGAATAGCCTTGAATAATATGCAAAATCGTGTTCGTATGTGTTTAACACAAAAAAAATCTTTGACATTTGAAGCCATAAATTCACATATTACACTCGTCACAATGTCAGGTCTTAGCACTATGGTCGGTTCGTACATAACTGGATGCCCGCGTTGCGTGTAGTTATGAGCCATGATTTTTCAACGGTTAGTTTCAAAAGTGCTCACTTTACCGTGAACAGCCCTATTGTCGTATCTTTGTGGCTCGTCCGTTTGTCACTCGTCCCGTTTGTGTTTCGTTTACTCTGGTAGATCTCTTGACTGAATTCCGTGTTGGATTACTTTTTACATTTAAATACATTCACGCCCATTGTAAACATCAGTCTACACGTTGCACATAGGAAGATTATATTTGACTGGTATTGTACACTGAGAAACTGAGTGCCCAGTGATCTTCCCTGGGCGTAAAGGCTGTTCACGGTAAAGTGAGCACTTTTGAAGTCCTAGAAATGTTTTCCTTCCGTCCATTTTTTTTATCATTTAACCATATTTTGAAATTAATATTGCAATGTAAGTAATAAACATAATGTGTATATTCCACCGCATTCTGAAGTCAACGTTTAAGGCTAAAATAAAATATATTTGAGTATTGATACAAATGAGAGGGCTTTCAAAAGTGCTCGCTTTACCGTGAATAGTCTATAGGTAGACGCAAGATAATATGGTGAATATAAATAAAAGCGAAATAACAGCGAAATTCAAGTTAATGCACCGCCAACACCGAAATTCAAATTAATACCCCACAAAACACCGAAATTAGAGTTAAAACACAGAATTAAATTATAAATATTACCAGGTAAAAACAATTTTATCATTAAAAAAATCTTTAACTATTAAAAATTAAATTTACGAGCTACGTACTAATCACAATAATGTAGATTGACTCAAAGATTGTTTAAACATTGGAGGATAGAGAAAGAGAATATATACATATATATTTTTTTTTTTCGGTTAACATGTAGGATGAGTGATTCAGATGCCGTGTAATGTGGCTAAAGTGATATTCTATTAAACATGGCTGGTAAAATTGAAAGAGTATAGAACATTATAAAAATAATGTGGTTTCAAAGAAAGATTTTTTTTCTGTTGATTCATATTCAAAATAGTTTTGTGTAGAAACCAAATGAAAATCCACATTCTCTGGAAAATAACGCATCTGTGCCATAAAGAAACTAATAAACTGTAAAATGTGATTTCTTTTTCTCTTTTACAGTAGTTTAAATACAAAGATGCTCCCTATTGAATATGTACTTGTATATTTGATAAGAATTAAAAATGTTAACTTGAACATGTGTGTAAGCATACACTATTGATAACCATACTCAGAATACACAGAAATAAAAGCGATTACACTGAAATATTAAATTTTTAAAATCAAGTTGAGCTAAAATATTATTTTGAAAAGGACTATTGTAGTAACCCGAAGCCATCGCGACCGAATTTGACAAGTACATATCGATGTCCACGTAGTAAATATTTTATAACTATAAAGACGAAAGCTATCATTCGTAATGACTAAAATTTCTTTTAAGTCACATCATAAAATGTTGGCTCTATCTATAGGTGATTAGAGAACCGAGTTACTGATCTGTGCTAGGACTAGTTCATATCGCTGATCACGGAACACAAAAGACTACAGCTTAATGGTTGTGATAAAAAAAAAAAAAACCCAAGTTTTCCGTCAGCTTAAGTACAGTACTAACGAAAAATTTCCTTACTTGCCACACCAGAAATTATAAATTAATCTTGGGGATGAAAAGGTTAAAATCGTGTCGGCACCACAGCTTAGTGTTGGCTTGCTCTCGCCTACTTTTTAACGTCATACTCTGTGTTTTCCTTGGCGACGAAGCTCTGCAAATGACGTGTGTCCGAAGTAACTTTTTTCATTTAAATCTTCTTTATATATAGTACAGGGTGAGTCCTTTAAAAGAAGCATTTGTGTAACGGAGCGAGGGAATGAGGAAATACAGACCAGCATGACAACAAAATATAGGCTGTTCACTGAAAAGTGAGCACTTTTTAAGGCCCTTCTAAATTTTTCCTTTCGTCCAATCGCAATCTTCCGGCTGTTTTTTAATATAAACATTGCAATGTGACCAATAAATTCAGTGTATACGTTTCACCACCCCCAAAATTTAATGCCTAAGGCTGCAATACTATATATTTATTAGTGGTTAAAGCCTGTTGGAAGGGCCTTAAAAAGTGCTCACTTTACCGTGAACAGCCTATACCTAGAGTAGGTACTGGACGATTATTATATAGTTTTAATCAAGTATTTTTCTTTTTTCAAACTGGTACATTTGTCAATGCAGAACTGTAGCAACTCTATCGCTACAGGCATAACAAACATACTCTGGCATTTATACTAAAATTAATTAAATTGCTGTTAGCAAATTACTCATGAATGCGAGATTTATATATTTTAAGTATTCATAGTATATTTTATTTCCGCATTCCCTCGCTCCGTTACACACATGTCTCACGGGGCCTCTTTTAAAGGACTCGCCTTGATAAAAAAAATAGTTCGCCCGGCCGCGTGTGCCTGTGTATTCGGCTAAAGCTTCTAAACCACTTGATATATTTTGATGCGGTTTCCACTATCATTTAGAGAATTTCTCGAGGAAGGTTTAGATATACAATACTTTAATATTCAATGTAAGGATAGTAGGGAAATGCAGACGTTTTCTAATCAAGTCCGAAAAAGCCGCTTTTCGGGCTCTTACATGGCTTACGCGGACTAAACCATAAGAGACACACTAAATTGATGTACTACAGAACTGTAGATTTTAAAAATGCCCAAAAAAAAGTCCGCGACAGCATGTGTTTATTTCTCAAGGATGACCCACAGTAACCATTTTTGTATTTTTAAAAATAGGAATGCACTTACGAAAACTTTTTGAACAACACAGTATTAATCCTTATCAAATTAAAAATGTTAGTTACCTTAACTCTTTCAGACCCACTTTAATTTACGGTTTCAGGTGTTGCAAACAAAGTTCCCGGTGGAACCGGCGCTGGCCTCACCAAACCTCCCCTCCAGGTGGCCGATACCTATTAAAAGGTCACACCTGGAGCGCTAATTTCTAGCCAAGCTACTTCAGCCCCCACAAACAAAAAGTTAAATCGGCTCTTTTGATCTCAGGCAACCACTGGGAACTTTGCAATTTTGAAACCGCCATGCTGTCCGAAAATCTAAAAGAACACAACTAAACTACTCGCTCACACAACTAACTACAATCCATGACTGCGCAAATCCTTACTCGTTTGAAGTTAAGCATGACGGTATCCCCATAACTACCTTCTCGGCTCAGTGCACCTGGGTTGTGCAGGACTAAGTTTCGGGAGATATCCGGTAACCAGTAACATCCCCCTCCACCTCGCCCCCCAGATGCAAGGAGCTTGTATCGAAACTCAAAATTGCACTCCGTAACGGCACTCATGCGCGCACACACACACACACACACACACACACACACACACACACACACACACACACACACACACACACACACACACACACACACACACACACACACACACCACACACACACACACACACACACACACACACACACACATACAAAACCATCGCTGCGCTCTTTTCCGCTATTCAGTTGTCCGACATATTAAAACATACAGGTACATTCATCTTTGTCAACTCGATAAAATTATGCCTGAGCATTGCTCAGCGGCATGACGTCATTTCCGGGATTGTCTTTTTCGGTGTATTTGCTACTGGCCAGGTGGTTGGAAGCTCAATGGGAAGGAATTCGGTTTTCCAGTACCTTGCATTTGCTCCATCCAGATCGAGAGATTCCTGAACTCTCCAATCATTCCTCCCAGATCCTTCCTCCACCCGGCCAGGCCCCTCCCGAGGGAGGGGCTTGTCACATCTGTGTGGCGCGACCAGACTGGTAGTAGGATGCCCTCCGAGGAGAAGGACTAGTACCTGACCACAGTGTACCCGTTGAAAGGGTTACTGTAATCAAACCAGGTGGTTCTCGCTCTTGAGAACCTTGTCCACTTGACATGTGAGGTTCTAGGTCTATAACTCTCGTTAGAGACGTAGACCTAGGTAGCTCTTGTTCCCTTTTCAGCCTCGCTTCTGTCCTGGAGGGGGGTGCACAGGGGGTTTTCCCATGTACCCTTACAGGCAGTTGTTATGTTACTTATAACGTTAGTGGGGGGTTAACAGGGCGACCCCCATCATCCAAGATTACTACTGGGAAGATGTGATCACCCATTGAGGTTCACAACATCTATTCCAGTCTCATCCCTCCCGTTGTCTACCTCCAACATGTCCAGGTCTCTACTCAACCGAAGGCCAGATCACCAGACGTCAAACGCCTCCCTCCTTTTACCGATCCTTGTTAGGTGCTGTAACAAGTTACGGGTGTTGTCCCTGTCCCGAAGCATGGGCCCGAGACAGAGGGGTCCATGGATTTCTTCAAATTTCAGTTTGATATCCTCCAGTTTGGGGCAATCGAGAGCATGGGTGGAGGTGTCCTCCACTCCACACACTACGCACGTAGGATCCCCAACAAGGCCCAGGGAGGACAACTTGGCGCGGAAGTTTCCGTGTCCGGTTAAGTACTGGACGGAGTAGTGACCCACTTCTCCAGTCACAGTCTCTCCCTTACACTAGAACACAGACCATGCGTCAAACGACCCTTGGTACTAAGGTCCCATCTGGTCTGCCAAGCTGTTAGTGGCTTCATTCATTTCTTTCAATTCTGCTGTGGGAATGACTCCCCGCTTTCTCCTACGTGAAATAGTACCCATTTGTTGGTGTTGTACCCAGGTGTTGCAAACAAGATAATTTATGGCGCGTGCTGTACTTACGTCGCCAAAACACTTGTTTCGTTGCCACAGCCAATGAGCTGTAGCTACATATTCGGCCACGGTAATGTGAACCAATTGTGTCCTAGACCAGGAAAGGCTGTTCACGATAAAGTTAGCATTTTTAAAATCAATTTTAGAAAAATTACTGCTCCTATCTGCATATATTTTAACAAGTACACTGAGTGACATGCGCCCAGTAAAGTTGGTGACGATAGAGCAGAAAGTAGTTCCATATATTAACGTGGAATAAAAAGTGTTAGGTAACCATTTGTGATAACTTAAATTATTCATCTCGTTTTCTGTTATGTCATTAATGCACCGAAGTGGAAAAGTGAGCAGATTTGTAAAATATTTACTTTCATAAGAATTTCATTTTAACTTGACCGATGCATGAATAGTGATGAGGCCCACGACAATGTTAATTTTACACTGGGCGGAATATTACACAACGTGCATACAAGTAGATCTCGAGCAGCGCTTTCAAAAGTGCACATTTACCGCGAACAGCCGATCAGACGGTTTATGAATCAATTACCCACAAATAAGATCATTGGTCGTTGATTTTCGCATTAATGTACTCAAATGTGTACACTGGGTCTGAATGGGTTACGCATGTAGTTTATATACTTGCTGTAAACCTAAACAACGCTATATTTAAAAATCGCACCCGAGCGAGGCTGGGGCGGGTCGCTAGTTATTTTATATTTGGGAAATTCACTCGCAGCCAGCGGGAGGGAGCTTAATCCAGTGGACCGGGTGACTGCGGCGGATGTTCGAAAGAGGAAGTGGCTCGTAACTCAGGCCGTATGGCCAGCGTCCGCAAATCTCTCTTGTTCCGGAGCGATTATTTTTCTCCCCGGCGACAGCGCGGCGTCTGCATTGCGACGCCAGGGATTCTGCGGACTTAACTGTACCGTGCGGCGCGCACCTTAAATAAAGAATTTAAAAAAGCGAAATAAACACATGAGTGGAGAGTGCCACGAGAGAAACCTTTATTTTGTTTTACTATGTGAACAACCGCAGTTTGTAATGTGCACGAATGAAAAAAAAAAAAAAAAAAACGACGGTCCGTGAGTGTGAATGGGCGTTCAGTTATGTAGCTGTGTCTACACTTGGACCTTGCTTTTGCTCTCAGAGATCACAATTTCATTCATGAATGATTAAGCACTGACCACTATGTTTGACATCCATAACAAAATTATATTTCTGTAATGTTTTACTGAAATATATTTGAGCTATTATTGGTAACTTTTTTTCTTTCGGCAATTTGTAATCCTTTACTCACATTTTAAAATAAATATTGCCATTGTAAGGAGCTCCCTTACATTTCCTCACTTATCATCTTACTCATTATTAATTTTTCTTGCTTATTTCATCATAAATTAACGTATCCTTAAAATGTCCATCCATGTATGTTTTCAATTTAAAACATTATTTTACGAAGTCTGTCATATATGTGAAACTGCAGAGTTTATCCACACTCTACCGTGTGTTTTTAACTAAATATTTGATTTGTTTTCAACGTACATACAAGCTGATGAATTCCTAATAAATTTCTCATACACTACGTGTCGACATGGAGAACAATTTTATGACCATATAAAATGCCGATCTCACGAATGGTTGCTAAGTGGAGCTTTTGTCTTTGAGTTGGTTCTGAACATTTTGAGTAGAACGTTTTGGCTGGAGAAGTAAAACGTAATTACGTTCTGGAGATGATGGCTGCATGACTGGACGAGGTAGTTACCACGACGGAGAAGGAGAGCCACAAACTGATTAAAGGATGTTCTCTCATCGGCCTGGAGTTCCGTTTAACTGCTGAGAACGACTTCTACTTAGATGGTGACGAGATGGATCGGGGAGTCCGCCTGAATCCTATTCAGAACTGCTCTGATTCCCTGCGCTTCGTAGACATCGAGAACTTCTAGTCTACTAATCGTCGCAAATTAATGCAAGATTGCAATATCCTATTTTGCATGCTGTATCGGCTTAAAGCCAAGAATGTGTTTCAAAGCACAGTAGCAAGCTAATCAGATACCCAGAGGCTAGAGACTTGGGACAAGATATTGTGAATATAAAAAGGTCTGAGCTATTACTTGTCGGACACTTAAATATTAAATTTATTAGCAATTTCCAAGAAGCAGTGCAAGATTATTAAAATGACGATTGCACATGATCTCACAATCATGTATACCGATGAATATGCTTGGGGAAAATAGTAATTGTTTTTCAAGCTATTAAAACTAAACTCATTTAATTTATTTTACACAACTGGCAGCACTTATAATCATCGCTTTGCTAGTTTAATCATCGAATATTGTTTTAATGTGGAACCTGTCATTTTTCAATATAAATATTTTGTTTCGTCTTATTAAACATGATAGAATATTTTAATTGTCTGATGTTCTTTGAATGTAGAGTTCTTAGCTCAGATGCACTAATTCTTCAGAATAATACATATGAATGGCTGCTAGTTTTAAAGATGTTGTTTAACATGAATCTTTATCATTACTTATTTTTGCTTGAAAACATTACTGATTTTAATATTCTCCATCTATTCATCTGTAAAGGCGCCCATAGCATATTTAAATTGCTATAATTTAATTTAGTTGTACATTCACCTTTGTGTTATGTTTTCACACTATCATCATTTTACATCACAATAATGTTTTATTTCATCACCCCATACTCTCCACTACACCATACAAATAATAAACACAGTGTGTAGAATACACCGCATTCGAAAGTTAACGTCTAAGGATACAATAAAATATATTTATTTACTATTATTTCTAATGAGAGGGCTTTCAAAAGTGCTCACTTTACCGTGAATAGCCTATAATCACGTTTTGCATTAGAACAATTTCTTACTAGGTATTACAAACATACCTGTTTTCTCTCTGGCTTTGTTCATATTAGTAATAAATGAAAAATTACGATATGTGGTTAAAATATAAGTGCAAGGTCAATTTAACCAAAAATAAGTTGCTCTTATGTTCACAGAAATTTAAAACGTTTGCGATACATGGCATATTTAGGAAACAACTAAAAACGTCATATATAGTGTGTTTCTTCTAACGTTTCATTGAGTGAGTGAGTGAAGAGATTTTGGTGGCTCTTAACAGCGAGGTCTTGAGAGCCGATGAGGGTGATTGAAGTGAATATGGAGCGGCGCCGGAATGAAGGGGCTGGAGAAACCTGCCGAACAACGGCATTGTCCAGCCGAGAGAATCCGAAGTGCCCGGCCGGGGATTGAACCCGGTTCGCCTTGGTGAGAGGCGAGCAGGCTAACCACTCGGCCACCGTGGCGATCCCACGTTTCATCGAGAAGGCGCCGGGAAATACCGCGAATGGATTACACGTGCCATGTGCTGTTGCTAGTTGTCGAGGCGCCCGTGGGTCGCTCATCGAGCCGCTGGGCGGGGCAGGCTGCCGCCCGTGACGTCAGTCGAGCGTCGGCGGGCGGCGTCGGTAGAGAAGTCCGTCCGTCCGTCCGTCTGCCCCTCTTCCTCGTCACTCACAGACACACGTAACCTCTGGTGACAACGCGTGGCGAAGGGCGGGGTTGCGAGCCAGCACGCCAGGGAAGTGGATCACTCGGATGTAACGAATCACTGCGGGTTCCTGGCCTTCTCAAGACATTTACTGCGTGCACCTGTTCTGTTCATTGTCTATACGCGGTTTCTTCACACTTTTTTTAAATCCAGCCTTCGGAAAATCATCCCGTATATGACGTGTTTGGTTGTTTACTAAATATGTCTTATATCACAAGCTTTCTATACTTCCGTTAACATAAAATAATCTTATATTTCGTTAAATTTAAGTTTTGCCAATATTTTATTTATAAATTATAATATTTAATCTCCTTTATATATAAAATCCATTGGGCTTGACTAAACCGCATCTTCACCGACAAACCACTGGACCAATATTGAGACCATATACACAACATATGTTACTGATTTGGCGAACAAGGTTTTTAGTTATGTTTCATTCCGATAGGTGGCGCTAGAGTCTCACCTCTGTATTTATGGGCCGCTTTGCTCATACGTGTAGGAAATTTTTTATTGATCTAAAAGAGAAAAATGCCAGCGATACCACGGGCAAAAATCGGTCGATGCACCCGACGTAATGGAGACGACGCATTGAGAAGGCAAAATAGAACGTGACCACGCGCTGCACAAACTGAAGTGGCACGAACACAAGATCGAGAAGAACGTGCACGTCAAACAGATTCTAATAGACAATTATGGGCAGAAACAACACCGTTCAAACAAACCATACAAACCACATATCGATCATACGACGCTTTACAATATCCACTTATATTCTGGGAAGGAGAGGAATTGATATAATTTCAATTATAAGCAAATAAATCCAACAACAGATGCTGAAATAAAAAAAATACTTCTATGCGTATCGAATAATTGTACAGAAGTTTTGTCATTGTGCAACAAAAACAATGAAAAATCATTTCATAAGCGATGTTGAATGTTTAATTACAGATCTATTATATCAATTCAATGTAATTATAACATGTAAAATATACAACTTTTATATGCAAAAACAATTATCTTTACGAAACACACTAAACATAACATTTGCCCCTAATTTACTAGGACACAAATCCACATGACGTTTACACTTCATGTTTTAAATTTAGCATTTACAATTTAAATAAAACAGATGGCGTTATGTACATATTCATTACGGATTTTAAATATTAAAAAAAGAGGCGGAACAAGTTCGCTGGGATCAGCTACTTTGTAATAAATATTTATAAAAACAGTGAAGAAACGTGTGTTGGCAAAGTTTCGTAAACGGAGGAATTTACGCTTAATAAACAAAATAGGTAGGGACATTAGAAAATTGTTTTAAACATAGCGTGGTATGTTGTGCATTCTTCAAGAATGTACAATTTTTTTATTGACAAAACAGTCTTAATTGAAGATTTTAGTTTTTCTATAAGTTGAAATGCAATTAAAAATCATTTAGCGTACTTAAATTAGTATTCTTCAATTAAAATAAAAATGTTTCGTATAGAGAGAATCGCTCTGGTGTATTTTAATGAATACTTGTGGTCATCACAACTCTTATGTGCACTCTTGCACATTAAAAATCCAAATATGTACAAGGTTTTGCTAGAAAGTTAGCAACAATATATATTTAAGGTTGTGGGCAGAAAAGTACGTCGACCTCGCCATAAAGGAGTTTGCATGGCGGTTCGTACACGTGTCTTCCTTTCTCGCACTGCTGGATATTCTTGATGGAATTGTGAAAGTTTAAAAGTCATTGGGGCGGTAAGTGGCTAGTGTGAACCCCCAAATTCGCTCCCTTATTACGGCTCTGGATAGAGATGCTTCATTCCGTTACTGCTGATGAATAGGGGCGCCTGTTTTTTCGCGAAATATTTCAGGATAAGCTGTGTCCCAAAACACTTAAGTTCAGAAACACTTTTGTGATCGGATTATTGGAACTGTTACGCGTCGTATCTTTCCGACAGCCAATCACGGACGGTCAGTATCGGAGAAACTTAATCCTGATTGGCTTACTCGTGTAACATACTGTCTTCTCACAAATACAGGTGGCTGGCTAATAGCCGAAGGAAAGATGCAAGTGCGCGCGTAGGATATTCAAGTCTAACCAGAGCGCAAATCTTTTCGCGAAAAACAGGTTGCCCTTCTGATGGGCACTGAAATCGCTGATGATTTCTCGTTGCTCGTGTGTAGAAAAAGCAATTAATATTTTTGTTCGTCAGTAAGGTGATCGATTCGGAAAACTTGGCAATGATATTTAATTTAATAAAAGAAAAGGGATAAATCTAAGGAAATTCAGCCCAAGAATGCGACACATGCACTTCCCTGGAAGAAACTGAATTCGTCGCTAATTAGATCTGTAACAGCAGGATATTATCACACGCGACGTAAGCCAATGGATTAAGTTACACATGTCACATTGTTCTTTTCTCCTTTCCCTCAAGGGATCACGGTGGCTGAGTGGTTAGCCTGCTCGCCTCCTACAAAGGCGAACCGGGTTCAATCCCCGGCCAGGTAACCGGATTATTTCAAATGGTTACCAAACACTTTTTATTTGACGTTAAAACACGGAACTTATTTCCTTGGATAGTTATCAACTTACTGGCCGCATGTCACTCAGTGCGCCCGTTAAAATATATGCAGGTAGGAGCAGTGACTACTTTATAATTTTTTTTTGAGATCTTTCTGACCTGATACTGCTCATTCCGTTGATAATTTTATTAATTCAAAATTTCCACTCCTCTTCATCGACCACTGGGACGTTAACAACTTTGCATTTTTTTTATTAAATAAAACTGAAAATAACAGTTGCCACCAACTCTAGAAAACATAAAATCCACACTTTTTTTTTTATTGTTCCTAGGAAGTTTATATATTGAGCGTGCAGTGTTTGATAGGAAAAATTCGAATTAGCCGAGTTCACTGTCGCCTGATACGTATGCAGTGTGCGAGGTAGTGTATTCGTGGTTTCTTCACACTTTCTTAATCAAATCCCTGAAAAATCTCCCCATGTATGATGTTTGGTTGTTCCCATATACGTAGAGTATCACAAGCTTTTTACACTTCTATAAACATATTTATCCAACTTTTGGTTAAATTGAATTTTTACTTATATTTTTCCTGTAAATGTGTAATATTTAATTTATAATTAATATTAATGAAAACAGGGAGAAAGTATGTGTGTTGGTAATGCCTATGGGCTGTTAAAGGTAAAGTGAGCACTTTTAAGATCAACCTTACAATAGTCACTGCCCCTGCTTGCATATATTTTAACGGGATCACTGAGTGACATGCGCTCAGTAAAGTTAGCAACGATGGATGGAAAGTAGTTCCATATCTTAATGTCTAAGAAAAGGGCTAGGTTATCATTTGCGATAACTTGAATTATCTGACGAGATAATTATAATTAGTGCATGTCTAATGGTGCGTTCCAGCAGCCTGCTCACGCCAGCGTAATATTTCTTTTCTTCTCTTGGGCGAAAAAAAAAATTACAATCGCTCGCATTATTTACAGCAGAGATATGTCTCGCGAGGGCGTAACATTCAGTCATAGGCCTACATCACGACAGGTGATGCACCGAAACACCCTCAGGAGGTGTGTATGAGTAGAAGCCCCTGCAAACAATGAACGGAACTCTGCCGAATCGCAGAATGGCTCTGCAGGGAAACACATTTACCCTCTTGTGGTCTGATCAGCAGCACTCTGTTTCCAGAATAAATATTTTATTGCCAGTTGATTTTGGGAATGTACACAGTAGGTACTTAAATACTGATTAGCTTTTAATTATTTGTGTACTTATTTTATTTCAAAAATTTATTGACTTTATAATTTCTGTAATGGGCTTAATGGCAACACACCCGCATTATTCCGCTTTGAAAATTATGTTAAAGTAAAAATACGACTAGATGAAAATAGTCACACAGTCAAATTTATTTTATTGAATCACATTCGATTTTTACTTGGCCAAATATATTTGACGGCTGTATTTCCTCTCCAAAATATATTGTAAAATATATTCGAAGGATAACATTAAGCAGTGTGACTGGGTCTTTATCTCGCTTGCACTCCTAGACCCCTGACACGCCAAACACGTCCCGTTGGACGGTACTTTCAAGCCACTGGCACGCCAAGCTCGGCGTAGCACCTCACGGCTCAGTGGAGATCAATAAAGTTGAACTCGGGGGCCTTTGCTGTCAAAGAACTCGAGCGGAATCGCTCCCCTACAGCCAAGAGAGCAATTATTCGTATCTGTTGGGGGTTGACCATGGAAGTCCAGCCACGCGGGGGGAATATGGTTCCTCAATAGTGCTGCCTGGATGCTCGTTGGTTCATGCTCAGTCCCGGGGATGGGCGTCCGTAATATTTCAAAGTAAGTGATGTTTAGCGTGTACGTGTAAACCACTGTTATATAAAGGCTGTTCACTGTAAAGTGAGCACTTTTGAAATCAACGACGGTGGGGAAAGTAGTTCCATGTCTCAACGTTGAATTAAAATTATCCGGTAAACATTTTCTGAATACTGAAATTATTTATATTTCCTTATGATTTTTAAATACATATGTGAATGAATTATAAAATTTGTTAAGTATATAATTAGAATTAATTGTTAAGCTTTTCCTTTACTGACGCATGAATAAAGTGATCAGGTCCACGACAATCTTGATTTTACATATGGTGGAAGTATTGGTACACAATATGCTTGCAAGTAGAGCTTTGTCAGGGCCTTCTATAGAGCTCATTTTACCGTGAGCAACCTACACAATATAAGACTAACCTGTATGTGTCGTTGCTGAATGTCGTGACAGGAAGCGACGAACAGTACGCAAAGTTGAAGCTACATCTTGTGGTGGTTCTTCTCGCCGTGGGTCGACAGACAAGACCCCGTTCGGTGTTACCAAGCTCTATACAGGATGAATATAAATTCGACCGACAATCTTCGGGTGTAGGTTAATCACGAAAAAATAAGCTGAAGACATATATATGACATATGGTCTTAAATTAATTCTAAGGCACGTACACATTTTTGAAGTTTTAGCAGAATGAAAAGTTTATTACAGTACCACTGTAATGTACCTCCCTCTGGAATCTCTTCCCCCCCCCCCCCCTTTTTTAATAACCACAAAAGTGTGTTATTGGGTATTGTGCATGCCCCACCTGCCAGGTATTGGTAAATATTATTTTGAAAGTAAAATTACTCGAAAACGGCGAGGCAATAGTAACCGTGGTTTTTTACATGAGATGATTCGAAGACAGCGACAAGTGTTATGGTGCAGACAATCTGTTTTCCATTTTTAATATCATCCCCAATGTATGCAATAAACAAGTGTTCCAGGTCCAAGCTCAAAGAGGTGTATCTTCCTGAGTATTCACTTTAGACCACAAGTCACATAAGGGCCATGGTGGCTCAGCGGTTAGCCTGCTCGCCTCCCATCAAAGCGATCCGGGTTCAATCCCCGGTCGGGTCACTTCGGATTTTCGCATGTGGGAATTATGCCGGACGATGTCGTTCAGTAGGTTATCTCGGGGATCTCCCGTTTCCCCCGACCTTTCATTTCGGCGCTGCTCTATACTCACCTCAATCATCCTCATCGGCTCGCAAGACCTCGATGTTTAAAGTCGTCCAAATCTTTTCACTTCCCATAAGTAAAATATATGTTCACTTTTTTTTTTTTTTTTTCGTGATTAACCTGCAACCGAAGTTTGCCGGTCGAATTTAGAAACATTCTCTATAGTCCCTCGGTGGCATAATTGTCCGGAATACCAGGTTGCTGGGAGTGCAGATCCGCTGGAGCTTCGTTACTATGTCTAACAAGCTATATTGTTTGCAATATGTTTTGGTTTTTTCCCCTGGCCTGGATACCGACGCGTCGCTGCAGTTAGCTTGGCTTGTCCACTTTGACTGATTCACATCATCATGATCATTGGAGACCTGAAGAATTCGCGGATTCATTTCGAGGCAAGCAAGAACGCCAAACACGTGCGTTTATATAACTTTAGCCATCGGTTGACACGGTGTTTGACACCTCCTGGAGAACGCTTGTCCAATCATCGCCTTCCACTGCGACGACAGATAATCAATGCGCAGTTGATATCTTCATATGTGCACATAAGACTGTAGAGTTTTGCCTGCAGGTCATTTAATTCGCGAATTTTTCAGGTCTCTAATGATCATTAATTAAAATTCCCCGGCACAAACTAGATGTGGTGTTCGGCATCGTATGTTCTTTATTGCACAGTTCAGTAATTTACAAACTTAACCAAATGGAGATGGTAATGGAGAGACATACATTATGTGACAGCACTATCATTTTTCTCAAATGGGAAACCTCAAATGTTCCGACTTATGAAATGGAATCCAGGAACTGAGTCCAATTATGCTAATATAGGTTATTCACGGTAAAGTGAGCAATTTTGGGAGCCCTCTCATTTGGAATAATAGGCAATAAATATGTCGTATTTTAGCCTTAGACGTTAACTCCCGAATGCGGTGGAATATACACGCTGTGTTTATTACTTACATTGCAATATTAATTTGAAAAGGTGGCTACAGGATTTAAAAAAAAGGCTGAAAGGAAAACGTAAATAGGTTCTTAAGAGTACTCAGTTTAACATGAACGGGTTATAATAAGTGTAATTAAAGTTAACTTTAATTAGTTTCCGTGTTCTTTTAAAACACGTTTTTCTTAAAGAGAGAATTTTTCTAGTTAATTGATATATTTTTTCAACCGTTTTAATTAATGAGTCGCTTACGAAATACCGAGCTAGTTGTAATGGTAAACCACTGAACTGTCATGTGGGAGAACACAGGTTCGATCCCTGTTCCGGCTATCCTCATTTCCTGGTTTTCCGAAATCACTCCAAGCGAATGCTAGAATGATTCCTTACTAAAGCCCTTGGCCGATTAATTCCCCGTCTATGCTTCTCTGAGCAACTTGCTTCGTTGTCTAGATGTTCCGTTGTATATAATTATATATTTTAAAGTTAAAGTATTTTTGGAGCGAGATTTGAACATGAACAGATATCTCTGGCGACCGCGACTTTAGCAATTGCCTACTACGTTCTACTGTAAGTGGAAGGTAAAACGAGATTATTTCACAAGTGTGGTACGCGTGGCTTTTTCATTTTCTCGTAATGATCAAGTGTTTCGAGTGTTATAGGCTGTTCACGGCACACTGAGCACTTTTAAAAGCCCTGCTTGAGATCTAATTGTATTCACGTTGTGTATTCTTTCGTCATATGTAAAATTAACATTGCCATGGGCCTCATCACTTTATTCATGCATCGGCCAATTAAATATCTTGCAAATCTGCTAATTTTTACACTTCAATGCGCTTAAAAAAAACAGAAAGCAAGAGAAATAATTTAATCTGTCGCAAATGGCGAAAAAAGGTAAAAAGTTCAAAATGTGGTTTCGATGTTATGCTTGTACCAGATAAGAGCTGGAATGATTGGTACTTATTAATATAGTGCACGCACCACGTATGGTCGGCGCCAAATCTGCAACAGTCAGTGCCGCTACTTGAACTGTTATAATAAATATGGCACGATCCCCTACAAATCAAATATGCAAAACATAAAACTATCTAACATAACAGTAACATGATAGTATGTACAAATTAATATATGTATATATATAATGAATTATTACTGTTCATTATTTACTTGCCTCGGCTCAGAGACACTTCCAGATAGTGCTAAGGTCAATATTACATCAAATTATGAAATAACAATAAAATTTGCATATTATTAGAAGACCTGATAAAATATTAGAAGAAATACCAAAACTCAAATAACACTTGATGTTATTTTTTAAGGAGATATTAAAGAAAAAATGGAATGACTAACAGACTGGGTGCTCCTTAGTCTCTTACGTTTTTCATAGATTATGAAAAATCAAATGTACCTATTTATTACAACAAACAAATTAAAAGTTTGCGTTATTAAGTACATGCAAATGGATTTACCAGAAGATAACTAGTCAACCATGTGAGCATTCAGAGGCAAGGCAAAGAGCTCCCATTTAATGCCGGGAACATTTTGAAATGTTCACTACTAATTAACCCTTGCAGAACAGTTCATGCAAAATATGGTGTACGCTGGACTTTGCTTTTGATGCAAAATCTTGTAGTTCACAGCTAGACCTGCAGTTCTCCTCCTGGGTTTAAATGTGGTACATCACCACTCCCTGTCGACCACCATCCCGTGACGGCATGGGTACTCCGACATCCTTCCTTCATTCAAGGTCCTGGCGTCGACCTCCGACTCAACCATTTAAGCGGCGACCCACGGCGCTGACCGCGTTTCCGGAGGTGTAACCACTCTTCGTGACGTACTTCCTTCAGAAATGGTCCAAGATACTCGGAAAACCAAATGACGAAGCTCTCAATCCCTTAAGGTAGTCGTCGACATCTCGGTTACTGACGACTCAGTATTTATTTATGTTCTTCTTTTCGAATACTTCTATTGCTTAAATTTGACTACATTCGATCGTAATAAGAACACTTCTCAAAATTAAATTCCAATGTTAAATTAACTTCATTATAAGACATTAAATCGGAGCCTCATACTTATTTTAGTTCCATATACTAATATTATTTTAGAACATCCTTTAAAACGTTCCTAACACTAAAAATAAAAGGCTTTCTTACCAACCAGTACCATTCGTGCTTCTACAAAAGAAAGAAGTTTGCAAAACAAAACATTCTCGTAGATAAACACAGGGTCAAAGAGCACAAAATTATAATTAAAAGATCTATTTAACATTTATACACCTATTTTACCTTTTTAACTAGATTAAATTTTACATATATGTACCACTTGTTGCATTCGAATTACGTTAATTTTATTGATCAAGTTAGGAAGAAAAATCAGGTGTCCGCCCAAAGTTTTCTAATATAATATTTTATCTAGGAAAAATTTTCAATTAATAATTGTAGCACCTGTTATTTATTTTAAAATTATTTTAATATTTATATTATATGCTACATGCATATTGGTTACTTTACAATTAAAATTACTAAGGAACTCCAACTAATCAACATACAATGATTACACTTTCAACACAAAATTAATACAGAAAACACACTATTTGCAAAGTAGCCCTTAAAATTGCTTGGAAGAGTTTTTAAGTTTTTTATCCTTTAAGGTAACAAGGATGGTCACCCACTTGATATGATGACGCAGTATATGTTACTGTCTCTCACATCGTTGGGTGGCTACGTCTCGCAGTGACACTGCTGTTGACGTTATGGCTCTCGAGTAACACTGCGTCCCTGCTGGTAGCGTAGCACTTCCTCTGAAACACTTATAAGTATCTATGTGGAACAGTTTAATACTTTCCACAAACCAACAATTTCGATTGTTAGCTCCTGTCGTATCAAGTAGGAGGCCAAATAATAATTCTCATAGGAAATATAAATTCATATGGTGCGATGTAATACATGGACCAATTAACACCAGTGGGTGTCGGTTTTTTTAAATGTCATTATCACTTATTTTAGTCCCCAGACTACGTCACTCCACAGTGTCCTGGTCACAGTTCACACTCACAATTTTTTTTCACCTTGGGCCAATTTCTAGAGTGACCCTGACAAATAAACTGGGTCCCCACACTCATCCACCAATGCTCACAGTGGTTTGATAATTAAATGATTAGAGAATGGTTTATCAACCATATCATCGATTAGATTTATGAATAGGTGTAAAGAAGACTCTCGGCCCTCTAAATATGTAATTCTCATAAGACCCTACCTGCGAAAGGATCTGTCTCATTATTGTAAATTCACATTAGCTGGGATGAAGTATCATATCTTTATTCATTCCATTGTCATTGCCGACAGAAACGTTGCACTTCTTAGATTAAATATTTTCCTTACTGGTTTTACTAGCGATGGATTCTTTTGACCAGCTGGCCACCTTATTTATTTAAATTAAAATTGGTTAATGATCATTACCAAACATCGTTGCAATCCTTGCAGTTTAGTTTGTCATATTTATGCAGATTACATGGCTTGCGATTCAGACTCTGAACTAGGCCAAGCATTTCATTATATCACACAACTACACCTTTATCTTGGTTGGAAATTTAAAGTACTATGTTGCTAAATATATTACTAAATCATCAGTTCACTACAAGACATCGTCGTCAACGTGGCACACGTTCAGGGCACAATAAAATATTATTAGACGTGGAACAAATTCTTATCATCAACTGGCGGCATTAATCTTTGCCTTATTATTTTGTACACCTCATGGACATAAATTCAAGCCCCAAACATTAATTAATACAACAAAATTCCACTTTTACGACAATAATTCTCAGTAATCACATCTCAAAATTACACACTTCTCGTTTGGCAGCTAAAGGATACTTATTTATTTTTCCAACATATTTCCTAAACTGGCTTAATTGTCTGTTGGTACTCTCTTAAAGCCATGATGATGTACTTGCCTATAACTTTTCCTGTCTCAGGACAAACTACTTCGTAGTAATTATGATTACAGATCTTCGAAATTCGCACTGGTCCAACGTACAGTGGCATCAATTTCTTGGAAAGATATTCACAATCTTTGGAAATGCAAAGACCTCGAACCAACACAAGCTGTCAGACGGTTAGGTCCTTCTTCCGGGATTTCTTCGCGTACTTGTTTCTTCGTTGAGCGGCTAAGATTTATCTTTTTCTTGTGAATTCCAATATTTCTCTTTTCCTTTCTTCGGTGTCTTCTTCATTTTCCGTTGATTAAGTGTTGGGCGGAGGAGGTAATTTTGATATGTCAAATACTAGGTATCGCTTACCTGATAATGCTTCCAGAGGGGTGATGGAAGTTGATTCATGTACTGTATTGTTCGTTATGTACTCGATCATTGGTAGTTTATCTCACCAATTTTTACATGCTTGATGTCACAAAATGCGGAGCATGTTTCCTAATGATTTTGTTCGACGCTCTACCGGGCTACTCTTTGGATGCCTGACCGATGATGTGGTGGGCAAAATATTAAACTTCCTAGTGCCTAGTTGCCAGGTTTTTCCCGTAAACTGGGTTCCTTTGTCGGATAGCACACATCTCGGTTGGCCCACTTCTTCCACAAAAGATTTTAATTTTCTTAAGACTGTTCCATCATTGGCTTGCACTATCGCTTATAACTTGGTAAACTTTGAGAAAATATTCATTATGACGAACACATAGGATACTTTAGCCCGGGATTGGGGCAACGGTCCAAATAAATCTACAGAAATCAAGTCCAATGGTTTATCGGGAATAATTGGTTGTAGTTCTCCAATCATTTGTTCTTGCGCATGCTTGCACCGCTGACAGAGATAGCATGCTCTCACTGTCATGGTAACTAATTTTTGCATACCCTTAAAGTATAAATGTCTCAGCAATGCTTCATAGGTCTTGCGTATGTGTGACCTAACATCTCATGGGCGTCCAGTGCTAACTGTAGTTGAAGCGTCTCGGATATCACTGGCTTCCATTATTGTTCAAAATGTCTTCTGTTACGGCTACTGTAGAACAAAACTCCACATTCCGTCTTACAATTTAATGTGTGAAATAAATTCTCTTCGGGTAGTAGTGATAGTTTTTTGTTGCTACAAAATTTGTCTTCCCGCTGTTTCTCATATAGATTTTTCAAGTTCTCTCGCCATAATTCACTTAACACCGGTGCCTTACATACTGATGCGACCATATATTCGTCGTGCTTCTTATCCTGTTGTAGTACTTTCTCATCAGGAATGTTGCTCAACAAATCCGCAATTACATTGCTAGAACCTCTGATATGCCGATATTCTGTATCAAACTCCTGGACAAGGAGTGCCCATCGGGTTAATCTGCTGCTGAAAATGTGCCCGATCGTTAAGCTCAATAATGCCTGATGGTCAGTGTGCAAGATTACATTTTCTCCAAGTAATAGGGTAGAAAATTTTTGCAAACTCCACACAATGCCAAGCATTTCTTTCTTTGTTATGGTATGATTCTTCTCGGCTTTACTCAGCGTTCGGCTAGTCATAGTCTTCTCGTTCCCCTGGAGGTCGAGTTGTGCCAATCTAGCACCTAACGCATATGCCGAGTCATCCGTATATAGGTGGTATTCACTCCCTTGCCTGCCTGGGGTTATGTATCACTTGCTCTTCCATGAACAACCTTTTTACCTGCTCGAAAGCTTCCTGTCGCGCTGACGTCCATACCCACTTAACGTCTTTTCGGAGTAGCTCAAATAAAGGTAAAGCAATACCGGCTACTTGGTTGGAGTAGTTACAGTAGAATCCTACTACTACCAGAAATGCCCGTAGTTGTTTCACACTCTTTAGCACTGGAAAATGGGAAATGGCTATCAGCTTATCTAGTGCTGTTTTGATGCCATCCGGTGTAATAATGTGCCCTAAGAAAGGGACTTCCTCTAGTCTAAAGAGTGACTTACACAACTTCACTGTCATACCAGCTGTGGCTAGTAACTGTAACACCGCATTAAGGTGCTCAATGTGGGTTTCGAAGGTAGGTGAGGTGCTCAGTATGTCATCCACATAAGAACGTGCGAATTTTACGCACTCGTCCTCTAGAGTTAGGGTCATGCATTGCTTGAACTGAGCCACTGTGTTGCACAACCCAAACGGCAACACTTGAAAATCATAACTGCTGGTTTCTAAACAGAAAACCGGTATACTGTTTTGAAGTTTCTTCCAATAGCAACAACCAATAACCATGGGCCATATCTATGGTGCTCATGTACTTGACACCGTTATATAGGCGTGCAGTAGTTCATCTGTGGCCCTGGGGCTTTCTCGGGCTTTCACTGTAGTGGCTTTTATGCGTCTCGCGTCTAGGCACAATCGTACCGAACCATCTTTTTTCCGCACACACACCATGGGGTTTGTGTATGGGCTGGAAGTGTGCTCAATAGAATCCCATTCGAGCATTTGCTTTAAATAAGCCTCTTCCTCATGCATAAACGTATTTGGGATGGGATACGATTTACAAAGAAAAGGTTCTCCAGGCACGACTTCAATTCGGGCGTGAAAAAAATTGTTTCTCTCTGGTCTCTCGGAGAAAGTATTCTGATGTATAAAAAGTAAGGTTTGTAATTAAACCTTCTGTTCTTGCGAAAGGGCCTCGATATTGAACACAGCTAGGTGCATTTCCTCAAATTTACCATTCACACTGGATTTCTCGAGTGGTCGGCTTAATGAAAGAATCGACAAAGATGTCAGAAAATTTCCAATTACCGGGAAAAGTACCAGTGTTGTGGTCAGCGTCTTAAGTGTTGACCATCCCCAAAATCCAATTTAATTTGATATTTGGTCGTAAAATCGGCCCCTAGAATTAAGGGGTTGTTCAGCCCTTTAATTACCAAAGCTGATATTGGTTTCGGCTTTCCTAATCCATTAATCATTAATAACACCTGTTTGGTAATAATCGGACTAGACTTTGATGCTGCTCCCACAAATCGTAATCTGGGCACGGACACACACTGTAAATTCCGACCTGTGGCTGCGATCTCATTACATAATTTTTCAGAAACACAAGTTACCTCTGCTCCGCTATCTAGTAATACTGGGACCGGCATATCGTATACCTTTAATAACAATTCTGGGCATAATATAGATCGTGAATTTTCTGGTTCTTCTATCGGAACTGACAACAAAAATCTTCGATCTGTCTGCTCTAAATAAACCCGCAGTACTGATACCGTGGTGCATACTTCAGCATGCCCATTTATATTGTACGGTACATCATGAGCTCTGAACAAATTGGACCTCTCTGGAAAAACGTGGCTTAAGGTCAGCGATGGAGGTCCGTCCTCTCTGACCCCTAATAGTTTAACCGGTGGTCACGGTTCTGCGAGTAACCGTTAGCCGGGGTGTCGGTGTTCATCAGAGACTAAAGAAGAGGTGGACCGATCTCGCTGGCTGCACACAACCTATCTCCATGTCCCAACATTGAACTGCTTTTCTGCATACACGTCTAGCAAAATGACGTGGATTAGGTTTGAGGTCAGAACACTGTTTAGTAAACAAGTGCTTTTGAGATGTTTTTATACTTTCGCTAACCAATTTGTAATGCTTTTTGATTAAATTCAAACTTGTTAAACTGTTTTATTAATATAATAATGCTTGCCAATTAAAAATTAAGATGGGAACAAACCCGTCCATCACTGTTGACCATGTGGCTTTGACAGTTGTGTAGAATTGGGGTAGGTCAATGTTGGGTACATGCTCAGAAGCGGTCTACCTCATCTTTAGTCTATGGTGTTCTGCGGTGGTGAAGGTTGAGACATCGCTGCAAACGACGGTGACCTCGGATCTAGTGGCGTTTGGTTCTCGAAGTATCTCTGCACGATTCCTCCCTGGTAGGCCTGTTCAGGTTTCTGCGTGGAACGTACCAACCGCGAGTCTGCGTCTTCGTTTTGAAACCCCATGTTCGTCCTTTCTTCCCTTCTGCTTGGCGAATGTCGTCCTGGTATGCGTTGCTGTTCAATACTGTCTTCGTTGGTAGCTCCGGAACCCTTTCTTCCGCGTTCTTTGGAATTCCACGAGGCGTATCTGCGCTGGCGCTGTTCTTCTGTTTGTCGTACAGATTCGTCCTCTCGTTTATCTCGGTCCCTGCTATCGTACGGATTTCCCCGATCGTGATACTTCCCTCTCCCTCCGTAGGAGTTGCGGTAAAAATGTCGGCCGCCTCTAGATTAAAGGTTAAAGTTGTCGTAATAACGACCAGCCTGATTACATGGCATGACCCAACATGTATTTACAGATGTATTACGATAATATCAAGGTGGTGCATGAAATGTATTCCTACCCGCATTTCCGTTACGTGCAGGGGACGTGCGATCATTATTAGGCGTGACTTGGCCATCTCTACTTCCCTGTTGACGCTTCAACTTACCAATGGCGTCAAAGACTAAGAGCTCTTGGTGGAATGTTGTTAAACAAGCATCATGCCTACTGGCCCAATGTGCCTGGTATTTGAATGCAAGTTGCCTCATCTGTCACAGGGGGATCTAAGTAGCGAGATTTCTCATACATTTCCGCTATATGTGCTTCTAGGGGTTTCCCGTTTCCAGGCCAAAACTTTTCCGCGTGTAACTGGGCGCGTAAGTTCCCCTGTACATTTTTATTCCGAAAGTTAGCCAGAAATTTGCACTTCCTCGTAATAGGAATGGATATCTGCTTTATTGATCCCCCGCCAAAAATACGCTGTTGACTTGAGGCACAGGTTAATACAACGCAACTTGTCCGCGTCATTCAAGCTGAATAAGTTAGAATATTCATCCAGCTTATCAAAAAAAAAAAATAACAGGGCTCTCTCCAGTCTTCCCTTCGAATGAAGGCATCTGGTCCGCCCATAGTTTACTGTGGTAGTGTAATAATGACCTTGCAGAACAAATTGCCTGTGTGAGGTTGTCATAGGCGTGAACGGACTCGTGTCTGTCGGGCGAACTAGTAATTAATGAAGGATCAACGCAGTTCGTTTGATATGCGGGACTCGGGCTGGTATTTCTGAGCTGTATTTCCCCTACGGACTTAATGGCATCGTTTAGCTTATCCGTTACTAACTTCATTTCACCACCAGCTTGGTTAAATTTTGGCTTCTGTGGTGGTTTTCTCGTTGTCCAGCTCTTACGCTCTACCTGGTGTCCAAAGGATTCCAGTTGCACAGACGCTCTTTCCTCCATGTCGGTGGTATTGCGTTCGATCGCCGTAAATCGCTGCTCAAACCTTTCCGAAATAGCTTCCAGTTCAGTGCGTATGAGTAATTTCCCCTCGTAAAACATCGGAAGTCTGTTCCAACGTTTTATCTACTGTCTTTACTTCTCGCTGCACCAGGGATAATTGTGCGGACCACGCCTGAATTAACTGATTAAACTGCGCATTAAAGTTACTTTCCATAGACTCACGCTGAACTACTAGTGTTCGTATAAGCTCGCCTTTCATTTCACGCATATCGCGAGACTGTTGTTCTTGGGGTGCACTCATTTCACTTGACTTATTCCTGTCGTGCACTCATTTCACTTGACTTATTCCTGTCGTGCACTCATTTCATGAAACTGCTGTTCCTGGCGTGCATTCATTTCGCGTATAACTCCGTCAATTGTGCAAACGTGCGTGTCTGTGGAAAATTAGCACTACTGGGCACTTACTCGTTAGTATTCTTTGTCAGCCACGTTTTCTGAGGTCGAGTTATCTATGGCTGTCTGTAATTCTGTGTCTCGTATTAGCCATTGTATCATCTGGGGGAATTGACGACATTTTGTTCTGTGTCTTTAGCCTTCCTAAGAAATAATGGTGACCTTGTTTTGCTGTTCATAAATTGTATCATTTTATAACTTATATAGTTTCCTCTATGGAAGTTCTTACTGACCATAACTTGCAGCTTTATCTATGGTTATCAGGATTTATATGGGTTAAAATTATGTCGAAAGCCCCACTACAAGGGTAGCCAATTCTGTACCAGATAAGAGCTGGAATGATTGGTACTTATTAATATAGTGCACGCACCACGTATGGTCGGCGCCAAATCTGCAACAGTCAGTGCCGCTACTTGAACTGTTATAATAAATATGGCACGATCCCCTACAAATCAAATATGCAAAACATAAAAC
Organism: Dryococelus australis; assembly: GCA_029891345.1. Taxonomy (NCBI): domain Eukaryota; kingdom Metazoa; phylum Arthropoda; class Insecta; order Phasmatodea; family Phasmatidae; genus Dryococelus; species Dryococelus australis. Next base: position 49,670,245 of record CM057005.1, read on the forward strand.
TATCTAGCATAAGACAGTAATATGATATATATACATATATTAATTTGTACATACTATCATTAATTATTACTGTTAATTATTTACTTGCCTCGGCTCAGAGACTCTTCCAGATAAAGTGCTAAGGTCAATATTACATCAAATTATGAAATAAAATTAAAATCTGCATATTATTCGAAGACATTATAAAAAAAGTAAAAAAGTTCAAAATGTGTTTTCGATGTTATGCTATCTACATTATATCGTTTCCACGTTGTAACCTTCAAACCAGCAAATTTTGAGAAACTTATCAAACGAAAATGTTTGAGCAGAAATTGAACCTCTATTCTATTGAAAAAGTAAGTTTCATTTCTTCACATTCGCAGAACAAAGTTGTCAGAACTGAGCAAATTCAGTGATTAAATAGGGAGATAGTCAGTGTTATTTTCCAACAAACCTTGAATATATTTCAGAAGCATTGCAACTATAAATGCATATCTAGTTGTAGTGCTTCTGGAATGTATTCAATGTTTGTTGGGAAACTAAATAACATAATAAAAACAAAAGGCCTCGTCATTTTTATAAAGTGTGATTTCTACATTTCCCTAAGAGATTCGCAGTTTTATAGTTCTGAAAGCTGCGTTTGCAGGAAACCAATTAAATGTTGCAACATAAAAATGGTTGCTATAATGGGCATTATATCCCAATTCTCTCTTCGTTGAAAATGACGTCTGAAATGATTAAGCGAGTTATAAAATGTGATCTAAACATGTATATAGAACCTCATAAGGAAACTAACACTACTATTTCGCTGACAATTTAATTGCTTTTGCTTAGTTCTGATAACGTTTTTCTGCAACTGTAAGGAAATGAAACTTATTTTTTCAGTAAAATACAAACGACAAAAATATATTTGTACAACCTCTGTTCTGTTGTTTCGAAGTGAATCGACAAACAGTTTAAATAAGAAATTACTGATAACTAATGAGTAGAGCCAACTTTTTTTTTCGCGAAAAGATTTACGCTCTGGTTAGACTTGAATATCCTACGTGCGCACTTGCATCTTTCCTTCGGCTATTGGCCGCCTGTCTTCATGAGAAGACAGTCTGTTACATGAGTGAGCCAATAAGAATTAAGTTTCTTCGATACTGACCGTCCGTGATTGGCTGTCAGAAAGATACGACGCGTAACTGTTTAAATAATCCAATCACGAGAGTGCTTCTGAACTAAAGTGTTTTGGAATACAACTTGTCCTGAAATCTTTCCTCTACATGGCTGCAAATAAATTTTAGTAAAGTTCTTGAAATTTTATATGGTATGCAGGCAGTGACGTCTCATTGACAGCAATATAATCTCGGACGAAACCAGAAACATGTGAAACAGTAAAAAGACAATTAAAATATACGAGTGACTTACCCGGAAGTCGAATTCAGAAAAAAAAACTCGTAAAATTAATCAATCTTGCGATAAACTGCATTACGGAGGTAGAATTCGGAGCATAAACTTCGGATGTAATCGGTGTAATGTTTTGAATGATAGGGTTTACTAAGCTGAAATATTTACTCGGCCATCATTTTGAAAATAAGTGTCGGACATACTTGAAACACATTTGTACATATCAACTACAACTTGATTGAGAAGTTACCTAGGAATCTGTCAATTGTTTTCCAAGAAATTACACAAAAACTTGATTCATGTAGCGCTATCTTACAAAGTTGCTGACAAAAGTTTTTTTTTTGGCTTATTTGATCCTTGTAACAGATAGTCTACAATCAGCGTACAAAATTTGGTTGAAATCGGTTGAATGGTATGGTAGTTATACCAAATAAACTTAAAATACTGATATGGCCACTATTTTGAAAATAAGTGCCTTATAAAGTTGAACTACTCATATTGACCTGGCCTATCATGGTATTTGTTACGTGCAGAATTTGGCCAAAATTGGTTTAGTAGTTTTCGAGATATAATTTTAAAGATGTATTTTTCATGTCGCGCTATCCTTTAAAATGGCAGACTAACCTGGTTGATTTTTAGCTTATGTGATGTTTGTAATATATATCGTCAACGTACAAAATCTAGTTGAAATTGGCCAAATGGTATAGTAGTTATACCTACCTCACCTAAAATACGTGGTGGCCACCATTCTGAAAATACGTACCTAATATAGTTTATTTACTTCGCCTATGATAGTATTACTTACTTGCCAAATTTGTCGAAAATGGGTTGAGTAGTTTTCGAGATAAAACGTAAAAGCTGAATTTTTTCATGTTGTGCTATATTCCGAAACCGGCGGACAAAAGTGGATGATTGGCTTATATGATGCTTGTAGTAGATAATGACAGCGTACAAAATTTGTTTGAAATTGGTTAAACGCTACTGTTGTTTACCAAATAAACCTAGAATATTTGTATCGCCACCATTTTGAAGGTAAGTGCGTAATTAAGTTCAATTACTAACAGTTACCTAGCCAATTACAGTATTACTTACGTAATAAATCTGGCGAAAATAAAGTAGTTTTGAGGTATAACGTAAAAGCTTTATTTTTTTCATGTGCAGCTATCTTAAACAATGTCTTAACAACAACAATATTAACCTCTAAATTTAATGCTTACATATCGCGCTGTCAGCATACAAAATTTGGTTAACATCGATTAAATCGTTTCCGAAATATGACATCGCAACAAAATTTAAAAAATGGCCACCATGTTAAAAGTAAGTTCCCAGCCTGGTCGAAAACAATGTCACGTGCCCTTACTTAGTACTATATGTGTACCGATTTTGACACACACACAAAGAGAGACACATGTAGAAGTGATCTCATAAGCCTTTCTTGCCTTCTAAAAATAGGCTAGAAATTGCCACAGAGTATGATGTTAGGAGGATTGAGCAAAGTTTTAAGTTATTTCAAGAGGTAAAAATGAAGTAGAAATCTGTGGACAGATGTGTACCATAAATGTGTTGTGGATTTTAGCCAACAGGCAACCACTGCCATGTAGTGCCACGTTTGTAGTAGCTTTTGCAGGCACGACACCTGCCGGCCGGGGTAATGATCCGAATACAGGCGCTCTGGAATTCCCACTGCACCTGTGGGTGCACTACCCATTTGTGACGTTCCATTACAACTGCGCATAAACGTAACTCACTGCACTGCGATAAATAGCTCAGATATTTGCGGCCTGAAATTCAGGCCGCTATACCCCGTCTGTACTGCTGTTCTCTCGCGCCACAATCACGAACGTTCATAAAGCTTTGTCACACTCTTTCAAACAAAACTCGTCAGAGAATGGGAGGAAGCTGTGACGTCACTGAGACGTCACTGAAGCATCCACTTACGGCTGAAAAAATTTGGATAGCTAAATTTTCCATAAAAAAAAAAAAGGTATGTTGGACTAGTATAAAAATTTTCTGAAGTTAGATGGTCACAGCCATTTAGAATCGCATACAACCAAACTGCAATTTATGACCCCATATAAATTATACATATAGTAGTTCCGGGTGAGATGGACCACCGGGAGAAGCGGACCACTGCTAGTATTTCATAAATCAGTCGCTAGAGTGCAATTGTGTCCAGTTTGCTCGATGATGGCAGATGTGTAACTTCCGTGATTTTGTTTTGGAGTGTTATGTTGTACAGTTTACGTGTAATTCGTGTCTATTGTAACGAAGTAGGTACAAAAGTTTTTTACGCATTCTGTTAATTTAATGTGTTGTCAGTTTTTATGCAGGATCTTGTTATGATTGCATTTTTTTTAAAAGCATATTGTAACTTTCTGCGCCACTGTAGCAAACGTGGAGCTTTGTTTGCCAAAGAAGGTTGTAGTTCTTGAGTGGTCCATCTCTCCCATAGTTTTGGGACAGGTGGACTAGACACACTAGGCGATAGATGGGCCACTTATTTTAGTAGTGCAAATTGTATACTTGTATGTGTGTAGTGTAAACAAGCTCTTTTGAGGGAAGGTTGATTATAATAATAGCAGCTAAAGATTTTAAAATATGTGTAGTTGTCGGTTGGTGCAGGTATTTTTAAAATAACTTAATCCTAGATAAATACTAACAACCTTCCTAACAATTAAAAATCGTAGTTTTGTTCTGTTCTCCTATTTTGATAAAACACATTAGATTCTTACACAAAAAATTTACGTTTTTTATGTAAATAAATATGGAGAGAGTTATACAACCTGTGTGTCGGTAAAATAAGGTTTTTGAATGTATAGATCACCACTGATACAGACATGGCAGATCTAAGTACCCTATACTGACCTAAATACTTGACATGCATAGGTCACTGTGGTTTGTTTCCCCGAATATCGTAGTAGCAGCTCCGCACATTGTTTCGGAAATTGTAAAGCAATAAAAGTATCACAATGGTTTACAGTAAACTTCCAGAAAAATATTGCTGTTATAGGCTATTGCACTGTAACTATTTAGTCTTATAGATCGGATGCAAGTTTGTTTTTAAGTAATGATGTAAGAATAGCGTTCTTTGTTCGAATTGCGTATGCTTAATACTGTGAGAATTTCAGACTTGCTTTATTAATTGTACCCCTATATACGAGCGAAACTAGCAGTCCATTCATGGGCTCTTTTTTTTCTCAGGAAAATGCCAATATTTTACCAGCATAAAGGCGTTTCAAATCGAAGCCAGTGGCCTGAGGAGATTCTACATAGAGCAGTGGATGCTGTTGGTAAAAATATTATGGGTGTCAATGAGGCCGCAATAAATTTCGGTGTACCCAAGACGACACTGAAACGAAGACTGAAATCCAATAATGTCACTAAGAGAAGTCTTGGCCCTATATAAATTAGGTGAAGAGAATGAAAGAAAAATGGTTGACCATATTAAAAAGCTTCAAAATCATGAATTTGCTCCAACAAGAAACAGTGTCCGATCGATGGCCTTTCACTTAGCAGAACGCTTGAATCTTGACCTTAATGACAGGGAAAATAAAATGGCAGGACACGCCTGGCTAAAATCTTTTTTATCTCGGAATCCTGATCTCACCATCAGAAAAGTTGGAGTGTCAGTGGCTCGTGCTTTAGGAATAAATAAAGATTATGTGAAGGAATACTTTGATTTGCTCAAAGAGTTATTGTCTGAAAATTACTTGAGTGGAAATCCCGGGCATATATTCAAAATGGACGAAACGGGTCTGCCATTAAACAATAAGTCTGGAGAAGTTATTGCAGAAAAACGTTCTCGGAGTGTATCCTTAATTACATATGGTGAAAAAGGGTGAAACAATATCAATTCTGGCACGTGTCAATGGGAAAGGATCATTTATTCCTCCAAACAGTATTTTCAAGGGCAAGACGAGTACACGGATGGAATGCCTCCAGGATCTGTGGTTAAAATGTCACAGAAATCAGTACATGTAAATTATGAATTTCTTTTTGACTGGCTTCTAAACCACTTCACTCCAATAAAACCACAAGGAAATTTTTTACTCATAGTAGATAGTCATACATCACACACCAGTAGCATATAAATACTTTAATTTGCAGAGAGCAATTGGATAATTTTGCTGAGTCTCCCAAGCCACACAACTCATTGGCTCCAACTACTCGACGGGGTATTTTTCAAGTCTCTGAAGTCGTACTGCTTTAAGACATGCAACAACTTTATGGCAAATCACCCTTCAAGAAAACTGACAAGACTACATACAGTTCGAAGAAATGCTGAGTGCTGCCTGAAACAAAAAAGCATCAGTTTAAAATGGCGTCTCTGCATTAAAATCTACTGGAATCATACCTTTTAATCCTAATGTCATCCCAGGATATGTTTTTCTTACTGACATTACTGGACAAAACCAAGCTTCAGATGGGATCTAGAAAGCAACTGAACATGTTCATAAGCCTATGGCTGAACAAACTATCGAAAATTCTCAAACCTGTTTTCCAGTAAATTCAGGAGAGAATATATCGTATTCCCAAGGGACTTTTCGAAGTTCTGTTCCAGGAACCTCAACAGAGATCTCACGTTTCCCTGGGACTATTCGAAGTTCTCTTCCAGGAACCTCAACAGTGAACATTTTATATTTCCCTGGGACTGTTCGAAGCTCTCTTTCAGTAACCTCAACAGTGAACATTTCACATTTCCCTGGGACTGTTCGAAGCTCACTTCCAGGAACCTCATTAGAGAACATTTCGATTCACGATAATGAAACAGCCTACATAATACGGCATAAAGTTGCTACGCCTGAAAAGATACCTGAAGAAGTTTTGTCAAAACATTTGACACCCAGTAAAATGCTGTGTGATATTTCTCCAGTGCCCTTGGTAATGAAAGTTAAAGCAGTGTGACTACGAGGTAGACCAGTTTATCTAGCAAAAATTCTCAACTCCCCTGAAAACGCAGCAGTACTAAAGGAAATGAAAAGAATACGAAAGGAAGCCCAAGAGGGGAAATTGAACAAAAGAGAAGAAAGAGAAAAATGTAAACAAGAAAAAGAAAGGAGACAAAAGAAGAAAAAAACCAGGCAAAATTTGACAGCAGGAAAACAATCACGCAAGAGAAAAGGAAAATCAATTTTTTCAGAGAGGAAAGGTAAAAGAACAAAAGGACATTCAAGTCTGTCTCATTCATCGGAAAGTGAAGACAACTCCCCAGTTATGTTAGATGCAAGTGACGACAGTCTACCAGAAGAATGGATTGAAAATGAATGTGTTGTTTGCGGAGAAGATTTTAAATAAAAACAAGAAAATGTGATGAGTGATTTCAGTGTATGTTATGTCATCATTGGCTTCACGAAGGCTGTAGCCAATATGAAAATGTGTGTCACAAATGTGGGAAAATAATTACTAAAAGGAATGCACACATATGACAGAGCGGATTTTTAATTTAGAAACACAATTGTTAAACATTTGCATTCATAGCAAACTGTATTTTGTAATATGATTACCTTTCAGCTGAAATTATTTTACTAAAATAACAATATTTGTTCTGTTGTTATAATAGCATATTGGGGCTTTCGTACTGTTCAGAGAAATGTTTTCTTGAAATAATATATGTTAAAAGTGTGAAATGTTTATTTTAGGAAACTATTAATGTCTTTTAAGGTTTTATAATTTCTGGTCAATCCATCCCATACCATGTGGACTATGGGATATATGGACTATGCAAACTTTTTTTAAAAGGGACTAAAGTGATAGTTAGTTCTCTTTCAATCTAAGTATGTCAATGAATGATAAGGAAACATTACTGGGCATCATCTCGACTAATCCATTTGTCGCTGAATATGAATTTTCGCAACAATTTATGAATCAAAAAACATGGTCCATCTCCCAGAACTACCATATATATATATATATATATATATATATATATATATATATATATATATATATATATATATATATATATATATATATATATATATATATCTTACGAATTACATTAAAATTATTTTTTTTTTTCCAATTAAAATGCATCGTAGCAGACTTTACTTTCCTGCGATCCTCTTAAAATTATATAAAAAATAATATTTCGAGGAAAAATCGGGGTGTAACTGTTTATGTGACTCGGCCATGGTTTGTACGTTAATACGTCTACATTAGCGGGTAATATTTTCTTTGGGATATAGGAATGGCATTGAAGTAACGAAATGCGTACTCTTGGCTTATTTGGCTTAAATCGACAGATCTAGACGACTTCCTTTTGTGTGGCGCCAAAATCGGCGAGCTAGTATCATCGGAGTCACGAGACATGATGACCGGAAATATTCGCTCCTCGCCCGAAACTGCCCACCAGTCGCCGTGGGCGACTGGTGGGCAGTTTAAAAACTTACATTACAGTTTAGAAAGTGTCCCAGAATACTTTTTACTGTGCATGGTTGCAATCGATCGTGGTTCCCGAGAAACAGGGGAGTTTGCTGCCGAAAACACAAGCAATCGGACGCGGGACGATTGGGCAGGGCAGTTTATTTTTACTGAGAAGAAGAGAGAGCGAGAGAGAGCGAGAGAGAGAGAGAGCGGAGAGAGAGAGAGCGCGGAGAGAGAGAGAGCGCGCGGAGAGAGAGAGCGGAGAGAGAGAGAGCGGAGAGAGAGAGAGCGCCGAGAGAGAGAGAGCGCGAGAGAGAGAGAGAGAGCGAGAGAGAGAGAGAGAGAGAGAGAGCGAGAGAGAGAGAGAGGAGAGCGAGAGAGAGAGAGCGCGGAGAGAGAGAGAGCGCGAGAGAGAGCGCGAGAGAGAGAGCGAGAGAGAGAGCGAGAGAGAGAGAGAGAGAGAGAGACAAACAAATGCGTATTGTTGATTTTATCAATAAAGTATATTTTCGGGCACATGCTGTTCACCAAAGGAAAGGTTTTTCCTAAAAAAAATCTAAGCCATCAGCTCTCATGACCTCGCTGTTAAAAGCCGCCCAAAGCTCTTCATTTCACTTCAAAGCCAAAGCGTATTTTGGTTTCATGGATCAAATTAATTTTGTTGTATTTTAAAATTTGTTTACCAGACGAAATTCTCTTCAAAAAGCTAGCTATATAATGGTAACAAACAAATGAAAATTGGTTGGTTAGAACAAGATATTCTGTGGGGTGTTTAGATGGAAATACTATTATACTTATGTGAATGACACGCAGATTTAAACATTCAAAGGCCCTTGGAGCTGGCTGGTAGACCTTCTGTCCATTTCGTTGTGAAATGCATGACTTTAGTATAAGGGAATTAGCCGCAAACGAAATAATTTTGACATCAACACAGAAAAATTCTCAGCCGTGTTTGATTAGTGTTATTGAATGAGAATATGCTATTAAAATTTATAAATAACTTTATTCGTTATGTACAGCGCGAATCAAATGTGTCGCCTATTTAAATTTACATTATAAAATTAAATTTTTTAAACACACATTTTGATTACGATGTACCCACAACGATTTTAGCGGAACATTAGATGAAGCAATTATGTGTCATAAACTGTTACCAAAATTAAAATTGGTCCCATACAGTTTGGAAAAATATAATTATTTCTATTGTTCATTTAAAAGTTTGCCACTGTTATTGTAATTTCTGAAAATCTGAAAGTAAGGACATTATTCGTTGAGTTTTAATACTGTATCTTCTCTTGATTTTTCATTTTTATTTAGCAAGAATAATATATTTGTAGCTTTACCTTATAATCCTTAGAGAGTTTCCTGACTCGGTGGTTAATTAACACGAAACTAGTGAGAACGTAGCTGGTATTCTTATAGGAGCCACAACCATGCTTCGCGTGAACAAACAGGATAACAAAATAACTCTTCGCTCTGCGAAGAGCCTTAAAGATATGGAACCTTCATTCTGTTCATGTGCCAGATGAATGCTTTAAGAAAGCTTTAAAAAAAATCTAAATTTTCTGCAGTGGGTTAAAGTAGGATTACGGAATATAAAGGAATATGGCAGAGATTTTATTTTATTCTAGTCGAGTATCACTCGATTCTGTCGCGAATTAATCTCTCATCTTGCTACGTTCTTCCATGAAACATCTCTTGGAATATGTTCATAATAAATAAAGGGGTTCAAAAAAGTTTTGTCAGTAAGATCTATTCAAAACAGATAAAAATATCAAATAATATCTTTTAACGTAAAACATCATTCTTCTCTTAAATTACACCTCCATGTTGTATCTCCATACATACAACATAAAGGCCCTTACACAATTGAAAACTTTATCATTTGAGTTCACGTTTGCTTTCCGACATGTTGTTTCTTATGGAACTTGGCACAATGGAACTGTCAAGTCACATAATCAGCAGTAATGAAAGTGTTTGTTTATCTTAATTTTTAAATGGCAGGCATTATTACGTGAATAAAATACTTTTGCCACTTCGAATTTAATCAAACTGCATTACAAATCGGTTAGAGGAAATATACGTATATATCATAGTATTTGTTTACAAATCAGTTTTCTAACCTAAAAACCAAACCATGCAGTTTCCGCTAGACGGGTTGGCAGGAACGCAGTTCATTGTCGGGAAACGGAGATTAGCGAGCTCGGTCTGTAGTCTACGACTTGAGCACAGGCGCCTCCACTCCCCCCAACGTCGCTGTCTGGCGACGGGACTCTGCGACGTCTCCGGACAAGGAGGCGTCCCGTCTCGGCCCATCAGACACGCCCCGCCGCATCGATCGTGCCCCGTCAGCGGCGGCGACAGCAGCGTATGTGATCGCTCGCTCGCGCGCGTGTGTGTGTTTGCGCGTCCACTCGCAATCTTCGCGGCTAAGGCCACACGTGCGAGTGATTTCACGCTGCGTGAAACCACGCCAGAAATATGGACCGCAAAAATTGTGATGAGACCGGCCAGGCGCGACGTGAATCCCCGCAGACGAAAGGTGCGGTAGGCGCGGCGCGTCTACAACGTCGCCCGCCCAAGAACTCACCACGTTCCATTCTTTGGGCGGGATTTCACGCGCGCGTGTCGTCGTTTGCCTGGCCACACGCGCGCGGGAATTCACGCCACGCGCGCAAGTGCCCGGCCTATATTGTAGTGTAAGCATAGAACCATTATTGTGTACCGAGTGATGTTATATACAAAATGAAATTAGATATTGAAGTGATCATTTTGGAGATGCAGCAGCACCCGTGGTACAAGAAACGAGGAATATAAAATCATAGATGAGAAGAGAGATTCTTGAATGTCGGTATCTGCTGCTGTAGTGGGAAAGACGTGAACCGAGTTGGACGCTGAAAACAAATACATGTGTGATTAAGTACTAGTAGAACAAACTAATACTCTATCATTTATTCGTAAGTAAGGCATATTATGCATTCCTATTCACCATCTACAACAAAAACACCTTCTCCTTCGCCTAGCTCTCTACTTCTATCAGCAATCTTGATACTGCCGCACAGAAACCTACCTTCACCTTCTACCCATCAAATCGTGGAATCGTCTCTCATTGAAAGTAACGGGGGATCAGACGACGACACTTTCATTTCATTGTTTACTTTAGAGGTTTCTTTATCACGCGTTTTTATTGTACTTTTATGTCTGTTTTGCTTGATGTCGTTACATATCGGCAATGTTAATTAACACTTGGCACAATAAATCATACCTTAATGTTACTGCGAGTTTTTCTTCTGCGCTAACATATTCTCCCATTGCTGTGTTGTTTTTTTTTTATATCACGTCCTCCACAATATACAATAGCATTTTTAATGAGCTAATGGATATTCTGTACTATTCGAAAAACTCTGGATTTTCTTTGTTTCGTATCTAGGAGCACACAGTTCTACTTCACTGACCTCTCACTTAATATGGGATGGACCCAGTATGTTCTCTGTTGACGACGACGTCGCCTATGAATAACAAACATTGCGCATAATACAACTGCTGCATTTTTAATGATGTTCTGTTTGTAATTAACGAGAAGCACATCGACGATGTTGCCAGAACACACTATAAAAGGCGCACATACTCTTAGATCCTCTCAGCGTGAAAACACGCAATTTATTGTGAGAAATTGAGTTCAGAGAATTTTACTATAGTTATTGTAAATAAAATAAGGAAATGATAATTAATACTTTTATTTGATTAAGACCTCCATCCCTTAACGAACTTGGTATAGCTCACTTAATTTCTAGAGAGAGAAATTTTAACAATACAATAAAATCCTTTGTGCGTGACTAAACCGCACCATCACTGACAAACCGCTGGACCAATTGAGACCATATTCACACCATATGCTATTGAGGTGACTAGTAAGGTTTTTAGTTATGTTTAATTCCGATAAGTGGCGCTGGAGTCTAACTTTTATATTTATGGACCGATTTTGCTCATACTTGCAGGAAATGTTTGCTGATATAAAAGAGAAAAATGTCAGTGTTACCACGATCAAACATCGGTCGACGTACCAGACGTAATAGAGAGGACGCATTGAGAAGGAAAAATAGAACATGAAATTGGCGGAAAAACGTTCGCCAGAATCAGCTAGTATTTAATAAATTTAATGTGAAACATGTAGATGTCTGCAATGCTTGTTTTGCTTAAGCTGAAAATCGGGAATAATTGAATTGTTTAAAAATAATCGATGAATCGATTATATGCAAATAATAGAATAATCGATTATTTTAAAAACTATTATCCCATCACTAGTCTAAAGGGTGTTAACAGTAAACTGAGCACTTTCGAAAGCCCTGCTTAAGGTCCCCGCCTACCTGCAGCTCTTCTCAGCGTCTGAGGCCGAGAAGAGTGGGAGCGATTAAGGACTACGCTGCCCCGTGCGTCAGCTGCGCCATCGTCGCTAGGCTCAAGGTTCTCAACTGGCGCGCCAGTGTTCTCGTCGTTCTGCGTGTATAGGCCATTCGCAGTTTCTTCATTCTTTCCTGAAGCACTGCTAAAGTCCTACTTTTGGTTACGAGTACGTATCCTTCTGCTACATGTAAACACACACTGCATGTGACTTAAAGTTTTAACTGTCAACTTTGTTTACTGTTTTCAGCTGTTTGCAAAATTCTGCCATGTTTGATAAACCATTACGTACGAACGTTCACAATTTATGCTTATAACCATATTTAGGTCAGCTTTGTCTTCTTTTTAACGATGTCTGTATTGACGATAGTTCTTATGGTTTTTAGTTTATACATTTTTAAATTATTTTTACACGATATAGCACATCACGCATAATACACGTTAGTATTTTTTCACGGCTGTTTTTAACCCTGTTACAACAGTGGGGAAAGAAGTGTAGTATTTAACCTATTGTTATTAATATGTGTTGGGTAATTTTGTTAATAGGACAGCCTCAGTTGGAATAAATATTAAAACGGAGGCGTGCCCAGTCCAACGAAATGACACTTAGTATCTTCTATAACTTGCAACATTGATTTTGTATTAAATACGAATTAAAGGCAGTGAGAGCAGGGATGTGTTGGCAACGGCTACTAACAAATAGTTCACAAATAAAATATTGTTCTTGCCAATTGTGACGTGCTCGTCCATTGTCATCAAATCGCGAACGATCGCGGTCTTCGCACGATTCAAGTAAGTGTGAAAGAAATTGCTCTGAACATCTGATGTAATACTTCAAAGTTAATAACAATGTTTTACATTATTTTGAGGTATTAATTTTAAAAGTTAGAAATAAGTTGACATGTTGTTCGTACAGTGATTTTTCACAGGTTTGTTTCAAAACGTCCGAAGAAAATGTGAATGAACTATATTTATGGGACTTTCAGCGGAGACCCTCTTATATTATTGGTGGAAAGTCTGTATAAAGGTTCAGTGCATGACCCTCGAGTAGCTTTGTGTGTATCTGACGCACATATTTTGAAATACAGCGTTTTGAAAAAAAAAAACCGTTCTTATCCGTTTTGTAGTAATCTGAAATTGTGTTTCTAATGTGCGTGACGTATTGTAAACTGTCAACAGTCCTCGTATTATGTGTGTGTTCTTTCCGTAGATCAGCAAATTGCTGGGTTTTCGCACGTGGGAATCGTGACGGACGATGCCGCTGTTCGGCGGGTTTTCTCGGGGATCTCCCGTTTCCCCGCCCCTGCATTCCGGCGTTGCTCCATACTCACCTCTGCCATCCTCATCGGATCTCAAGTTCTCACTGTGAAGAGCCGCCCAAATCTCTTCACTCACTCGCCAGCACATTGGACGCACGTTCAACGGTAGTAGAAGACTATAGCAGATCTTGGCGCACCTAAATAAAATTCAACCAATTTCGCGCTAAATTCAAACAAATTTCTTATTTCCCGTCAAATTTTTCAAAGCACAAATCACAATAAAAATCGATTTTCTACTCGAGTTCACGCTTTGTGTTTGGTTCTACAAAGACTAATTTTCAAGCTAAATTACCATATTTTTCATTAAATTCCAAGAATTTTCATACTTTTCTTGTTATTGTTCAAATTTTAAGTAAATATTGGCCTTTTTGACCTAACTTTAGCCTCATCCACCCCAAAAATGGACTACTGATCAAAGAGTGAACAAAGCAGGTTTTAAAAAAAATGCGCTTTATTGAGAACGCAGATTTGGGACAAACTATCTTGTTTTTTGGGGTGAAATTGAAGATATGACTCATATTATCAGAAGATACTGAAAATTTGTTGCTTGAAAGTGAGAAATTTGCTGGAATTTCAGTTAAATTATCGAGTTGCGCCAATAGCTGCAATAGTCTTCTACTAGCAGTTTCGTAGGAAAAGGCGTGCGTTGTTACGAGCGCCCGGAGTCAGCCAGAGGGGGACGTGAGCTCGTGTTTTGAGAGGGCCAGTAAACGGATCTGCCGCAACAAGGACGTCGTCTCGTATTATAAAAGTCCGGACCAGAGCGGGGCGTCGTCGCGCTGCGTCACCGCCACCGTCGAGACGCTGGGCGTCCGTGGTCGGAGGACCATCTCTGCGAGCTGCTGCTACTGCGAGAACCCGCGCGCCTTGCGACCGATACACTCCCTGCTCTGACGTAAACTTATCAGTGGTAAGCGAGAGTCCGTCTGAGTGTTAGCTGAGAGTAGAAACTCGTCATTATTGCTTTAAATTTCAGATAACAAAAATATAGCTTTGATAATAATTTTATAATGACTTAATGAGAAGATTTTTATAATATAATAATTACTTTGAATCTATTGTAGCTAAAGTTATTGTAGAAAGTGACTGATAATTAATACCTGAAGACTGATTTTATAAATTACTAAAGCTTTTAATTGCTAGCTCGCCCTGTACTACTAGAGAAGTATTTCGTACATGCATGTAAAGGTGACAGTGTGCATTTCAAACACTCTGCAACACCATGTGTAAAACTAGCATTGCCATGGGCATGATCACTTTATTCATGTGTCGGTCGAGTGAAACTGGGAAATTGTTTGAAAAGTAAATATTTCACAAATTTACTAAGTCTTACTCTTAGATGCATTAAAAGAACAGAAAGAAAAATGCATAATTTCAGTATACGCAAATGTTTACCGAACACTTAAAAATTCAGCGTTAAGAACTGGGAATGCTCTACCTCCGTCACCCAAAGTTTTTTCGCGATAAAATGAGAACTTTACAAAATAACCTTAGAAAAAAGTCACTGCCCCTGCATGCGCACTGAACGGGCGCACCGAGTGACAATCGCCTAGTAAAGTTGGTCACGATGGAGTGCAAGTAGCCCCATGTCCTAACATCGTATATAATGCGTCTCGGGTGGACATGTATGATAACTTTAAAAAACAGAAAGCGAAATAAATAACTAATGCATTGAAGTGTAAAAATGAGCAGTTTTGTAACATGTTTACTTTCCTAATAAATTCACAATTTCACTTGGCCGTAGCATGAATGAGGGGATGACGCCCACGGCAAGATTAATTTTATATAAGGCGGAGGAATACACATCGTGTATACAAATAAATCTTAAGTAGGACTTTTAAAAAATGCTAATTTTACCGTAAACAACCTTTACCAACTTTACAAACGGCACATGCCACTCGATTTGCCCGTTAATTTACGCGTAGGTATAGGCTAGTCACGGTAAGGTGAGCTCTTTTGGAAGCACTCTCATTTGGAATAATAGTCAGTAAATGTATTTCATTTTAGCTTTAGATGTTAACTTCAGAGTGTGGTGGAATATATACACAGTGTTTATTACTCACGTGGCAATATTTATTTTAAAATGTGGTTAAATTATAATAAAAAAAAAAAAAAAAAAAATGGCTGAAAGGAAAAAGTAACTAGTGCCTCAGAATTCACTAGCGAATGCTAAAATGATATGTCATTACTTTTCTTGTACAGCTACACGTGAGAAAGGAATAGCAATTAATAAAACTAAAAATTAATAAGCACTTTTAAGAAATAAAATGTAATGCAATCATCTCACGGACAGTTAACAAACTGCTGATTCGTCACCCCAGGTAGGAAGGATAATTACAGAAATTTTACCCTTTTGGCGTTGGTCAGTCGCTGTTGGAGAGGAGTATTTCATGTATCCTTTCCTCTTTAGTATCGTGTTCAGTCGTGGGGTGGAGGGGAGAATGTATTGCTATCCTTTCTTCTCAGTAATCACCACTGTACACGATGGGGGGGGGGAGGTAAGGCGACGTTTTCTTCTCATCCTTCTCTCCTCCTCACTCTTCACATTCTGTACCAGGCTCAGAGGAGGATGAAATCTCTCCGAGCTCTGTGGGGAATGCCTCGATACGGCCGATAACTAGAAAATTGCGATGATTACCCGCACTACAATAAAAGCCCTCTTGAGGCCAATTTCACACAGGCTGATGAAAAAGCTGCTGGGAAAGATAAGATGTTTTATTAGAACGACCACGTAGCCTACGTCACGCTTCAAGGCTCTGCTGAGAAAGTTTTAAACCTCGAAACTTATCAATGTATACTTATATGCCTACTGCAGAGCAATACTCTTTGCAGCATCCATACACTGTTAGAAAAATGTCCGTAAAATTACGGGGGAAAAAAACCGGTTACAAATTTTTTCGACGCCTGCGTTAAATTACGGTCTCTCTGATTTTTTTTCCAATAACGTTCTCTCGGTCAGTTTCACAATAATCTCCATGTGAATTCACGGAACGTGTCGACGATCTTGTAAGTTCAATATTTTAACCTGCTCTTTATAAAAAGGGGTAACAGAAAAAAAGTTTTACTTTCGTTACGTGGGTGATTCACTGTGTATAAAATAACTACTAAAAAAATAAATGTAGTACTCTTGCGGGATTTGAAATCGGTAAAAACTTCAACAGCTCAATACTACTCACCTACCACGCTTTTACATGAAGTATTGTTGAAAATAAGGAATTTATAAAACAATGCATGAACCACCTTAGTTTCTAGTCATGTTATTTTCGTAAAGTAGGTATTTCACTGTGAATAACAGAGAAATTATAAATAGTCTAAATATTTTGTCTTGTAGTGGGATTTGAACACGAATCGAAAAATCAACGATCAATAACTCTGACCACTCACCTACCGCAACTTTACGCCAAGTAATTCGTAAATATGGAGTTTACATGAAAGTGACTAACGCGCCTTTCTTAGTTTCAAGTCGTGTAAGAACGCTGTTAATATATTTGCGGTTTATAAAACGAGGTTACGAAAACATTGTTTTAATTTCGTTATGTGCCCGTTTCACTGTGTATACAGAAGGTTTTGTCCTGCAGCGGAATTTGAATATGAAAAAAAAAGGAACGGCCACTCCACAAGTGTTTCGCCACTAATATACTACTATTTTACACGAGTAGTAGGAGCATGTATGTTCTGGCTCACCTAGCACAAGAGTAGCCTAAGTCGCATTTAGTGCAAGAGTGAGCAAAGTGCTGGATCATGATATGCAAATTAGATTAATTGTTTAATTTATTGGATACTTAATTAGATTAATTAGTCTATTAATCAAATAATTTCATGTCAAAAATTGATTAATTAAATAGTATTTTTGATATTAAAGAATGTTATTTAATTTATTCATGTTACAAGTGTCATACTAGTGTAGCAGCATCGATGTGTTCAGTGTGCGTTCCTGGGACCGACTGATCAGAGGAGCTGGTTGAAATTGTTTATATAGAAGTTAATGTTGGTGTAAGCGTGGTATAGTCCCATTCGTATTTTTGGTGTGGGGCTAATATGCGAATAATGAGCAGGTGTGGAGGAAATACTGAGGAGTGTAGATACGGGAGAAATGTTTTTGGCGAGGTACATATTTTTTTAATGAAAAGAGATTTTGAAATAGGTTACCGAATGTATAACTCCTCGAATAGCGTAAAAGTAACCAACTATTCTGGCAAATGAAATAGCTATGAATCCTTAACAAAAAAGAAGACTTGAAACAAAATCATTAAACTGCTCTTGTGCTAGGTGCCAAAGTTTCCAGCAAAGCGCTCATGAACTGAAAAGAATAAGTGAAATGTAGCTTGAAATATTGCACCTTCCCATTTGAGTCATTCCCATTGGGAATATATTTGGCGATGGACTTGTATATCTCAAGGGTGATTCCATTCACTTCGATCCTACCTGGGTTTTCGATTACCACGGTTCTGTCGGGTTTTGTTACATGATGCTCAGCCAACAGCTTTATGAGAAAGTGAAAATCATAGTTTTGCAGGTTATGAAATACAGCAACAAGTTGTTTCTTGGGCAGTTTAAAATTCAAGTAGCATTTATTAATTGTGGCCCCTCTGATTTCCCCGGTCAGATGGTCATGGTCAACCACAATATTATCTGTACCGAGTTCCCACTTACAAATATGACAAGGTTTCTGAGCCGCCAACCTAGCTACATCAGAAGGTTTTTTTGGTTTTATCGGAACAGTCACGCTGTATATTCCTGCAACCCACTTTGTCAATTCAACCAATTTATCTACTAAATGGTTCATACAATCACCACCCACATACTCAAAGTAGTGAGATAATGCTGGATTGAACAAACCAACAAAATGCTACAAGCATTGGGAACATGTTGGTGGATATTTGTATTACTCTTTTCATCATCGGGGAGACAAGTGGACAAGGGTTTCAAATATGATTCTGTGTCGCAATAGATGACAAAACCCAATCTTTGCAGTTTGCTGTGACACTGAAATCCCAAGTACTTGTTGTCCCCAGTAGGGAAAATACTGCGAACAGCCCTATGTTGCTGACAGAGATCATTGTTTTGCGATTTTTTCCTCACTACTAAAGTATTGGAGAC
Organism: Dryococelus australis; assembly: GCA_029891345.1. Lineage (NCBI taxonomy): Eukaryota > Metazoa > Arthropoda > Insecta > Phasmatodea > Phasmatidae > Dryococelus > Dryococelus australis. The sequence goes on from CM057005.1 coordinate 49,688,799, forward strand.
AACGATCACACAAAGTTTTTTCTACAGTTCTTATTCAACTGACTGTGAAGCAGCTTTGACAAATCCTTAATGGAAACAAAATGTAAATGGGTGTTATTACCACAAGCGCGAATAACCAATATATTTACATGATGTGCATGCCGAACAGGAAAAATACACATAGGTACGATAACCCCTTTCTTATCAAACATTTCGTCAATGAGGTTACCATCTTTGTCTTCTGCAGTGTATACATTGATATAAATATCATGGTTCTCCTCAAACTTTCTAATATCCTGTAAAACTACTACATCCGATAGACCTTCAGTAACCAAAACTTCATGAGGATCTGGATATGAAGTCATTCTCTCGGTATGATGTGCGACAGGATACAAAGCTGATATAATGGTGTAATGGAAACACAGTCCCTCAGGACACTGCACATTAATGTATGCTTTCCTATTGGCAATGAACTTGGGGAGCATAGCGTGAGCAGCACCGACAGTGAATGCTCTAAACTGCAATATGTGCTTCTAATTCTTCACATGGATGTTCAGACTCCAGCTGCTACCATGAGCACAAAATTCCTCAAGCCTGTTTGTGAGATAAGGCCTAATTATCTCATCATAGATTTCACCCAGATCGATTGAATGGACGACAGGAAAGTGAAATGTCTGCATAGTGCCTTCCTCAGCCAAAAAGGATTTCAAATATTTAACCGCTATGATGACACTAATCACTATTGGCAGGGGTGATTCTGTTGTTAACTTTAATAAAGTGACTCTTCAGCTTGTAAAAAACCTTTCAAAATCTGTGCCAGCCTCTACTTGATCATTACATATCTGCACGTAAGTAAGCCTACATGCGAACGCCATGGCCAAAAGTTCAAATCTCAGGTTAGGCAATGAAGCTTGCACTGAGCTAGAGTAATCGGAAAACGAATTAATTTATGTTTCCCTAGACAAAGTCTCTCTAATAGACTTTAAAGTCTGCTGTGAGATGGACAAAGCGCTATCCGAATCATTCGAATTTTCTGTGTCAGATTGAAACAAATTGTCTGTTAGGAGATCTACTTTCCTGTGGTTAGGGAAAACGATTGTGTTTTGATCTACTGCAGCTGACTGTCTTTCCATGTGTGAATGAGTGCTCGAATCACTCAAGTATAGATCGTCCAACAAAAGATCGAAACGACGATGTATAGGCGAAATTACAACATCCTGACAGCATATGTTAGGTGATCTTTTTGTTTACAATTCAGATTCAGATACTGTGTCATTAACAAAAAGATCATAAAACAAACTGGCAACACTTTGACATTTATCCTCACTCATTGCGCCAGGATAAAGATTTTTGTTTCCTAATAGAGCAATTCCAACACCACAGAAATCATATGGGCTGCCTAGTGCTTAAACGAAACAATAAATATTATTATAATGTCTCAAAACAAAGTTGTGTTGTAAGTGTGAGTAAATATTTTATTAATGTAACAAAAAATTTTAACATTTACTTTAAAATGTCTGTTATAAAAACACATTTTCTAAACAAATGTAATTGTGATGAGAAATATTATTTATATTTTTTAAACACAAGTCAGCTATGTGTTTACAATGAATTAAATATTTTTATTTTAAATAGAAAAATATGATTAGTTTAAAACAAAACCTTAAATATTAAATTTAAAAAATATACTGTGAGGGAAATTACGTATGTTACTACACACTTACATCACTTTTGTAAAACATTACCTAAATTTTAAAACAACCTTAAAAATTACTTAAGAAAAAATTCTTACAATTGCTTAAATATTTAATATTTTATAGTTATACAACTAAATAACCGAATTAAAAATACTTAAAATTAAATTATACATGCCAAAAATCACCCCATCACATACATTCCACATTCGTTAGTTACTCAAGGCTCATTCATCCATCACACAGACATCCTTTACTGAAACAACACATTCAGAATTGAGTCAGACAGGGCTTTGCACCCTCCAGATATGCTTGGCATAGCCTGGCTTAGTTCCTTCTTGGTTTTTCTCAACTCCATAAATCATAATCAAAACCCACCCTTAAAACAAGAACAAAATTTCTTCTATCAGAGTACTTAGTCATGTATTCCAAATATATATCCACATAGTTTACACACATTTAAATAGTGAATAGAGGCTGTAGGTGAGTGTCATTGAAATGTATCTGTATCCCAATAGATACAGGTATGCATCTACTAGAGGTCTACCTCTCCCCATCTGCTATGTTAAAGACACTCGAACTACATGAAACATTACATCTGGAATTAAATTCGAAACGACTTTTCTCCCACACTCACACCTATCTAACCAAATATTTCTCAGAGTACTTGACCACACATTCTAGATGC